>JANRMT010062802.1:29815671-29831796 GCA_026402145.1 Polypterus bichir lapradei | reverse complement strand
GTCATGAAAATAAAGAAAACACATTGAATGAGGAGGTGTGTCCAAACTTTTGACCTGTACTGTATATATATATATAATATAGTGGCAGATGGCTGGAAACCCAAAGTAAGGAAGGACCGGGTTAGAGAGTATTTTCAGAACGGTTTTTCTCCCGGGCTGACAGAGGGCAGCCCCGTTACGGGTCGTAAACATGGGAGCTCAGCCCTACTGGTGCCCATGGCCACCACTAGGGGGCGCATGTACTTTAACAGGGCCCTATTTGGCAACATTTCAGCCACATCCAGAAGTACTGTCGGAAGTAGCTCGTTGGGCACCAGGAGTCCTTCCGGGTGCCCTATAAAAGGAGCCATTCCCCACCATTCAATGTCCAGAGTTCACAGGAATAGGACAAAGCCTGAGGACTGGAGGAGGATGGACCGGCGGCAAAGAAGGGGAATATGTTGGGCTCAGTGAGCCTTCTGTCTTATTGATTTAGGAACTGAACTGTAAATAAACTGCACTTGGTGCAAAACCTGTCTCCTGCCTCTCTGTGTCGGGGTTGGCATCACAATACTGTGTGTGTGTTTAAATATATATATATACAGTATATATAATATATCGTGACCACTAGAGAAGGTTTTAACCAGGTACAGAGTGCACTTCCCAGCCAAGCCAATGACATTAAAAGAGAGGATTAAATTTATTGCATTTAAGCAACAAAGAGCCATGGAAAAATAGCATTGAAGACTCCTTCAGTAGTCACCAGTAGTCTTCTAGAGCTGTATTATCCCTTATTGCTTAACCTCTGTCTCTGTTCTTTCTTTCTGTGGGCCTCCTCCCACAGAAACCGTATAGTGCGTGCCGCATACAGTGGAACTTCTCCATTTTTAGAAGCAGGAGGTGAACTCTCCAACCCTTTAAGAGTTCTTCCTTCTAACTAGGTGTCTTGGGTCAATTGACCAGAAATGGTGGTTCTAGGTGCTCCTTTAAAGGGACTTCATCAATGAGGAGGTGTGCCTTTGACCCTTCTTGTGTGGCGCTTATCCACTGACTTCTAATCCTCATCTGAGGAAAAGAAAGAACATGCTCTGAGCCACTCTAGTTGTCCCCATGTTTTCCCGTACTACATGTCATAGGGGGTGAATATTAACAATATATTAATACTACTTAGGTAGCTTCATTTTGCGGATAACATTCTTAATCTACCTTAATGCTACTAGTGGTTAGAAATTACTTGCTCTCTTGTTCTATACTTTTCCTGGACATTTTTTTGATTGTAATAAACGTTGTACTCCAATCACTCCAGTTTTCTTTATTTCTTTATTTCCCAGTGATTTGGCAGCTGCTTCTTTCTTGAAGTTGTGCTTCACATCTGTTCTTCCTCCTCCTTAATCTATTTATTTTTTGTTTTTCACCTGAATTGCAGATCACTCTTAAAAGTGTTAATCACATAAATTTAACATGCTCCTATAAATAGATGAATGCAGAGATTTCTTGTTTGTGATTATGAATCTCATGTGCCAGAATGTATTTCACTGCAATGATTGTGGAATGTTTGGTTAGATCTGATGATTCATAAGCAAAAGAAAATAGGATATGTCTTGTTTTAAAACTATTTGCTTTTCTCCCTGAACAAGATTTGCTTATGTTTTTCACTCTGTGTGGCTTTCATGGTTTTTCAGTCTCACCAAAATGTCTCGTTATAGCCATAAGTGGGCAGTGTTTTTTGCTTCCATTTTCTAGTCATCATTGCCTTAGCCTGATGTTTGCATATTGTTGGCATTATGGTAGCACCCAGGCCTCAAGGTACCCTCATAAATTTTCTGTGGGTTACTTAATTTCCCCCAAATCTAAAACATGTCAATGGTTTTTGAATGCAGGTTTGTGCACTGTGACAGGCTGACATCTCATCCAGGAATACTTTCTGCTTTGCTCTCAATGCTGTGAAGATGGGCTCAACCTCCCTTCATCCTATAATGGAAAAAGCAGTTTTCCAAAACAGAAAAAAGATTTTTGTCAAACTCCTCTGCTTTTCAAGTATTTGTGTGCATCCTTGTTTGCCTTACAATTTTGTGCCATATTATTTGTAATCTGACAACATGAGCTCTTCCATGTCATAGTCCGCCTCTGAAGCTCTGTAAACCCGATTAGGCTGAAGCATATAAATGAATGTAAATGGATGCATTGATGATAGGCTGATAAAAGGACAATTTATTCTTTTTTGTACTGTGATTTTACACGTTTTTTTTTTCTAAAATCCTGAAGGTAACAGCTGAGAGAGACAATAATTACTTGATGACACACATGTAGCTGCTGTTTAAGGCCAGAAGTCACAATTAAGTTAGGGTTGGGATGTTTTCTGAATTCTGGTTGCTGAAGCGTAGTAGACTTCCAGTGAAGAGAACTGATCAATGACGAAGAGATGAATAAACATTATAAATATTATAAAATTAAATGGTTATAAATAGTAAATATTTGTCTTTCCAATAAATGTGGATCTTTTAAGATAATATAGGAATCTCTAGAAAGTGAGATTTTCCTCATAAATATTTGTTCCTCCTCGAAGGTTGGTTTCAGACTTGTAACTAATGCTATTGATCATTGACTCCCTGTGCCCATGAATTGTGTAAGACGGTTATGAATTGAATAAATGAACGAATAGTAAGACAAAAGGAGAGCTTATTCCACTAAGATGGAGAAAATCCAAGAACATAAATACAATTTAGGTGAAACAATCAGGATTAATCAGGTTATCTGATTGATAGAAGGATGGATGAATATCTTTTAAAGGAATAAAGAAATATTGGAGTTATCTCATCATGATGGGTGAGCCTGGATGAAGAAATGCAAATAAAGCAACTACATTGTTGGTGTGGTATGGTTTATGTACTAATCTTGATGGATAGCCTTAAAACAGGTCTAAACTTAATACATCAAATATTGCCCAACGAAAGAAGCATGAACTTGATTTAATGTAAATAATTTTTTTAATTATCTGGTAAAATGTTAGTAGTAAGGCAACATGAGATAGATAGATAGATAGATAGATAGATAGATAGATAGATAGATAGATAGATAGATAGATAGATAGATAGATAGATAGATAGATACTCTATTAATCCCAAGAGAAAATTCATACTCCAGCAGCAGCATACTGATAAAAAACAATTTTAAATTAAAGAGTGATAAAAATGCAGGTAAAACAGACAATAACTTTGAATTATGTTAGCGTTTACCCCCCCCCGGGTGAATTGAAGAGTCATATAGTGTTGGGGAGGAATGATCTACTCAGTCTGTCAGTGGAGCAGGACAGTGACAGCAGTCTGTCGCTGAAGCTGCTCCTCTGTCTGGAGATGATGCTGTTCAGTGGATGCAGTGGATTCTCCATGATTGACAGGAGCCTGCTCAGCGCCCGTCGCTCTGCCATGGATGTCAGACAGTCCAGCTCCATGCCTACAATAGAGCCTGCCTTCCTCACCAGTTTGTCCAGGCGTGAGGCGTCCTTCTTCTTTATGCTGCCTCCCCAGCACACCACCTCATAGAAGAGGGCACTCATCACAACCGTCTGATAGAACATCAGCAGCATCTTATTGCAGATGTTGAAAGACACCAGTCTTCTAAGGAAGTATAGTCGGCCCTGTCCTTTCTTGCACAGAGCATCAGTATTGGCAGTCCAGTCCAGTTTATCATCCAGCTGTACTCCCAGGTATTTATAGGTCTCTACCCTCTGCACACAGTCACCTCTGATGATCACGGGGTCCATGAGCGGCCTGGGTCTCCTAAAATCCACCACCAGCTCTTTGGTTTTTCTGGTGTTCAGTTGTAGGTGGTTTGAGTCGCACCATTTAAGAAAGTCATTGATTAGGTTCCTATACTCCTCCTCCTGCCCACTCCTGATGCAGCCCACGATAGCAGTGTCCTCAGTGAACTTTTGCACGTGGCAGGACTCAGAGTTATATTGGAAGTCCGATGTATATAGGCTGAACAACTGAATGATGCCACTGTGGTTAATGCTATTGCCTAATAGATGGTGGTGTCTGTGTGATTTTCCTCCAGGTATACCGGTTTCCTCCCACAGTCCAAACACATGCTGGTTAGGTGAATTGGCCTTGCTAAACTGGCCCCAATGTGAGTGTGAGCGTGAGTGTGTCCATTCACCCTGCAATGATCTGCCTTGCTCCCTTTGCTTGCTGGGATAAGCCCCAGGTTTCCCACATACATTATCTGCTCAGGATAAGTAGGTTTGAAAACGGATGGATGGATGAGGTGGATGCTGCTTTAGGTGGAACTGGAGTCAAGTGATGTTGTCAAAAATGTCAAGTCAAGGGTCAGAACTAACAAGACTAATAGTTAAACAAGCTGAGCTCATTTCATCTTCTGCTAATTGTAGTCTGTAAATGGTGCAGGAAAGTTTGATAACTAAATATAAAAAGATACAGATAACCAGAGGCAAACTGTAAATTGTAGCAAAAAATCTGACAAAAAAAACTACTTATTACCAGAAATTCAAAAACAACAAATAAAGAACACAAACGTCTTTAGGGACAGTCCAACCTTAGATAACCAGGAAGTGCACGACGCTGACCTTTGTACAATACCTTTGACCCGGCGAAGTCATGCACCTCGCACTTCTAGTTAACCACATCCAGTAATGGCATCAGTGCTTTCGATGATAAGTTGATAACACGCAGCTGTATCCATCATTCCCTCCAAAGGACCACATGGTATCAGCTAGAATCTCTGCATATTTGACTGAAATTGCAACCTGGATGAAGTAACACCATCTCCCACTCAGCCTGGCAAAGATGGACCTTCTTGTTATTCCAGCTTCTCTGTCTTTTCAGCACCCCACCACTGCTCAGCTTGGCTCGTTATCACTCACACCTGCCAAGTCGGTAAGAAACCAACCGGTTTTTGTGGAGTTTGCACTTTCTTCCTGTGTCTGCCTGGGTTTTTTTTTTCCAGGAACTCTGATTTCAGGTCCTCCCAGTGGACTGGTAATGTGGAGATAATTGCTGATGGTCCCGCTGTACGCATATTGTTGCTATAATAGACTCTGGCAGTTTGACAACCCTGAAATGGATTAAAAGAATTTGAAAATATTACGCTATCCTCACTAGGAAAAGCAGTTTAAGAAAATGAGACGAGATGTTATTATATTGTATTTTAGATTCAATCGTGTGTGAATAAATGTGTTCTTTGATGGATTATTGTCTAATCTAAAGTTGGGTCCTGCTTTGCCCAACCCTAAACTGTAGGTCTGAGATTTCAATGTTAAACTACTAAGTATGTCTCTAGGGCTAGATTCATCAAAGTAAAATGACAGATTATTTCTGGTAAATTAGAAATTAAACTAGCAAGATGATGTCATCCTCTGAGTCCATAGTTTATCTTGTTTCCTAGTAACTCTCTTTGACATCTTTGTATTCTTGATGGAGCTTTCTAATTAATTAAGTGCTTCAGATTCAGTCTTTACTTGGTTTCGAAAATGACTCCTTATTACATCTCCATAACTGTCTGATTATTATTGGACTTTACATTTCCAAAGTCTTTTTTCATTTATGGAATTGTCCCTTTGCATTTTCGAAGATTCCAATATTGACCCAGTCTTCCTGGCCCTGACTCAACCTTCTTCCTTAGAAATTTGTTTTGATCCATTCTATCCAGATCTAAAGAAAGACCTGGAGGCCATCTCAGTGACTGGAGGCTCATTATTTAAAGAGAGAGGTTAGGAGCAAGCACTGATACAGTGCATTGCTGGACCCACCACACGACAAACCAACTCAGGATCCAGATTAAGACCCGAGTGCAGCCATGCAATGGGTGATACCTCAGCACCACACTAGTTCAGATGGAGTGGAACAGTGTGAGGTTTTTTTTTTTTATGGTGGCTGGAGTGCCAATTCTGCCACCAACCCCCAAGTTTTTTCCCTGCAGGTTGGAGGGCCTACATGCAGGGACGGATGCAGATTAACATCATACCCAGGATGGAGCAATTGCAGATTAAGGCCCTTGCTCAAGGGCCCAACAGAGCAGATACCCTTTTGGCATTTTATAGGAACTGTTTAAAGAAGTTGAAGAAATTCCACCAAATGTGGGAGGGAAAGTAGAGCTCTAGAACCTGACGGATATAAAAATGTCAAATTTTTCTAAGTGCAAGAAGCAGTTTGTCCAGAAAGCTAATATCCCAGGAAAAAGGCAATAGCCACGTCTGATTCAATATACTAAATGCGATTGATTTGGAGACATTAAGCAGAGTGGGCGAGAGCACATTAAGGGCAATTGCAAAGAAAAGCAAACAGACTGGGCTCAAACTACCAAACAGAGTGAAACAGAAAGTCACTAAACAGATGCTTGTCACAATCAAAGGAGAATTTATTTTTAGAAGATTTTTTGTTCCTTGGCAGAACTTTTATTGTCACGAAGACACAAACTGGTCCTGTCTTAAAAAGCCAGCTGCCCATGATGTCACATGTGAAGCCTCACAAATCACATGACTTACAACATATGGCATCATACCAAAAAAAATATCACTAACCAAGAAAACTATAAGGAAAATAATAAAAAAAATGTATAAAACCCTGAACATTATCTAGTGACATTTAGTCATCTACATTAACATCTCATTAATTCTTTTAGATGTTGTATTAATAGCCACTTCTTCATGTATATTTTTGTCTGTTTGGGGTTTTTATACACAAAGGTTTGGTTTTTGATGTTTTTTTCTAATTTGGGTTTGAATTTACAAAGTTGATTTTTGTTACTATTTTATGTTCTTTGTTTATATTATACCTGTTAAGAGACAGAGTCCCCAAGGGTTATTGTGAGTAAGCAACAAATCAGAAGGTGTAAACCATCCATCCATTATCAAACCCGCAATATCCAAACTACAGGGTCACGGGGGTCTGCTGGAGCCAATCCCAGCCAACACAGTGCACAAGGCAGGAAACAAACCCCGGGAAGAGTGCCAGCCCACCACAGGGAACACACACCCACACACCAAACACACACTAGGGACAATTTAGGATCTCCAATGCACCTAAACTGCATGTCTTTGGACTGTGGGAGGAAACCAGAGCACCTGGAGAAAATCCACACAGATCCACGGAGAACATGAAAACTCCCCTCAGGCAAGACAAAAATATCATAGTCTGTAGCAGGCAAAAGTCAAAACCTGAGATGAAAAAAGAAAAGCGTGAGCACCCAAAAAACGTGCAAGTCAAAAATGAAAGTCGACGGCAAAAAACTGAATTCAAAACCAAACTGAACCTAACACGAATCAAGACTATCAATTGCTAAAGATTTTATTTAGTTTATCCATCTGAGGGGTGATTTTTAATGAAACCATGGGTGTATTTATACAGGAAGTCTGGTTACGTTGTTAGTTTGATGCTTGCAGATGCGAGATTTGCACATTGTGTTGTATAAACAAATGATAGAATGAATTAAATAATAATGTATTAAACAATGATGCATTAAATACATTTCCAAATTACTTGAAGCATCCACAAATCTGCTCAAATCAAAGAATAATTCCTTAAATACTTATGAATGTTTTTTTGTTTCCTGTCACATGGCCACTTATGATGTCATCAGATGGGACTGTATAAATATGGCGGTGATTGTGCACTGCTTTATCCTTCAGTGGATGTAACAACTTTCTGAAACTTAGGATTAGTTAGTTTTATTCCATTTAAGCCCTAGTGTTAGGATGCTCTGTTTGCTTTTGACTAGTTTTCTGACTCCGAACTTTGCATTTGTCTTGGTTTCTCGATTGTAAGTGCACTTCTGGTGTTGACCCTTTGCTTTCCCTGTCTATGTCTTTTTGTGTCTTCTATAATGGCCTGGTATTTTCATAACTTGCAAAATCTTTGGGCAAGTGATTGTGTCTCTAATAGATATAAAAGCATGTATTGTGAGAGAGAAAATGGTCCAATAAAGCGTTGGGCCTTAAGAAAGATGTCACATTTACAGTAGCCAATCAGATGACTCACAGCTTACTTATATTGCCTACCATCAAGCTTTTGTGAGTCATTTGCAGAAGATTTCAAGGTTTCTGATTTAAAGTGCCTGTGATTTATCTAACGCTGGCACGTCTGACAGTATGGCACTATACTTACGTGTCCATCAGTCCCTTGGGAATGTTAGTGAGTGTCAGAATTACTAGTAGATGTCCTAAGATTTGGTTCTGTCTGAGGTTTAAGGGGCCTCTTATGGATCTGAAAATTAATTAGTTTAAAAGGGTGGAGGAGTAAATTATTAAGAAGCGTGAAGTAACTAACACCTTCCTCCGCTCCCCAACTGTGCATAATTGCTAAGGCATTTCAATAAACTGTATTCTTTCTGTAATTGTATTCTGATCAGATTTTATTTATTTTAATCATTCAGTTAATGATGCTCAGCTCGTTAAAGAGATATTGATTAGTAATAATGTTTATTCTCCATTCTCTAAAAACTACTAAATGAAAACTCGCATTTTAGAATATTTAGGAGGGTGTTACTGTTTCACATTCTGGCAGTGCCATTTGGACTACCTCCCAAGACAGAGGCATAAGCATTAAAAATTGCTCGAGTAAGTGAAATAATTCAAAGGTGGCCTTAGGGATGTGAGGTGCTTAGGGCTGACTAACCCCACGTTACGTCAAACACTATTACTGGTATGTGTGGACTGTACAAACTTGCGCGCAAATTTAATAAAATAATGTTAACATATACCGGATTTTCTCATTACAATTTTCAAGTAAATGTTTGTAAGATAACATGCACACTTTATCAAAATATAATGATATAATCTATTAAAAAAGTGCAATTCATAATTCATGACAATACCACAACAGTGCAAAATGCAATGCGGTGTCATGCGGAAATTAGCAGGGCCTCTTCTAGAAAAGTACCCAAATTGCAAGTATACCATGAGTTTCGATATGCAGAATGTCATAGTTATAACTCACATTGATGTCATGTCAGCTGGTTATCATTAGCCATACATGTTTTTGTGCATTAACATTCAGACTATGGAATGTTTTCAAAGACATACATGTACAGAATTTGACCTTGAAGAGGGATTTTAAAAGGGTTCCTCTTAGAAGCATCTTAAATATATATATATATATATATACTGGAGAAAATAACTTGGCAAATCCACTCAAACAGGACACGCAGGCCTCAAAAGCGGGGCTCCCTTAGGCATGGGGTGGTCACCCCACTTGCCTCCCTCAAATGCTGCTCTTGGAAACATTAGTTTAGGTCGGCGGTTCTCAACCTGTGGGGCGCACCGTAACAAAAAAGGGGGCACAAAGATGTGAAAAAAAGAAAACAAGAATCGGAAATATGAAAAATACATCTATTGAAACCAAAACAAATTAACTTAAACTACATTCTGATACTAGAAAAATAAATATAGAGTTAGATAAATGGTAGTAAAAGTTAAGTAGGTGTATCAGCAGCGAAAAATATAGGAATACATTTTATTAGGGTTTAAAAAAAACATTAGGGGGGTACGATTAAAACTGTTATGAAAACTCGAGTCACAAATACTTAAAGGTTGAGAAACACTGGTTTAGTCCACTTCAACATAATATACTTTTTTTTACAATACTTTAAAAAGAAAACACTTTTCAAAATTTTAAAAAGCAACGTGCAATTTTGTACAAAGTACATATAATGTAGTGACCAATACATGTATAATATGCAATATACATTACAATACTGTTATGAAATAGCCACACAAAACACAACAAAGAGGGTGCAGGCCTCTAAGTACACTAAACTAAATAAATACACCCCTAACCTGGAAACCTATAGAAGGCCTCATCCTAGACAGCCAGACCCCGAATTCAAAAGGCAAGCTTTGGCCTGCACAGGCCCAAAATGGGAGCTCAAACTTTAAAAGTTAAAAAAAAAAGTTGCCCTTTAGAAGAGGGGATAACCATAAAACTGGTCTTCAGGCCAAAAGGCAAAAAATGTGAATTTAAATCTCAGTGCCTTGCTTGTACTGCTTCTCCTCCCAATGCTGTTCTCATGGCTCTCATTCTGTTCTTTCTTTTCTGTCCATTCTTCCTGCCAAGCTCATTTCAGTTTCTCCCCTTTTTTCGTGCCGGCTTTTCCTTATATACCTCTGTGGGTGCAGCGTCTCAATCACTCACTGCAGGAATGCAATGAAGCAACTGGGAAAGTCACATCCGAGATGCAAGTGCATCTCGCCCCAATTACTCCACCAACACTCTGCAGCTGCTTGAGCACACACACCCACGGAGATCAAGCCAGACATCCAATTATTTATTTATTTAAAAATGGGCCACCTTTTTTTGAGTCACAGACCCCCTATAACACACTCATTTAGTGGATTGCTTAAAACTAAAGAAAACAACAACAAAAAAAAAATATATAACATTATATTAGGTGCACAAAGAATTTAAAAATAATATAAATCAAGAAAAATGTAGGCAGTATATTGGGCTCCATATTTCATTTAAGTGGTTTATTTTCCTTGATAGGGTCTAAGTGATGGACGCCAGTGCACATGATTCCCAGCAGGGAACAGGCAATGGTACGGCTGATTATGGGTCAAGGTTTATCGAATCCAAGTGCCAGTGCCTTATGGATGGCACATCACACAAAATGTTGATGCATGTCGCCGACCTTGAGGTAGAAAGCCCTGAAGGCTTGCAGCCCCAGCCATTAATAATATTAATTTAAGTGACCCTCTGAGTGGTTGAGAACACAGAAAAAAATACATTATCTGTATTAATAATCTTAGTGGTTAGAGTCTATTATAGAGTGTTTTTATTTTTCATTAGCTGTGTTTTGCTTGAATTTGTGTGTACTTTTTTGCTTTTTTTTAATTACTGCCAAATGAATGTATTCTGAAATGACCAAATTTTAAATCTGTCATTTTTTTTGATGGCTTGTTAAAATATCTAAAGATTATAAACTTGTGCAGCTGAGACACGTTTCTAGATGATGACCTTGAGGAAACAGGAAAAGAACCTGTTCATCCTGTGTTTTTTCTAATGAAATCAGAAGAGATACCATCAGAGCAGCCGAAACAGGAGGGATATGGGAAGCTCTATCTCACTTGCTTGAGGAGCTTAAACATTTAGGAAATAGGTTTGTTAATATTTGCTCTCGGAAATGAGGCTTATAAAATGTAAATAGATGGCTCTAGCAGAGTACTGCAGGGGAGATTGCTCTCTGACTTTGTGCTGGCACACGTGCAGATGAAGGAGGCTTCTTACTTTTCATTCTCCGCACTGAACAAGCTTTCTGACACTGATATAGCTTTAGAAAAATATTGAAAATGACTTTTCTAAAGCTTGCTATTGGCTAGGCTTCCAGTGTCAGAATTATGAGCCATCTTATTAAAACTCGTCATAATTATATCCTGTGTAAGAGAGCTTATTGTTCAGGTCAGGCAAACATATGCATCATGGTTATATTGCTCACATATGGATTTATGAAATATGAATGCATGCCAGTAATAAACATCTGCATGACTCCAATTAATGTAGGCACTAAAATAAGACATAATTACTTTAACTCAAAATATAGTAAATGGCGGTCCTTGAATGTGTTTCATAAGATGATGAAAAGATTTGTAATTAACTTGCATCCGTCCTTCCACTTCCTAAAGCTGTGAATCCATTGCAGAGCCATGAGAAGCCGGAATCCATGCCAACAACTTAGGGCACGAGAGAAAAAAAAGCCCTGGATGAGATGGCCGTCCACCACAAGACACTGACACAAATCAGATGTGTCTATCAACCTAATTTTATAATTAAATACAGTACGTTGAAGTTCATGGGAGAACACGCGCATTTCACATAAAAACAATCACAATAAGGCATCCTATAAGGGCAGCTATACCTCTTATGGACCAACTGTAAGTCCCTTCACTCACAACATGCCATCCTTAGGCTACTATAATTCAAGTCAGTTTCACAGGGGGCTGTAGCATATCCCCATAGGATTGGAAGTGAGCCCTACAATGGACTGGTGGCAGAGCCAAGGTCAGTTCCTGTCTTGTACCTGATTGTCCTGGAAAAATGTCTGTTCCTCATGAGCCTAAAATGGAATAAGTGGAATTAATAATGGATGGTTGGTTGGACCAGGGCTTCTAAAGATCTAAAGTACTCTCTCTCTCTCCATATATATATATATATATATATATGTATATATATATATATATTGTAAAATAAAGAAACAAACACAGCATAAAGGGTTGGGGTTTTGGCCCCGTATACTGTAAACAAAAATCAGTTTTTTAAACAACAGTCGTCAAACAAAGAAAATATCATTCAAGTGCGCGACGCCTTCACAGGCGTCGGCGGCCATTTTATGTAGGAGGGACCGGAAGTGGAGGAATGCTGGGAAGGAGGCGTGAGGGATGACGGGACTGCTGACGTCAGGGAAGATGGCGGAGGAAGGGCGGAAGTGGACGTAGTGCGGTCAGGTTACGATGGCAGAGCGTCTTTTTTCCTGAAAGAAAGAGCAGAAAGGTTAGTACCCCGCCATTCCCTACCGGCGAACGTCCTTCGAACTGGTTTTGGATCCGTCCGCTGTCTCCTACTCGCGCATGCGTGACAATATATATATATATATATATATATATATATATATATATATATATATAAAGTTCCTCAGTTGCTTGCACACCATTATCGGGAAATCCCACCTCCTTTGAAGACATCGCTTCTGGTTCTGGCGCCTCTGAAGACGCCACTTCCGGTTCCGCCGTTTGTGAAGACATCACTTCCGGTTCCGGCATCAATGACTTTACTTCCTCCACCTGCCTTTAAAGCTGCCATCTTACGTCCTCATAGTCAGTTCTGTCTTAGACTCAAACCAGTGAACATCTCTGTTCAAATTTACAACCTATTTTGCAGCCGTGGCTTCCCCAAGTCTTTATGATGTCTGTGTCTTATCATTATCACAATTTGTATGATATTTTGTATATCTATATAATGTTTATATAATTCATATTTATATAATATAAATATTGTGTATTATGTAACATATATAAATAGTTATATATATTATTTACAACATATACATATATACATATACTATATTTACACACACACATTTGTTTGTCTAACATCTTTAAGCTTTAGCTTCATCAGGGAACATGAACCTATCATGTTCAAATTAGCTGGCTACTTCAAGTCATTAATCTTCTAAAGAAAAAAATATATATTTTCCAATCTCCCTTATTCACTTTTAACTCCACTCTAAACTTATCATTTCTTCTAATTGGACCACAAATTTGGCAATGCTTTTCTTTCATTATTTCCCATAAACCTATTTTAGTTTAATTGTGGGCCTGAGTAGAGTGTTTGTTTGGGAACTGAAGTCATTAGGATCCATTAGGAGGTGAGATGAAGCAGCTCTGGCTCATGTGCTATGTGCAGAGACACTCAGATAAAACTGTAACTATACTTTTTTTTAAGAAAAGATAAAAGGGTTGTAAAGAGCTATAAGGGAAAAATATCACTACTTGTATTTTCATTTGAAAGTTCAGCACTGTATGAAAAACAGCAGCGCTGATTCAAGGACTGTGCAGCAAGCTGGGTTGTGTAAGTGACATCTCATTTTCTCCAGCTAACGAATTTCTATTAAAACCTATCAACATTTTCAGCATTTGAATACTACTCATTTAAATATGACTATATATTTTATAATTTCTAAACACTCTTAATTTAATTTCTTATTCACAGAGGTTGGTGGCTATCCCAGGAGCATTGAACCCAAAGTTAAAAGCAGCTGTGGCAGGGTCCAGTCCATTAAAGTAATACAGTATGAATATAAGCATGATATATGTAAGGCAAAGTGAGATCTGGCACCTTTCTTTAGGCACCTGTGGCATCTTAACCTCCCACCTCTGGCTGAACTCATATGCCCAGTGCCTCTACAGCCTAGATAAATACATAACTTTATTGGCCTAGTTAAAGCAGATGTTCAGGTCAGCTGGTTAGGTATTTGGTTTGCCCAGTCTGTGGGGACATCTTAATAGCACTTCCAGTTAAAGGATGGTGCCAAGGGGTCACCCCCACCATGTGTGAGTTAATATTGCAATATTGTATTATTTTAGTGATGATAAGCATGCTTCTGTTTTGCTTATCTTTATAAATCTTATAATTAGAGGCTCAAAAGGAATAGTTTTGTAACTGAAATAAATTTGCTTTAAAACACGTGTAATTTAATAACAGCATTTCACTAGACATAGGAGCCAGTCAGCTGCGTGCACATGAAAAAATGGGGTAACTTGATACAAATTTGTGTTGTAGCCACCATATGTAGCCATGCCATGACCCTGCTTATATCTTCAAGTTCCTTAAGACAATTAAAGATACACATCTGGCAATGGGATGGATATTGTGTTGTTATCACTCTTAATGTGGTGTCAAGCAGACTTGATAAGTTTAATAAGTTACCATGGAAGTGATATCAGCAAATATTAAAATATACACATAAAACTCAATCAAAAAACAGAGAAAAACTGAAAATGATGAAAATACTCATATGCATTTATTTAGACATTAAAGGCTAATTAAATCTTTAGGTCTGGATGTTTAAAACACAGAAAGTATGGCTAAAATATCACAAAGTTCTTTAAAGCATCTTTATATATGTATTCTAATGGAGGTTTTCCAAATGCGGTGCTTATATCAAATTTTGGGTATTTTGCTCTGTGACTGCTCTGTGACTGTAACAACATAATCCGAATTCAACGCGAGTAGCAGCCCACAATCAAAGAAGAAACTCAGACACTTGGACTTCAGTGGTTCGGACACATATTCTGGCTGGCCTACAGCAGGTATCCACACAGGCTGCTATGATGGAAACGACCATCACAGAGTAAGGTACAGAAGGCAGCACCGAAAAAGACCTGGATCAAGCAAATCGAAGCTGACATAAAAAATCCCCGAATCAGTATTAGTGAAGCTAACAACATCACAGTCGACCGACAGGAGAGGAACTGCATCATGAAAGAAATCCAGGACCTAGTGGCACCAACAGCAGCATACTGGCACCGAGGTCACCCTTGTCCAGCTGTTTGCTAGGGACCAAAGAAGAAGAAAAATGCTAATGTCTGACCCTTTGTCACATGATTACTTACAAACTAATAGGGCTAGAGCCTTGATGTTGGTCTTAAATGAAAGCTTATGACCTGATATGTTATGGAAATTCAAATTTCATGTAGCAGCAACCTCGTGGGAACTTTACAGGTGGGAAGAAAAGTTTATTGGAATTAAAAATGTTCAAGTTAAGATAAATAGCAGCCCCCATTTTGGCTGTGTTTTATGTGAATGAGCCTTGTGATGGCCTGATGCCTCATTCATATTTCTTAGACTGCAACCATCAGTGACCCTAAATTGAATTTAGCTGAATGAGAATGATAAGTTATTATTACAATGGATTGAAAATATAATATCTTTATATATAATACGCTACCGTGGCTGTTCGTTTGTCTGTCCAGGATTTTAAATCATCTGTAGCTCGCAAACCGTTTGATCTGAAATTTGGTATAAATATACTACGTGACGTCTACTATCCGCTTTCAGGGTGATGCTTTTTATTACTCTTTTTATTTTTATTTTATTGTAGAATCAACTCTCGGCAGCGCACAACAGGGCGGCCATGTGGCGCATGCGTATGGGTGCCGTTCTCATTCCCTACCACCTTCGCTAATCATTCTTGAGGCAGATTGAAGACTTAAGTGCCAGCTTAAGTGAAAAATTAAAGAAAATGTACTAAGTAATTGCAACACAAAAACTAACTTAATCAGTTTTAACACGAAAAGATGCCGACGAAAAAAGAGAAGCAGCGGGCCGCTAGAGTAGCGAAAAGAAGAGCTGCTCAGGAAGGAGCAAGTGCTTCAACCTCTGAGCAAATGAATGGTAAACAGAGACAGAGAAAGAGGATGAAAACTAGAAATGCTCAAGCCAAGTGTATTCACTGCACATTATAGTGCAGTACGCCATTACTGGTAGGATATAATATAGGATAACATAATAAATAAATGTATCCAATCTAACTTAGTGTTCAGAAACCAATCGGGGAGGTATAAGGCATAAGTCAGGCATTCTTTGTGAAAAGAATATTATATTATATTATATTATATTATATTATATTATATTATATTAT
>JANRMT010062802.1:29758813-29801914 GCA_026402145.1 Polypterus bichir lapradei | reverse complement strand
TTTTTGCCCAGTCTCTTTCTTATGGTGGAGTCGTGAACACTGACCTTAATTGAGGCAAGTGAGGCCTGCAGTTCTTTAGACGTTGTCCTGGGGTCTTTTGTGACCTCTCGGATGAGTCGTCTCTGCGCTCTTGGGGTAATTTTGGTCGGCCGTCCACTCCTGGGAAGGTTCACCACTGTTCCATGTTTTTGCCATTTGTGGATAATGGCTCTCACTGTGGTTCGCTGGAGTCCCAAAGCTTTAGAAATGGCTTTATAACCTTTACCAGACTGATAGATCTCAATTACTTCTGTTCTCATTTGTTCCTGAATTTCTTTGGATCTTGGCATGATGTCTAGCTTTTGAGGTGCTTTTGGTCTACTTCTCTGTGTCAGGCAGCTCCTATTTAAGTGATTTCTTGATTGAAACAGGTGTGGCAGTAATCAGGCCTGGGGGTGGCTACGGAAGTTGAACTCAGGTGTGATACACCACAGTTAGGTTATTTTTTAACAAGGGGGCAATTACTTTTTCACACAGGGCCATGTAGGTTTGGATTTTTTTTCTCCCTAAATAATAAAAACCATCATTTAAAAACTGCATTTTGTGTTTACTTGTGTTATATTTGACTAATGGTTACATGTGTTTGATGATCAGAAACATTTTGTGTGACAAACATGCAAAAGAATAAGAAATCAGGAAGGGGGCAAATAGTTTTTCACACCACTGTATATATATATAGAGAGAGAGTATCTCACAAAAGTGAGTACATCCCTCACATTTTTGTAAATATTTTATTATTTTTTTTCATGGGACAACACTGAAGATATGACACTTTGATACAATGTAAAGTAGTCAGTGTACAGTTTATATAACAGTGTAAATTTGCTGTCCCCTCAAAATAACTCAACACACAGCCATTAATGTCTAAACCGCTGGCAACAAAAGTGAGTACACCCCTAAGTGAAAAATGTCCAAATTGTGCCCAATTAGCCATTTTCCCTCCCCGGTGTCATGTGACTCATTAGTGTTACAAGGTCTCAGGTGTGAATGAGGATCAGGTGTGTTAAATTTGGTGTTATCGCTCTCACACTCTCTCATACTGGTCACTGGAAGTTCAACATGGCACCTCCTGGCAAAGAACTGTCAGTACAAAAAAGTACAAGTCATAGCCTGTCAGTACTCAGACCATTGCGCCACACACAGCATCAAATTGGTCTGCATGGCTGTCGTCCCAGAAGGAAGCATCTTCTAAAGATGATGCACAAGAAAGACCGCAAACAGTTCAGTTTGCTGAAGACAAGCAGACTATGGGCTTGGATTACTGGAACCATGTCCTGTGGTCTGATGAAACCAAGATAAACTGATTTGGTTCAGATGGTGTCAAGCGTGTGTGGCAGCAACCAGGTGAGGAGTACAAAGACAAGTGTGTCTTGCTTACAGTCAAGCATGAAGGTGGGAGTGTCATGGTTTGGGGCTGCATGAGTGCTGCTAGCACTGGGGAGCTACAGTTCATTGAGGAAACCATGAATGCCAACATGTACTGTGACATACTGAAGCAGAGCGTGATCCCCTCCCTTCGGAAACTGAGCCGCAGGGCAGTATTCCAACATGATAATGACTCCAAAAGAAAGATAAAAAAACTGAGGGTAAAGGTGCTGGACTGGCCAAGCATGTCTCCAGACCTAAACCCTATTGAGCATCTGTGGGGCATCCTCTAATGGAAGGTGGAGGAGCGCAAGGTCTCTAAGATCCATCAGCTCCATGATGTTGTCATGGAGGAGTGGAAGAGGATTCCAGTGGCAACCTGTGAAACTCTAGTGAACTCCATGCCCAAGAGAGTTAAGACAGTGCTGGAAAATAATGGTGGCCACACAAAATATTGACACTTTGGGCACAATTTAGACATTTTTCAGTTCTGTTGCCAGTGGGTTAGACATTAATGGCTGTGTGTTGAGTTATTTTGAAATTTACACTGTTATACAAACTGTACACTGACTACATTGTATCAAAGTGTCATATCTTCAGTGTTGTCCAATGAAAAGATATAATAAAATATTTACAAAAATGTGAGGGGTGTACTCACTTTTGTGAGATACTGTAGACGTTCTATAGACGTTTATAGATAAGATATATATATATATTCCTTCCTTGTTTAAGTTGCTTCGTTGACTTGTTTCCCAAGCCACAGGTTTGATGGTTGAGAGACTTTTTGTAAATATTTGAATATTTACAATATCTTGAATTTTGAAAGCATGTTCCCCATTTTGGGCCTGCCTGTGGAATAAGGGGCCAGGCTGTCTAGGGTGAAGCCTATCTTTAGCCAGACCAGTATAGATTCTGGCCTGGTTTATGGTTTTGTTTTTGGAGGCCATCACCACTTTTTGATCATAACAGTCAGAAACCGGTAGAAAGCACATAACTAAGTCCATATCTAAAGGTGTAAATTATAGTCAGTAGCAAAATTATTTCTTAACCAGAGGATACGGTCTTGTAACTTTAAAACCACATGGTAAGATTTCAGTGAGGATCCAGAAATTCCATGCCACTTCGGAAATGCACACCTTGTCCTTTATCATGTTGTGTTAATAACCTTGCACCTCCTCACAAAATGGTTGTGCCCAAAGCAAAATCAACATGACATTCTGGTCAAAATACCATTTAAACAAAAATTATATGTGAATAATGAATTCCTTGACCTTTAAAACCTCTAAAACACTATCTGAATAGCTTTTCAAAGGTCCAGGAATATTGTAAAAATAAAAAACAGAATTCAGATCATGACAAAGGAATGAACAAAGAATTAGACATGAAATTAGTGACTCAGAAGACAACTTACTGATGAACCTAAATACTACAAAGATGGAGCTGATCTTAGGTGATAGCAGAGCAATTTAAGTTGCTGAGCATCAACAGGCAGGAATCACAACAACTATTAAATTACTACTTGGGGTGTGGCCAAGAACTTTGGAAAGACTGGGAAATTATTGGTAGGAGCCACCAGGTGGCAGTAGTGGTCATAGAACATTTTGGGTGTGATTACTGTATGTTCAAAGCAGATGAGTAAGATGGTACACAATAGTCAGTGACATGCAGTAGGGAGGCCTTAACAAGTAGACCCAAGGTTTTAACTGTTTGACTCATTTTCTCTAACTGGTAACCTTAATCCATCCATCCATGTTTAACCATTTTATGGCAATGGAGCGCCAGTGCCTGTCCTAGCAGCATTATATTCAAAACAGGAACCAATTCTGGATGACTGGCAGTACATCATGTTTACTCATACTGGGACAATTTACAGCCAGCAGTTCATCTCCATTTCATATGTGTTGGTCTGGTTTAATTCAGGGGGTGGCACCATAGCAAAGTCTCTCCCAAAGAACACACACAAGAGATGTGATACGAACAGGTGAACACAGAGAATCAGTGGTTGAGCAACAACACATGCTAACAGTCTGATCATTAGACCTCAGTCATGCAGGCATCATTCTACGTTTTACGGCTCAGTAATCTCATAGGGCAGAAGTGATTCTGAAAAGAGAACATATGTATGTCTGAGCACAGCTCGCTAAAAGGTTTGTAGAGAACAGTGCCAAAAACCACCTCTGAAAAGACTCCGCCCACAGGGTTTCTTCCTAAAGGTCCACCCCCAGTTTCCTCCAGTGAATACATTTTAAAAGTTTCAGGTTGCAGTGTCCCATTTCTCTTCATTTATTAGATAAATATGTAACATAACTATAAAGACATAGAGAAAGAAAAAAAAAAACCTGAACAAAAGACTTGACACAGAGATTAAATAAACTAGAAAGATGTTACCAATTCAAGAGCTCAATATCTGAAGCTTAATGATTATTTTTTATATCTATCTTATATCTGTTGTGTGTGTGTATATATGTGTAAAATATGTTTAGCATTTCCAGTTAGAGAGTAATGTCAGCTTACTTTATTTTTTTAGACATGCAGTGGGATGTTGGGTACTGTGAAGCCTGATCCATGGTTCTGCTGGTGTGGTATCACTGTCATTGGGCATATTTTGGATACAGGACTGAAAATATGATTTTTCTGTAACAACTTCCATATGGGAATTCTTTTCGCCTCCTTTATAATCAATGTGACGGCAAGCCATTTAGTCAATTGATCTGTCATCTAAACCCAACTATCCCGGGCAGGGTCTTGGGGCAGCTGTAGCCTATCCCAGCAATCACTGAATGCAAGGAAGGAACAACCCCTGGACAGGGTGCCACTTACACCATTTAATTTGAATGCATATTTTACAGTTAATTTTTACGTTGACACAGCTGTGTCAGTATTGTCAGAACTGTTGCAGTGTGTTGCTCAGTTTGACCATTAGCCCAGCAATGTCTTTGAATATTAAAATATAATCTGGTTTTACAGCAAGATTTTTCCTTTGCAACAGTTTATGTTTAGTTTATACACACATAAAGACTTCTCCACACATTAATTAGCAGAGGAGTTTTTATCACCATACAAGGTTTATCCATCGTGACCACAGGTTTGCTGTCTGTCGGGTCAGGTTAACAAGGGCACCATTATTATTTGCTGATGAAATCCCCGCCCCTTCACTGAGCTCCGCCTTAATAAGACTTTGGATTGGTTTAGAAATTTCAAATTGAGTAAACTGTCTAAATGTTTCATCCAATTTTTAAGCACAAGTCACTCATGGTTGTCTCTGGATGTATGTTTTATACATTTGGCTCCATGAGATTAGGGACTCGCAATCATTCAAGAAACACGAAGGCCATGTAATATGACCTAAATTCAGATCAATTGTTTTAGTTTGTCTAATCTCCCAAAATACAAATGAATGTTAATGGACATCCAGAATTTTTTTTTCTAATGATGCACATGTTGACAAACTGGTCACTTCCTAGCTTGAAATCTTTAATAAATGGTGGCTGAAAGCAACAGGGAAGTTGTTAAGTCTTCTGTACAATAAAGGGACTTAATGGGAGATCTGAAAGTAAAAGTAGAATGGCCATAACCCACCACAGTTTAGGAGAGACTCATAATTAAGAATATCAGCCTAGAACGCTTTAGGAAACATGCTGGTTAATTGTGTGAACATATCTGATCTCCTCTCATACACAATCTTGACTGAGCAAGAAGCAGCATCTCAGAAAAAGAAAAAATACAATCCACTGAAATAACTGAAGTTGGAAACCACAGGTATTCAAAGGCTTCTTGTCTCTGCCCTTTCTTTTTTTTATTTTATTAATTTTATTGTAATCATTCCATACAAATAGATACATTTTTACAAAAAAATAGGATTGAAAAAAAAAAAAAAAAATTGACCCCCAACCCTGAGAGAGAGAGCATGGCCAATGGAGTAAAACTTAAGGCGTATAAACATACCTAAATTGATAAGTTTAATAGGACAATAGAGATGAATGGAGAAGAAAAAGAAACGCGGAAATAATTGTTTCCTCTGTGCTTTAAAAGCTTATTCTAAAATATTATTGATTAGATCCTGCCAGGTTTTGAAAAAATTCTGTACAGATCCTCTAACTGAGTATTTGATTTTTTCCAATTTCAAATAGTATAACACATCGGTTTCCACTGACTTAAAAGAGAAGAGTTAGGATTCTTCCAGTTAAGCAAAATAAGTCTGTGTGACAATAGTGTAGAGAATGCAATCACAGTTTGTTTGTCCGTTTCCAATATAAGCCCATCTGGGGGTCCACCAAACACATCTGTTAATGGGTTAGGAGGGATTGTGAGACCAAGGCTGTCTGAAAGGCACTTACAGATTTTGGTCCAAAATGATATTAATTTGGTACAGGCCCAAAACATGTGAACCAGTGAGGCTGGGACTTGATTGCAGCATTCGCAGTTTGGATCTTGCCCTGGAAACATTTTGGACAATTTTAGGCGAGACAGATGTGCTCGAAAGATAATTTTGAGTTGAATAATTGTATGCTTTGCGCATATGGAGGTTGAGTGAAGTCTCTGTATTGCTACTTTCCACTCCTTTTCTGATATATTGATTAAGAGATCTTTTTCCCATTGTCCGCTTGGATCTTTGAAAGGGAGGGATTGTAAAATAATTTTATATATTTTAGAGATGGTGTCTAAGTCCTCGAAATTGAGCAATATTTTTTTCTGGCATGGAGGTGGGTGCAAGATGAGGAAAATCGGGCAGGTTCTGTTTAACAAAGTTCCTAATTTGAAGATAGTGAAAGAAATGTGTGGTTGGAAAGTTAAATTTGTAATGTAATTGTTCATAGGATGCAAAGATGTTGTCTATATAAAGATCTCTAAGCAAATGAATCCCAAATCTTTTCCCGATATATAAAAATGCATATGTTTGCGAGGGTTGAAAGAGGTGGTTCTCTTGCAGAGGTGCCACAGATAAAAGCTCCTCCATCTTAAAATGCTTCCTACATTGGTTCCATATTCTGAGTGAGTGAAGCACAATTGGGTTGTTAGTATATAACTTGCATTTATTGGGGCACAAAGCATGGAATATAAAGAAGTACTGCAGGATTTTACTTCTATTGCGGACCAGGCCTGTGTATGTTCATCTATTTGTGTCCAGGTTTTTAAAGCTTGTATGTTTGCTGCCCAGTAATAAAACTGAAAGTTGAGTAGAGCCATGCCGCCTTCTGTCTTAGGTCTTTGTATGGTCACTCTTTGGATACGTGGATGTTTTGAGTTCCAAATAAATTATGATATTGTTGAATCTAAATGCTTAAAAAAAGATTTATTGATCTTTTTTGATTGATTTTTTACTGGTAATTTAGATATTGGAATGTATTGGAATGTTTTGAAATAAAAAAAGAAGCTTAGGAAGAATATTCATCTTAACAACGTTAATTCTTCCAGCTAGAGTGAGATGAAGGGTTGATCATCTATGCAAGTCTTGCTTAATTTTTTCCATACAGATGGCGAAATTTTGTTGATAAAAAGCTTTGTGTTTACATGTAATGTTTACCCCTAGGTATTTAAACTGATCTGCAATGATAAAAGGTAGGGTGTCTAATCTAAAATTAAATGCTTGAGCATTCACTGGAAAGAATACAATTTTATTCAGATTAATTCTGAGACCAGAGATCTTTTGAAATTCTGTGAGTGCTGTTAAGACTGCAGGCACAGAATTTTGTGGGTCTGATATATACAGTATCATATCATCTGCATATAGAGAAATTTTCTGTTCAAGTCCTTCTCTGATAATCCACTTTATCTGATCAGCATTTCAACAGTGAACCGCCGGTGGTTCAATGGTGATTGCAAACAGTAGCAGTGATGACAAGGGGCATCCTTGTCTGATACCACGTTCTAATTTAAAGTAGTCTGAACAAATGTTGTTGATACAAACTGAAGCTTCTGCATTGGTATACAGTAGTTTGATCCAAGCACAAATGTTCGGGCCAAACCAAAATTTCCAATGTAGTGAAAAGGTATTTCCATTCAATCATGTCAAATGATTTTTCTGCATCCAATTATAATAATATTTCTGGGATGTTTGACTTTGTTGGTGAGTATATTACATTAAACAGGCATCGAAGATTGGAAGATAAGTGTTGACCCTTGATAAATCCAGTACTTTCTCCATCCTTCTAGCTATGATTTTTGAGAGTATTTTAACATCATTATTCAGAAGTGAAATTGGTCTGTATGATGCACATTGTGATAAGTCCTTATTTTGTTTAGGAAAGACGGTGATTGATGCTTGGCGAAAAGTTTGAGGTAGAATTTGATTGTCTCTAGCTTCTGTAAATGTTGCTAATAGGAGGGGAGCTAGCTGAGCGGAGAATTTCTTATAAAATTATGCAGGGTAGCCATCAGGGCCTGCTGCTTTCCCACCTTGAAGTGACTTTATAGCATCTAGTAATTCTGATAGCACTCGAGGTTTATCCAGTTCCTCCGCACTAAGAGTATCTATTTGTGGTATCTGTAATGTATCGAGAAATGCATTAGATTGTGTCTTGTCTTCTTTAAACTCAGTAGAATATAAGGATTTACAGTAGTCTCTAAATGTGTGCATTATATTTTTATGGTCAATGATTTTGTCTCCGTTCGTGTTGGTGATTGCTGGGATTGCATTGCGAACTTCTTGCTTGTGGATTTGTTGAGCTAAAAGCGTATTAGCTTTCTCTTCGTGTTCATAGTAATGATGTCTGGATTTAGAAATTAGTTGTTCAGTTTCTTTAGTTGTCAAGAGGATGAGTTCTGAATGTAGAGCCTGCCTTTTCCTATGTAGAGCCTCACTTGGAAGCCTGCTTGTCTCTGCCCTTTCAGTGTGGTCTGCTGAGACTTTATGTTGAAGTTAGTAATCTGTTCCCCCCTTTCTTTGATTATAATAAGAGAGCCGAGAAGAGTTTTGATTTATGTCCCCAAGCCAGCCCTGAGAATAGGGATAGAAAGGCAGATATTTATTGATACAAAAGGCATTGCTTAAATGTCACAAATAAATGAAGTATTGATCAGTGAGCTGTAATTTAGTAGTCTCGGATCATAAAGATTTTTTTTTTCTTTTTACTGGTAATTTAGACTGCCTTTCTCTTCTCCCTCCATGTCTTAAGCGATAAAACAATCGGTAAAATTCACTGAATTATGAAATGATGAACTTTATGTTAAAGACTGCTGGCCAGGAACTTTAGTCTTGGCAGCAAAGTCTTGAATCTCGCCAAAGTAATAAGTTAATTAAGAAAAAAATGTTTTCTTTGGAAAGAATGTCAGAATGTGTTACTTTGTGCAATTTTGGTGACACTGATGCTGACAATCTTTCCCCAGTGACTTTGTTTAACATTGCTGATATTATCTATGTTATTAAATTGTTTTATTTGTCTAGTCACCTATCCATCAGAAGGGAGCCAAGAGCCCCCCATGCATTCAAAAATAAAAGAAATACTGAAAAGTGAGAACCACGGAAGCCATCTGCATTTTATATAGCACCATTCATGACAAGCATGGACCCAATATGAATTATAAGGCGAACACAACAATAGGAATGAAGCAGATTGTCTTTCCCTTTTCTCACCTAATACTTGAGAAACATACTATTGTTGCATTTAAAAAAAAAAGGTTTATTTTTATCTCTGCATGCTCTGGTGTTTAAGGATAACTTTTGTGGAGATTTAAGTTTTGGTATAACTGTCTCAGATCTCACACTAAATCATCAGTGGAGTACAATATAAAACAGTTAATTCAAGGTCATACAGTATGCTAGGTATAGATAGTTGACCTTTATTGATCATACAAATTTTTTAAATTATTCGTTAGGCAGTATCCAGAATACATGGGATATAAATAGACTCAAGGGAGGTTATCAAGCAGAGGATATCTTATATTTAGATTGTGTAGATAGACAATATTTAAAGCAGTATGTATTAAATAGATATGGCACTGTATAATCAATAGCTAGGTAGACAGACATAAAATACACAATCAAATAAATAGTTATGAAAGGCACTATATTATAGGTATAAAGGTGCTGTATAACAGATAGTAAAAGGAAGAGGCTGTATAATAATGTAGATAGATTGACATAAAATGCACTATATCAGAAATAGGTAGTGTAACAAACAAGGAGAGAAATCATAACAAAGAGTTTGGGTACCACATCGGTAACCCTCTGTAAATAAATTATAGTCATGAATCACCACTCTGAATGAATACAAAGGTGGATGTCATTTATTACACCAGGCTGAAGGAACCTCGCCATGTGAATAGTTGAGTTTTCTGTTGTTAGACTGATCTGTCCTAACAGAATCACTTCTTTTATCAGTTAGGTTCATTTACATAGTTAAATGTATTTTAATTTCTGCCAATCAGAGACCAGATTAATGCTATGATCTTTTAAACATTTCTGTGCCATTAAGTATTTTCTAAAGGTCCCAAAATGCTTAACCATTTTACATTTTTAAGTAAATACAGTATCTGATTCATAGAATCAGACTTCTTATATATAAATTAGAGTTAGAAAGCCTTTATTATTATTGTATCAGTACAATGAAATTGTAAAAGCAACACCTGTAAATGGTACAAGTAAAACAAACAGCGACAAACAAATAATATTAAAACACACATCCTATAACAAATCAATACCATGCATAAATACAGTAAATAAGGGGTTGAAATTATTATCTGCTTTAATTTTGCGGGTGTTGACTGAAGGATTGTTCCTGGATCACCATGCTGAGAGTTTCTGCATCTTGTCCCTGTATGCTGACTCATCGTCACCGGTTATGAGACCTACCATGGTGGAGTCACCAGTGAACCTGATGATAGTGTTGCTGGAGTAATTAGATGTACAGTCAAAAGTGTACAGGGCATAGAGAAGTGGGCTCAGTACACAACCCTGAGCCTATGCTAAGTGTGAGGGTGGAGGGGCTGTGGGGGCCAGTCCTAACAGGGTGAGTAACCAGTGAGGAAATCCTTTATCCAAGTGCAGAAAGAGAGGGAAAAATTCAGGTTCAGGTTATGCAGGAAACAGTTCAGGTTAGGCAGCTTATTGATTAGTAAGCTAGGGTTGATTGTATTAAATGCCGAGCTATAATTGTTAAACAGCATCCTTATGTAGGTCCCTGAGTGTTCCAGATGGCTCATCACTGTATGGAGGGCTGTACTGATGGTGTCTTCCATGCATCTATTTGATCTGTAAGCAAACTAGTGAGGGTCGAAGATGGGAGGATTGGTAAAAAGTGAGTGTGTCTCACCTGGGAGTCAGTGGGGACAGTGTGTCTCTGTGAGCCTGTGTCTGTGTGCCTTAAAGTAAGCAAAAATTTAGTTCCTCTGCCAATGAGGCATCAGTACAGATCAGCACATGTGTACTACTTTTGTAGTTGGTGATCTGTTGGAATCCCTTCCACACGTGCTGTGAGTTATTGTGTCTCAGATAGGCCTCTACCTTGCTCAGTATTGGCCATCTTAGCAGTTCTGATGCCTTTACACAGATATGCTGTTGCTGCTCTGTACTGGGCTTTATCCTCTGACCTGAAGGCTATGTCTTGGGTTTTTAAAAGAGATTTAAATTCACTGGTCATTCTTGGTTTTTGGTGAGGTAGACCCATATGTGTTATCCACTGAAACCATATCAGTACAGAACTTCATATAGCCTAGTACTGCTTCTCTGAGCTCATCTCTTAAGTCTAATTGTTGAAATATGGACCATGCTGTGTATGCAAAACAGTCCCGTAGCTGCAAGAGGGCTCCTTTGGGCCAGGTTTTGAAAGTTTTTATGGTTGGCTTGATTGTGAATGCTGGCACGAGGAGCAATGAGAGACGATCAGACAAGACCAGAATTGGGAGAGGTAGGACTCGGTAAGCATGCTTTAGGTTGGAATAAACGTGGTCCAGCATGTACTTCCCCCTAGTGGAACACAAATTAGAGAACAAAATAAAAAGTTAACATGTTATATGATCTCATATCTAACTTGATGTATTAGCACAAATTACTTACTTTTATAAGCAGGCACAGTTTGTACAATTTCAAACAATACATTAATTCATACAGCAAATTTTCCCTTATGCCCCATTTAGTGATAGTCATTAATTAAAAAAAGGAAAAGAAAATTTCACTTGTGGTTACAAAAATAACGGCATCTGCTATGAAGAAACATTGAAGGTTGAATGATGCTCCTGAGATGGAGCTCCGTTGTCCACTGTTACAGTCCACTTCTGGAGGCCTTCTTATTCTTATAATGGCCACCAAAATCAGCCAGGACATCTATGTGTGTAAGGCAGAAGTGGTGTCACTGATCCTCCAGTCGACAGTAAAAGGAGAGTTTGGTATTGCATACCTCACTGGAGCTCTGAAGATATCTCCTAAGTGCATATCTGTCACATTTAGTGTGAAAGGCAGTATAAAGCAAATAGTTGTGAAACACACTAAATCATAGGCAGATAGACATTAAAAGCATTATAAAGGAAATAGTTTGGAAAGGCACTATATCACCTTTAGATGGTTGGATGGATAGATTTGAAAAATATAATACTGTATAATACATAGATAGAACTTTATTCGTCCCCTTAGGGAATTTTAGACTTTTTACAGAAGCTCTTTAATAGAATAAATAAACAGATACATAAATTATATATATGTGTGTGTGTGTGTGTACACACACTTTGCTCTGAACACACACCAGACTGACTAAAAATTAAAAAGAAGGAAAATTTCTGACTTCACAGTCACAGACTCATAAGGCATTATACTGGCGTATTTATGTCGGTACCAAGGACCCTCAGTAGTGTTTCCTGACCTACTCCTGCTGAATGATTTGTTGGCCGAAAATCCTCAGTGTTAGTGTGTCAGAGAGAGGATGTGTAGCATTGTTCATAATGGCACTCAGTTTTGTTTTGCTACTACATCCATGTGGACAATTGTAATAGATAGATTTAAATATTGTATGACTGTTTCCAACAAGTTGTCATAGTTAACTATTAAACACGTCCTTTTTCCTTGACCTCTGTGGTATAAATTGTTCTCTCCTGATGTAGGTGTCATCTAATTCAGCCTAAACCAGAACTTTTCAACAAATACTCAGCAGTGTCTCGAGGAGGGCCTTCTCATCATCTACTTTTTATTTATACATTCATTTGTGATATACAGTAATCTGTTCAATTTTGGATATGAGATATCTAATAAACACCTCCTCAACAGCAACTGTAAGCACCTTTCAAGCTTTACTATGCTTTCTCTTAAGGAAGGCACCCTTTTGCTCATTCACCCTTTTTACGCATCAGATAGACTATTCAGGGTGAATTTATGAGTTCATCATAGATACAACCCAGTGGCTGTAAAAAGGAATGAAAAGCTTCAAGAAATATATTAGTCTAGCTTTAATTAAGAATCTTTAGATAAACAGATCAAAGCCACCGTATATGACAGATTGAAGAGATATACAGTAAATGAAAGGCATTCTATAAGATAACTAGATTGATAGATAATATGCTCTACTATATAAGACTATATATGCCTTGCGTGTTGTGTTGGCTGGGATTGGCTCCAGCAGACCCCCGTGACTCTGTGGTTAGGATATAGTGGGTTGAATAATAGATAGATAGATAGATAGATAGATATGAAAGACATAATAATAATAATAATAATAATAATAATAATAGCATTTATTTATAGATTATAGCACTTTTCAAGCCTGCTAGCACAAAGTGCTTCACAATGAACATACAAGTATGTACCAGAAACAAATTAAACAAGTTAGCATAAAATGAGATGTTTTAAACAGTACTATGGTAAGACATCCATCCATCCATTATCCAACCCGCTATATCCTAACTACAGGGTCACGGGGAGAACATGCAAACTCCACACAGGGAGGACCCGGGCAGCGAACCTGGGTCTCCTAATTGTGAGGCAGCAGCTCTACCCACTGCGCCACCATACCACCCATTGTAAAGACAATAAAACATAAAAGTGAATTACAATTAAGGATCAAGTACATTTCTAAAGGCTAAATGATTAAAACAGGTCTTTAAATTAGTCAAATGCCTAACAGCAAAAGTTAATATGTTCTCGAATTACATATCTCAGTGGAAGTGTATATAAAGAAAATAAACTTGGATGTAAAATGGAGCCTTGAGGAACTCCCCAAGTACAGAAGATGAGGACATTTCCTTTCCAATGACTACTGCAAATGTTCTGTTGTACAAATAAGAGGAAATCCATTGTACACTGGGTACTTTAGATAGACAGATAAATTAGTGACCAATATGAACAACTTGTAGTTACAGATATCAGAATCCCATTAGGTTGAGGAGAGGAGAAATTCCTCTCAATGATGTATTCTTAAAATTACTGCCTGGTGCAAATCAGCATTTGTGCCATACTGCGGTGCGACGCTGCTACTTGATGTCTCTTGCATTATTTCAGTGTCACATGCTAAGCACGCCCCACAGAGAAGACTTTTGTATTTGCTTCTTTATCTGTGGTGTTATTTACTTTTGCGTCATATTTTATTCACTTCTTGCGCAGATTTGTTATTAGCTCTCTAAATATTAGAATATAATTTCTTGGAGCTAGTTCAATATTGCTTTTTTAGCTTCTTATCCTGTCTTGTACGTGCAGTTGCAGATATACAGGGAGGTGTATAGTTTTGTAATGCTATGAAGCTTTCCAGTGAACTCTGAAATGGAAGGGTTCTGCAGATGTCAGTTTAAAATAATCATTTCAATTGCCCAATGTTTTACAGTATATACAGCAGTTGTAGTAGCCCCTCTGTCCCACTCGCTGTCTTTCTTTCCCTTTCCTTAGGACCTTTAACATATCTTTCATACTTGTGTTTATTTCAGGTATATTTTATTAAATACACACTATGTTAAAACCTTTGACATTAGTATGGAGTTGGCCTCCCTTTTAGGGCACAACAGCCCCCACTTTTCTGGGAAGGCTTTCCCAGATATTAAATGATATTCCCACGTTGCACATGATCATATCAAAAACAACTAAAGAGATGCCTAAAAAATGCAAGAAATAAGAATAAGAAAGAAAACAGATAAAAAAAAAATATTCATTTGTGATACTGTGAATAACACAATGAGAAAAATTACTGAATGTAAATTTCCACCTTTGTGCTTAGCATTGTGACAGCTAGGGGTTGTCACAGGCCCTTAAAACCCCAGATGCAACCATTCTAATTGCCATCCCAGGTTTAAAAGATATTTTATATTAAAGTAAATACCACTTTTTTCCCCCCAATATCAGCACATCATAATTCCAATTTCTTTTCCATCCTCCCAGGCAAGCTTTGTCCTCCTCATCTCCCGACTCTGACCTACCTGAGTGTGACACTGATTCTACTTTCGGTATTCCAACACTACCCCCTGGCAGGTCCCCCTGGTGGCACACAATGAACCCAGTGGTGCTGTCTATCAGGGCTACAACTCCCAGGCAGCCCTGCAAGGGGGGCGTCTCAGCAGTGGCAGTGCTTGAAGTGGGACATACCCATCTTTTGTTACTGGTGAGTAAGTGGCACTCAGATTTTCACGGTGACCCCAACTCTTCACTCAGAACTTAGGGTATCACTGCTCTCAAAGTTCCATGGGGAACCCCTCCTCGATCGAATGGTAGTGTATTGCTATAAAGAGGCGACCGCTGGTTTTTTGGTTCTGTTCCACTTCAAGCACTGAACAAGGGAGATGATGCCACCCGTAAAATTGGGTAAGCAAGCAGCCCTGATGGGTAGTTTTCCTCTGTTCTTCCATTGTGTCATTCCAGTTGGGACACTCATCTGCTGCCATTTTCCATCCATTATGTAGACCCCCCCCCCTCCGTGTAACTGAACATCCATCCCAGCTGACATACTAACCCATCTTTGCCTTCCATTCCCGTGTATATGAGTGAAATATATAAGTGTGTGATCTAAAATTGACATATCAGCGCAAAATTTTAACATTTTTGCAAAAAGAAAAAATTGGTTACACATTTGAATATGTTTCATGAGAATCAGTTCTAGGAAATATCTAGAGATGATATGTCTAATTTCCTGGAGATCTGGGGCAGCTCCAAGACAAGTGCACTGCAAAAAATGAAATCTAAGCAAGTGGAAAAGTGTTTATATTGTGACAATGATTCATATTTTCCTTATGGTAAGAATTATTGACTTATCAAAAATTTGTATTTATGATTATTTTGCTTACTTTAAGAAATCTTGTCAAGTAAATTTTGTTTACCCCATTGGTGGATTTTTTGCTAAATAAAAACATAACAATGGCATTTAAAGTTTTTTGGTCTAGTTTTTATATATGCATTTTTTTCAGTTTAAAATTGGTAATTTTTCCTGGAGGTTAATGGGAATTTTCTGGATGCAAAAAAAAAAAAAGAACAAAAGTCTGGTCTTCCCCTTCTCAGGGTATTATTATTGGGACCCTCATTGAAATGTGGAGACGAGGTAAAATTTTGCATTACGTATCTTTGCTTTCAACCATCCATAGGTAGATTAATTGTATCTTTTGGATTCCTTATCCATGACTAATGATACAAACAATGATGGAACAGATGCGTCTCCATGTGTGCTGTCAGGTTGTGTCGTTCTGTTGACTAAACCTGCGGTAGACCTTCTACACTGTCACTTTGTTTCATTGCGAGGGGAACCCAGCTGACAAGAGAGCATTTTATGCAGATAAATGTCCTTCTTGTCTGATCTGTATGGGTATCTGCCTTCCAATAATCAACAGCTTCATCTGTACATGGCAATGTGTAATGTGCTAATTGGCCAACGGATAAAAAGCAAAATCTCGGCTCAATTATGCTGTACTGGCAAATTGCCTAATTGCCAAGGGCTGTCTGCACTTTAAAGGATTAGTTCCTCATAAACCACTGAGAAACAATTGCTTGCAAATCTGTTGTGGTCTGAAAAAGAAAAAAGGAAATCATGTTTGTTTCATCCTGATACTCTCTTCATTAATGAAAATTGGTTGATTTTCCTGTATTGCATTTACAAAAGTTAAGTGTCAGGCTAATTAAGATAAATAAAAAAACAAGAAGATAAATGATACTTTGGTATGTGGAATAAATGCTAATCTTGGGTAGTAGCCACACACCGCCCCAAGGGTCGACATTCCACATCACTCCTACCTACAGAAATCAATAGATTACACACAAAAAAATCGTGAAATCTGACTTTTCACAAAGCTCCAGCAATATTTATCGATGATACATGCGTGTTAATTGAAATGCTCATTATGGCTAATTATCATCAATGCAAGTGCTTAGATGTGTTTTATTAAAGAGGGCTCAGTGTGCCTCTTGTTTATACAACAAAATGTCCCAAGGCTATCAATCAGTTTTCTGATTTTGTTTTGTAGACCTTTTTCTAAAAGGTTCAGCATTGCTTTTCTTGGAAACATTAGATGTAAATCTTTTATTGGTTTTGGCTTCACTGCCACAGGGGCACTGCAGCAAATCTGTATTTGATCACAGTTATCCTCTCCCACAAGTAGAGATGCTGGACAACAGATTTGGAGTCAAGGCTGCCAAGGTGTAATTCTTAGAAAAGGATGTACTTTATTAAAAAAAAATCCATACACCATGCTGCTGTTCTGCCCTTTATTCGAGAAAGCAGGCTTTGAGCATGCCACATATCACAGATTAGTTCACTGTGACAAAGTAAACTATTATCAATAACTCAATTGCTGTCTCAATCAGTGAATTGATCATTGCATCGATCAAAGCTCATGGTGACAAAGTAATTCTCAATCATTCAGTCAATGCATCAATCAAAGAATCTGTCAATCAATCATTATTTTATATGGAAACTTCTACAGCATGCATCACTGTATGGCACTTTACATGACTAACAGGATGATTGGTGATTGGGTCCTCCCCAAAAACCAAGTTTACCATATGCTAGGAAAAAACATCTTCCAATTTAGAAGAGGAATCTCCCACAGCAGCTTTCATTATTTTGTAACCTTTCCACAATCCACAATTCAATTCTACAAACAAAATGTTAAAACAGAGCAGTTTTCTGAACCTCTTCTTCCTTTTGTTATATGGAGCTTAGTAAGTCTTGATCTCATCTGTATTAAGCTGATGGCTCTTTGCTACCTTTTATATAGTAAAACACTAATCTGTGTGTGTTTGTGTGCCTGGTCCCTCCAAATAATCTGATTGGTCAGTTTGGCTTCAGTCCGATTGGTCAGTTTAGCTGTGGAGGCTCAGTGGTAGGGATGATGATGATGTGATCGAGAGGGGAAGCACCAGGCAAGAAAGGGTGAGACAGTTAAGGATACAAAGGAAAGGTGCAGGAGGGTGTGACAGTAGAGGGCACTGTTGGTCCTCCAAACCCACAGTTAACACGTCCAGACACCAGGTAAAAGTACTAGAAATAGTTTTAATATCTTGAATAATGTGCACAAAGCACCTCCACCTACACAATACTCTAATAATAATTAATATTCAATACAAACAATAAATCAATCCTCCTGTCCACCCAGCAGCTCCGTCACACTTCCTCCCAACTCTGGCTCAGCTTGCTCCTGTCCTTCAGTCCACGTGATCCAATAGCACTTCCGGGTCAGATGAAGATTTATATTTTTCTTCAGCCCGGAAATACTTCTGTCCTTCAGTCCCCATGACTTTGGAGTACTTCCGGGTTATAATAAAAACAGCAATCTTCGTGTCTCCCCGCAGCATCCCCTGGCGGCCCCTCACAGTATCCAGCAGGGCTGTGAAGCCGAACTCCATTTTCCATGATGCCCTGCAGGAATCCAGGGCACCTCAATGTTGCAAGGAGGACTCCATCTAGTGTTGTGGATGTATTTCCAGGATAGCTGCCGGCCAATCTCTCACAAGGGAAACAAATAAGTGAGGGACGCAGGGTTGCTAAATACTAAGGAGGTACAACCTGAGTTGCCTTCAAAGATGGGAAGTATTCACAGGAATAAGAATTTTGTTTCCACAGCGAGTAATGGGTGCTGTCTGCCCTTGATGGCAGTCTAAAAGCAGGCAGGAGGCGAGCAAGGTTCCTCAAAATGACAGAGTTTGAGAGCAGGCTTTATGGGAATGTGATCAAGAGATGAAGTGGCAGACAATAAAGGTTGAGGCACATGAGGATACCAAGTAACCGTGCAATGTTACCTCACTCAATTGCTAATGAGGCCCCACCTTTGTCACCTTCAAAGCCTGGAAGTATTCACAAGAATAGGAAGGATGTTTTCACAGCGGGTAACGGGGTCCCTTCTACCATTTTTTTTAGTCAAAAAGTGGGCAGGAGACAAGCAAGGTGCCTCAAAATGACAGAGTCTGAGAAGCAGGATTTACAGGAACACAAATGAGAGAGGAAGCACCATGCAGGCGTGGGAGGAACACAACTTACTGAGCAACGCTGAGTCGCTAAAAAATAATAAGGCACAAAACGAGTCGCCTTCAAACACATGAAGTATTCAAAACAATATGAAAGATGTTTTCAGAGCAGGCAATAAGGGACAGAGTCAGAGAAGCAGGCTTTATGAGAATGCCATCGAGAGAGGAAGCACCGGGCAAGAGAGGCTGAGGCTCACAAGGATAGTGAGGAAGGGCATATGAGGAACACTGAGGGTGTGTGTACTATCAAATATCAAATATTTTAAGATTAATTGCTTTACCTATCTTTAACAGATACATGGAGCTGTTATTCCATAATACAGTGGGTACGAAAAGTATTCAGACCCCCTTCAATTTTTCATTTATTTTTTTTCCTCACTAATGTACACACAGCACCCCATATTGACAGACAAAAAAAAAGAATTTTTGAAATTGTTGCTGATTTATTAAAAAAGAAAAACTGAAATATCACATGGTCCTAAGTATTCAGACCCTTTGCTCAGTATTTAGTAGAAGCACCCTTTTGAGCTAATACAGCCATGAGTCTTCTTGGGAAAGATGCAACAAGTTCTTCACACCTGGATTTGGGGATCCTCTGCCATTCCTCCTTGCAGATCCTCTCCAGTTCTGTCAGGTTGGATGGTAAATGTTGGTGGACAGCCATTTTTAGGTCTCTCCATAGATGCACAATTGGGTTTAAGTCAAGGCTCTGGCTGGGCCATTCAAGAACAGTCACAGAGTTGTTGTGAAGTCACTCCTTCGTTATTTTAGCTGTGTGCTTAGGGTCATTGTCTTGTTGGAAGGTAAACCTTCTGCCCAGTCTGAGGTCCATAGCACTCTGGAGAAGGTTTTTGTCCAGGATATCCCTGTACTTGGCCGCATTCATCTTTCCCTCGATTGCAACCAGTCGTCCTGTCCCTGCAGCTGAAAAACACCCCCACAGCATGATGCTGCCACCGCCATGTTTCACTGTGGGGACTGTATTGGACAAGTGATGAGCAGTGCCTGGTTGTCTCCACACATACCACTTAGAATTAAGGCCAAAAAGTTCTATCTTGGTCTCATCAGACCAGAGAATCTTCAGGTGTCTTTTAGCAAACTCCATGCGGGCTGTCATGTGTCTTGCACTGAGGAGAGGCTTCCGACAGGCCACTCTGCCATAAAGCCCTGACTGGTGGAGGGCTGCAGTGATGGTTGACTTTCTACAACTTTCTCCCATCTCCTAACTGCATCTCTGGAGCTCAGCCAAAGTGATCTTTGGGTTCTTCTTTACCTCTCTCACCAAGGCTCTTCTCCCCCGGTAGCTCAGCTTGGCCGAACGGCCAGCTCTAGGAAGGGTTCTGGTCGTCCCAAACGTCTTCCATTTAAGGATTATGGAGGCCACTGTGCTCTTGGGAACCTTAAGTGCAGCAGAAATTTTTTTGTAACCTTAGCCAGATCTGTGCCTTGCCACAATTCTGTTTCTGAGCTCTTCAGGCAGTTCCTTTGACCTCATGATTCTCATTTGCTCTGACATGCATTGTGAGCTGTAAGGTCTTATATAGACAGGTGTGTGGCTTTCCTAATCAAGTCCAATCAGTATAATCAAACACAGCTGGACTCCAATGAAGGTGATCTCAAGAATGAACATGTAAACTCCACACAAATATAAATATATGAGTGTCACAGCAAAGGGTCTGAATACTTAGGACCATGTGATATTTCAGTTTTTCTTTTTTAATAAATCTGCAACAATTTCAAAAATTCTTTAATGAGGAAAAAAAATAATTTAAGTTTAGATTTTAGCAAATGGCTGCAATATAACAAAGAGTGAAAAATTGAAGGGGGTCTTAATACTTTCCGTACCAACTGTATACTCAAACCTATTTAGGACACAGTTGGAAACTTGCTAAGGACTGATTTTGCACAAATGTTTTTCCTTATGCCAAGATCCATACACACATGGAATAAATTACCAAGTTGTGTGGTAGAGAGCACGACCTTTAAATTTCAATTTGATGTTATTTTGGAGAATATAGGTGAATAGGAGGGACAAGCTGGGCTGAATGGCCAGTCCTTATTGCAACCTTTCTGATGTTTTAATGTTCTACTGTTCTAATCAAGGTCGGTATGGAAGACCACTGACATCTATCTTAGTAGGAGCTGCTTATGCAGGTATCACACAGAGCCATTTTAGAATCGCCAATTAACTTAACACAATTATCTTTGAGAATTGGGAGGAAAAGTGGAGTGCAAAGTGGGCACAAGGAGACCATGTAAAATCCACACAGACTGTGACTGACTGTGGGATTCAAACCCGAATTTGTGGAGCAGCAGTGATATCTACTGTGTTGACCTCTTTGATACACCTGGTAGACATAGAGCAGACTGCATATCAAGTGTAAATCCCTTACAGTTGGTGGGATAGCTGTGGGCCTCAATGAGCTTTTATAAATGTCATGATGCCATTACCCACTAGTCACTACTGTAAATTGTGTATGAATTCTGAACTCAGCTGTTAGGCATTTGTGCAATAATAATGTTCAACTCTATTGATTTCAGACATTGATCTGGCTAACATCAAAACCACTTAATACAATTTAGTTTGACAAGGAGCGAGTGCCTACTGAGTCAGGCCCACTCCTACACGCATACGTATGTGCATTGATGTGAGAGGAAAACCTGAGTATCCAGAGGAAACCTATACAAGAAACTCAACACACTATGTATGGGATCTGAACACAGGATGCTTTATCTGTGTGCATGTTTATGTCTTTTTATGATTGTTATCCCTCTATAAATGAAACTTCATTCTCAAACGTTTCCCCTGTAAAAGTCTGTCTTTTAAGGGAACTGGATAGTTTGCAATGCTGCTCAGGCAACCATTAAGGGCACCAAGTAATGAGATGGTTTTCCGATTTCATCCCCTGAAAACACCATCACGGTACTCCCAAGCTGCTTTCCCTCACAGACGTTCTCAACCCTGGCTACACTGCCTTGCTTGCAGCTTATCTCCTCCTTCCCTAAAGACTCAGTGAAGCCTCCCAGGCAGTAGTTCAGCTTATCCTGTCAAAGGGCTTACTGTCCTTTCCAAGCATCCTCAGATATTACATTTGGTCATGAACTCTACACCGCCCTCTGGTGGCCATTTGTTTCGTTGCATTACTGTTGGATCTTAAAGAGTATACTTGCTCCCAAGCTTCATATTGACCATGTTTCTAAACTCTTTTAGTAATAATTTACATCCTAATAGAGTTTTTTGTTTGTGAGACAGAGAACCCATTTCTGACATAAGAAGTGTCTAGATGAGATACTGGGCTGAACAAATGTGCTTCATCGACTGAATGGTCTTCTCTCATTTGTCACATTTCTTATGTTCTTAGGATTTTTTTAGCTAGGATTTTTGTTTCCAGAGAATGATAAATATTTTGTATCTTTTCCTGATGCTATCTTGTTTTTCATGTACACTGCCATTTGGAGCGTTGGTTGCTATGCTATGCAACATCTCCCAGAGGTGCGCAATGCTAATGTCATTGTTGTGACAGGATCAGAAGATGGCCTTGTGTACTTTCTTTTCATTCGAGTTTGAAGATAAAAACAAAGAAATTCTCTGTGCAGCTGTGGTTAATTTTTAGGATTAATGTTTTAGTATTAGAATTCTCCTTTCTTGCAAAAGACCTTGATTTTTGGTTGATGTTTTTGATTGACAAAAGATAGAACAAGCCTTTTGTTAATCATTATTTTTGGGGATTTTCTTGACATTTTGTTTCATGGTTGCCTCCATCCTTTTCATGTGTCTTTCCTAGTAGTTGGTATAACACTATGGAGTGCAAAGCACAAAGCTTTTCCAAAAGGGATGACAAGTTACTTGTAACATATGTAACATTTTACACACATATGTTGGTGTATTTTCTGTTTTTGTATGTAGATTTTGATTTTGTAGTTTATTAATAGTGTGATGTGTGAGTCCCTCCCTGTCTTGCACAAGACTGAGTCTCAGTACTTTAGCAAAACCAACTTTATTCCACTTGAAACAGAACAGCACAATTATTTATTGTAACGAGATCTACCACTCTCCTATACACAGACGCAGCAATCAGGCAGGGTCGTGGTCATGTTAGTGGCCAAGTAATACTGTTCCCTGTATTTATAATGTTTCATGCGTCACCCATCGACGGCAGGTGCTCATAGCACGATCTTTTTGGATTTGTTTTCGCGGTGAACTGCTCCAGCGCTGGGAGCCTGCGGTTGCCAATAGGCTGTCTTCCATAGACACGGCGATTGCGCTTTGGGACGCTCTTCAGTGTGTTTCCCATTGGGAGGAGCCCCAAAAAGGTTTAGAAACCTTACAATATTATGTTACTACCACTGTTTATTCTCTGGCTTGTATTACATTTCTTTTTTTTATTAACTTCAAATCATTAATCATATTTCTGTGTTATTTATCGTGATTTTGTTATTATTTATTAATTAAATGCTGATCTTTTAAAGTTGCTTATTATTTACTGTCTATGTGAAATGAAATGCTCTAATTATGTCCCTTGACTTTATAGGTGGAGCCCCAAGAGACGGGGCCTTCATGATGCCACCACTGAAGGACCACCCTCAGCTTTTATCTGTCGATACTGAGTGGGGCTCTTTCAGTGGTCCATTGGAGTTCATGGAGTGCATATCTCTTTGAGCATTGTATTTTCTGAAATTGTTTCTATTCTTGGTTTTTGATATTCACATTGTGTATTCGGGACATGTTCAACATTGCCTTTTCAGACAACTCCTTTTTGCTATTTTTGTTCTTTTTGTAATTTCCTGAATAAATGGCCTCATTTTTAAACATTCTCCTCTGGGACTTGAACTTTGTAGCCCAAGTTTTTATGGGTTCTTTCTCTAGAATGTATTTTTGTGTTTATTATTGTTATTTGGACATCATAAGAGTTTGTATGGAATTTTGGAAGTTACTTCCTTATCTTGGTCTTGTGGAGTGAAGAAGTCTAGGCAGGCTGGAAAAACGTAGTCTGGCTTGTGGAGCCATGAAGAGGCTTCATATCCTTTTCTATTTAGAAGTGCACTCAAAGCACAACAATTTTTGGTTTCAATTTATTTTGAAAAAGCCTAATTCAATTTCTGTCCCATTTTTTTCGATTTTTTTCCTTTGTTTTTTCAAAATGGTAGGATGCATCCCATGATTATGATCATTGAATGAATGATGTCATGGAATGTAATAGTATAAAAATGGCAGCAGTTCATTTATTTATTATCCTTCAGTGGAATCATGTATTGATTTCAATGGGCATGTTGGTGAAGGCAACAGTGGAGACGAGGAGGTGATGGATAGGTATGGTGTCAAGGAGAGGAATGAAGAAGGTCAGAGGATAGTGGATTTTGCCAAAAGGATGGACATGGCTGTGGTGAATACGTATTTTAAGAAGAGGGAGGAACATAGGGTTACGTACAAGAGTGGAGGAAGATGCACACAGGTAGATTACATCCTATGCAGAAGAGTTGATCTGAAGGAGATTGAAGACTGCAAAGTGGTGGCAGGGGAAAGTGTAGTTAAGCAGCATAGGATGGTGGTCTATAGGATGACATTGGAGATCAAGAAGAGAAGCAGAGTGAGGGCAGAACCAAGGATCAAATGGTGGAAGTTGAAAAAGAAAGACTGCAAGGTTGAGTTTAGGGAGGAGATGAGACAGGCACTGGGTGGTAGTGAAGAGTTCCCAGACAGCTGGGCAAGTACAGCAGAAGTAGTAAGGGTGACAGCAAGAAGAGTGCTTGGCGTGACATCTGGAAAGAGGAAGGAGGAAGGAGGAAAAGGAAATCTGGTGGTGGAATGAGGAAATACAGGAGAGTATACAGAGGCAAAGAAGAAGTGGGATAGTCAGAGAGATGCAGAAAGTAGACAAGAGTACAAGGAGATTAGGTGCAAGGTGAAGAGACAGGTGGTGAAGGCTACGGAAAAGGCGTATGATGACTTGTATGAGAGGTTGGACACTAAGAAGGGAGAAAAGGGCCTGTACCGTTTGGCTAGACAGAGGGACCAAGCTGGGAAAGATGTGCAGCAGGTTAGGCTGATAAATGATAAAGATGGAAATGTACTCACAAGCGAGGAGAGTGTGTTGAGCAGATGGAAGGAGTACTTTGAGAGGCTGATGAATGAAGAAAATGAGAAAGAGAAGAGGTTGGATGATGTGGAGATAGTGAATCAGGAAGTGCAATGAATTAGCAAGGAGGAAATAATGACAGCTATGAAGAGGATGAAGAATGGAAAGACCATTGGTCCAGATGACATAACCTGTGGAAGCATGGAGGTGTTTAGGAGAGATGGCAGTGGAGTTTTTAACCAGATTGTTTAATGGAATCTTGGAAAGTGAGGGGATGCCTGAGGAGTGGAGAAGAAGTGTACTGGTACCGATATTTAAGAATAAGGGGGACGTGCAGAACTGCAGTAACTGCAGGAGAGTAAAATTGATGAGCTACAGCATGAAGTTATGGGAAAGAGTAGTGGAAGCTAGGTTAAGAAGTGAGGTGATGATTAGTGAGCAGCAATATGGTTTCTTGCCAAGAAAGAGCACCACAGATGCAATGTTTGCATAGAGAATGGATGTTGATAGAGATGTTTAGAGAAGGCCAGAAGAGTTGCATTGCATCTTTGTGGACCTGGAGAAAGCATATGACAGGGTGCCTCAAGAAGAGCTGTGGTGTTGTATGAGGAAATCTGGAGTGGCAAAGAAGTATGTAAGAGTTGTACAGGATATGTACAAGGGAAGTGTGACAGTGGTGAGGTCTGCGATAGGAGCGATGAATGCATTCAACGTGGAGGTGAGATTACATCGGGGATCAGCTCTGAGCCCTTTCTTATTTGCAATGGTGATGGACAGGTTGACAGATGAAATTAGACAGGAGTCCCCATTGAGTATGATGTTTGCTGATGACATTGTGATCTGTAGCGATAGTAGGGAGCAGGTTGAGGAGACCCTGGAGAGGTGGAGATATGCACTAAAGAGGAGAGGAATGAAGGTCAGAAGGAACACCAAGACAGAATACATGTGTGTAAATGAGAGGAAGGTCAGTGGAATGGTGAGGATGCAGGGAGTAGAGTTGGTGAAGGTGGATGAGTTTAAATACTAGGGATCAACAGTACAGAGTAATGGGGATTGTGAAAGAGAGGTGAAAAAGAGAGTGCAGGCAGGGTGGAATGGGTGGAGAATAGTGTCAGGAGTATTTTGTGACAGACGGGTATCAGCAAGAGTGAAAGGGAAGGTCTACAGGACGGTAGTGAGACCAGCTATGTTATACAGGTTGGAGACGGTGGCACTGACCAGAAAGCAGGAGACAGAGCTGGAGGTAGCAGAGTTAAAGATGCTAAGAATTGGAAAGGGTGTGATGAGGATGGATAGGATTAGAAATGAGTACATTAGAGGGTCAGCTCAAGTTGGACGGTTGGGAGACAAAGTCAGAGAGGCGAGATTGCGTTGGTTTGGATATGTGCAGAGGAGAGATGCTTGGTATATTGGGAGAAGGATGCTAAGGATAGAGCTGCCAGGGAAGAGAAAAAGAGGAAGGCCTAAGCAAAGGTTTATGGATGTGGTGAGAGAGGACATGCAGGTGATGGGTGTAACAGAACAAGATGCAGAGGACATGGAAGATATGGAAGAAGATGATCTGCTGTGGCGACCCCTAACGGGAGCAGCCAAAAGAAGAAAAAGAAGTGGATTCATGTATTGAAAATGAAAACTCATGTTAATGATGGTTAGCTTCTTTTCCAAGTAGGCCCCAGAGGCAAGATTTGTTTCCCTCTTCCTTTTGATTCTTGTTTTGCTCCCATGTTTTGTTTGCCTGGTCTCTCAGTTCTCTCAGCTCTGACCTTATTTTCCTTGATTAGGAGTTTTGGCTCCCATTTGCCTTCTCCTGGTTATTTTTTTCTCATCTTTCAATAATAATTAATCACCCTGTGTCTCATAACATTATAGAGCTGGCACAATGTCAGTCCCCAGTGGCAATACATTTGACCTGTTACCCCACAGAGAATTTGCTTCCTTAGCTTTACTGCGTATGATAGAGTTACTGTGTTCTATCAGTGCCCAATTGCTCTCAAGGGCTTTTGGACAGACCTTTTCCCCTGTATTAATGTTACGCCTGTTACATGTCCTGTTTTGTCTTGGCACTAGTCTGCCAACCAAATGCATTTCCACGGGCACGAGACAAAAAAGCAGAGAAAACTGTCAACGTTGAGAAGTCTTATCATTTTCCTATTTAGGGTAATATTGTTCAGCACAATGGCTCATGTCTTAAATTTTGTTACCCAAGGTCATCTTTTTTAATTCATGTCTTCGCTGCTGGATGATGGCCTCTTATTTTGTTCCTTTCTCTGTGGATCCTGTTTTTTCACAAGGTATTGTATCTGCTTTGTGCCCTTTCCGTGAACAGAAGAGAGCAGTCAGAAAGAGATACAGGAGATTGTACCTCAACTGACCTTGTCAAATCAGCAGGGGTGTAGTGCTCATACGATATATTCAAATGCTTTTCTAATGCTAATGGCTTCAGAACTGAGAGAGGAGGGCTGAACTAATCAGATGTCCAGAGTTCAGCCGGTTATTTGTCTCACTCTATCTGTTAAATATCACTTAACCATTCCTTTTTTGACTCATTTGTTTATTTTTTGGTTAATTTACAATGTTCCAAATAATCATTTTAATAACTTTGATATGTATGGTATGTTGTGTTATGCTCACTAATGAAAGTCTCTTAACTGTCAGTGTATCTCTGTATGGAGCACAGTCAAACCTACTAAGTAATGGAGAGGTAGAACTGGCCTAAGAGATGGAGAAGAGCTCCTAATTTACGTTAATTACACTTATGTATCCATTTACCCTCCGATCATTTATCCCTTTTGCTGGATAGATAGATAGACAGATAGATAGATAGATAGATAGATACTATGGTCTGAATATACACCTTATATTAATCTTAATGTTTGTAGACTACAGAACCAAATGTAAATATGCAGGACAAAAAAATTAAACTCTAGTTTAAATCTATTTGCTTTTTAATAAATTCTACTTCTTAAAAATGTTTTTTTTTGTAAAGCTTCTGGAATTTTTTCACCATCACACAAATAACATACCAGTATGCATTTCAGAAAGCACGTCTTGTTTCTCTTGTGTAGAATTTACTTTTGTCAAAAGTGATTCTGTTTCCAAATAAATTTACAATTTATAATAAATCAATTAACCAATCACTCAGACACTCTGTGTTCACACAGAACCTTCACAAAGTCCAGTAATTAAAAAAAAAAAACATGAAAATCAATCTCAATCCAAGAGAATTTAACAAATTTGCTTTCTCGATGTAACACAAAAAGTTCATTTTATGAATGAAATAATGACCTTACTAGCTAGGGTTTAACTTCTCAGGCAGAAGACGGCCACAATGCCAGTGCGGACATCACACAGTTATTATGCTAGATCTAAAGAATTAAGTGTCAAAGTGGTAGGTGCCAAGGATTCAAGTCCTCGACTTGCCACTCTCTTTGTGGAGTCAGCAAGTTCTTAGAGTGTCATTGAGCTTTCAGGTACAATGACATCTTTGTTTTTTTTTTTTTGTTGTTTTTTTTTATCAGTATGATAAAATCAGTATGATGATGATGACTCAACAAAATGATTCTGTGATCTTTTGTTTTTTGTTTAACTAGACATTATTCTTTAAATACGAATGAGAGGCAGATGCATGCAGAATTGATGCTTGTTAACACTTCCAGACAGGACTAGTAAACACCTTTCTTCTTGTGTCACTGGCACAAATCCCACTGGAACACAAAATGTAATTTGTTTTGCAATTTTCTTTCCTCATGAATTAAGTTTTGCATGAAATGTTTTGCTCATCTCTAGCCATGACCTATTGGTAGGGGGTGTGGTCTCAGAGGTCACGACCTCAAAGATCAATAGCGCAATGGCATAAAAGTTTGTGTTGCAGAGCTGTTATTGTCCAAGATTTTATGTATTTTTAAATAAGTGGTGGCTCTGAGGCTGGGATCTGCACTGGCAATCGGAAGGTTGCCGGTTCGAATCCCATAAATGTCAATAGGGACTCTGCTCTGTTGGGCCCTTGAGCAAGGCCCTTAACCTGCAATTGCTGAGCGCTTTGAGTAGTGAGAAAAGCGCTATATAGATGCAAAGAATTATTATTATTATAAGTTCTGTGTTTGCAAGGCTGCCATCTATTGGTCCTATGTGGTACTGCAGTTAAATATATTGAAGATCATTTTACTGGTCAACATTTGATGATGCAATCAGTAGTAAATGGTAGGAAGAAGCATGCATGTGTTAATACCCTCAGTCCTCATCCATCTGTAGCATTGTCGGTATGTTTAACATTCTTGATATGTCTGTTCATTTTAGGGTGTATTGTTGCTTGTACTAAAGTAGTTTAACTTTTATATTTAGAGTTTAATTTCAGTGTGACTGTGACGTGCTGTATGCTCTCTTACAATAAGAGCTACTGTCAGTAGCAGTATTGTTTATCTGTTTATTGTATTATCTTTGTTTTCTTTAGATTAATATGTAGATATTGTTTTCTATTTCAGGTTTATTTTTTCCCAATTGATACATTAAAATTTAAGCAAAATTCTCCAGTGTGGTACTTGAGAAATCAATTTAGACTGCCTGTTAAATTATGTACAGGGTATAAGCAGGACAGAACATTTTGGATAAATAGAAAAGCTGTGTGAATTGTGTTCAAACTAATTACTTATGGATGCTTTGAACTCACTTCATTGTTTCTTCCAATGCCTCCTGACTCACCAGCACCCAAAAGCAAATGAATTAAATTCTTTTCTAGCCAAGTATTTTTAATAAACGAAACAAGAATGGCTAAAGTAAAAACGTTTCAAATTCCTTCAGTTTATTTTTTTTGCCCACCAACTACTGGCTCACCGGTATGAGAAAACCCCTACATATGATATACTGTTCGACTTAATGTTTATATTTTAGAGGTCCCCCCCCCCCATTTTTGGCCCTCTGAACCTGAATAACCCTAATTTTTATGCCATTTTTGGATCATACTTTGTGCAGAAAATGACCGACCCTAGGGGTTCACCTCCTAATGGGATACAAAGAGTCAAAATTAGTCCTTTTCACAAAATTTTGAAAAAAATCTGGATTGGTAATATAGGCATGTGGAGTGTTCTTTTTATGATATTTACTGATAGTTTTCTTGATCCTGATACTTTTGAGGTCACTGGTCATGAATGTGATACTTTTACAATTTGATTCCTTACTGGTGGTCTTAGCCCTCAAAGAGCCACTCCTAAACGATGAAAAAAAGCAAGATTCCCACATAAGCATTTGGGGTATTTTTGGTTTTGATTCCTTACTAGGGACCTAGCCATCTATGATCCTCTATCCAAGGGTGAAGAATGATAAATTTCCATTGCAATCAAGAATGTTTAAACTTTGAACATTTAAATTTAAGTGCATATTTTAGTATTAGTATTTTAGTATTTGAAATATTTGACACAATACTCTTGTTTATTAAGTACTTCTCTGTCATGAAGTAAGTCATTACATTTGGTATGACACCCAGAATTAGGGGCTTATGCTGATTCCGACTTTTTTAGTAGTGGTTTAGTTTATGGTTTTAGACACTTTAGTTTTGCTTTCTCAATCGTTCTTTTGGCTTGTACATTCAGCTGTCTTCTCTTTGGTAATACTAACTTTAGTAACGGCCCTTTTTGTAACTAAACTGTGATTTATGGATCATCTGTTTCCTGTTTCCTTCTTCCTTTTTTTTCTCCCTTGTTGCCGTCTTTGGCATAACATTGTGCAGACTGGTATCTGCTGTTTTCGTTTCCCTGGAGGCGCCCATAAAATCGATAATGTAGCAATGTTCCCTTCCTAAAACCATTGATAGCAAAAATCATGATATTAATAAATGTTTTATTTGTTGGCATCTATTATACTGGCTGTGTGATTATGGCAGTGGCTGCCACTGTGGTGCAATCATTAGTTATATTCTCTTTATCCCTTTAGAAACCTTCATATTTCATTCTGATTGACTTTGGAAAACTGGCTGAAATATTCAAAGTCAGTACAATAATTATTAAGGCAATTCTGTCATACGGCTACGGAGCTGCACTGCTGGTAATGTGCCACTTCCCAGCTATTCCACACCAGTTTAATGCCCAGCTGGCATATCTTCAATCTCCACATGTTCATGCGGGCTTAGTCCCACAGTCAAATAGTATGCTTTCAGCATGGCATGGTGCCCTGTGATGGACTGTTGCTACATAAGAAACTTTTAAAGGGGTATAGAAAATGGATGGATGCATGAACATCTTTTCTGTTTCTCTTAAATTTAAGATGCGTGCCCTCCATCTCCCACTGCGGTCTGCTTTTTGGCCCACCTTGGTAGAAATCTGCCTTCTGTCAGTTGCTGCAGGTAACGGATTTCGTCTCTGAGTTTCTGCTGCTTTATCTCCTGTGCCACCGAGTGTCCTTCCAACAGCAGATGTCTCTTCACGGTGCCGCAGGTGGATTTGTAATTATGTACATACGCTGTATTGCCAAGATGGTTTGTTGTATTAACCTGAAATCCACGTGGCAGCCACGCTTAGGGAGCTGGTGCTTAAATTGGGTCTTATGTACTGTTGGTGTCTCCAGTGAGAGGTTAATGCAATAGACAGGGAATTGACAGAGGGGGGCTGTGAGTTGTTTCCGCAACAAATGTTCACTTTTGTAGAAGAGATGAAAATGATTTTATTTCCAGGTTGCTCAGTAGATGTAGAGTTTTTACTGCAATTTATGTTAAGGTTTTATATCATTGATATTAATGTCATTTAATACATTTCAGGTTTGTGGTGATGATGTAGTCTATTCTGACAGCTTTGGTTACCTTCATTAGAAGGCCCAGTCATACACGCTGCACATTCCTGCACACTCATGAAGACACTTTAGAGTCACTGTTTCACACAGTTTGAAAGTTAAGTTAATGAGGGAGGAAAATTGGGCTACTTGAAGAAAAAAAAAACCACACACAGATACAGGGGGAACGTATGAAAGCTACAACAAATGAACAAAGAAATCATAAGCCAGATGAAATGGCAGCACTAACCACTGTCCTACTCTGTCACCAGTTGTTTGGTTTGGTTATCTACACTACTAAAAAAAAAAAATAAGGGAACACTTAAATCACACATTGATGAACAAAATATATAGTGTAATTCATTGAGAACAAAATGATGAAATGAAAGGTCAATGGAAACCAAAATCACCAACCCATTGAGGGTTGTATTCCAACCAAAGTCAAAAATTGAAATCACAAGCTGATCCAACTTACGTGAATTTCATCACAGGTACTGATAATGTGACTCAGTAGTGCGTATGGACCCCATGTTTCTGAGTGTACTCCCAACAGCGTCTGGGCATGCTCCTATTGAGATGGCAGATGGTAACCTGGGGGATGACCTCCCAGACCTGGATCAGGGCATCAGTGGGCTCCTGGACAGTCTGTGGTGCTACTTGGCAGTGTTGGATGCACTGATACATAATGTCGTAGAGATTCTAAGTTGGATTTAGGTCTGGGGAATGTGCAGCCAGTCAATGGCATCAATGCCTTTGTCATCCAGGAACTGCCAACACATGAGGAAGCCAGGGCCCACTGCACCAGTGTAAGGTCTGACAGTGGGTCTGAGGATGTCATCGTGGTACATAACAGCAGTCTCAGTACTGTTCCTTCCCAGACCATCATTGACCCACCGCCAAACTGGTCATGCTGTATGAAGTTTCAGGCTGCATAATGTGCACCATTGTCTCTCTAGACTCTTTCACGTCTGTCATAAGATGCTCAGTGTGATCCTGCTCTCATGTTTTAAAGATAAGGGGGCTCCAATGGCAGAGCTGGTATTCTCTGGCAAATGCTAATCGAGCTGCACGGTGATGGGCTGTTAGCACAGGTCCCACTATAGGACGTCAGGTCCTCATATCACCCTCATGGAGTCTGTTTCTCTCAGTTTGGTCAGAAACATGCACTCCAATAGAAGGCTAAAGGCCATTTTGTAGGGCTCTGGCAGTGCTCCTCCTGTTCCTACTCACACAAAGGAGCAGATAACAGTCCTGCTGTTGGGTTGATGCCCTTCTACGGCCCTGTCCAGCTCTCTTTGTGTAATATTCCACAGATGAATCCCCTGACTCTTTCCTCAGCTCCCCTCCAATGCTCCACCAATCTTCCATGGCTCTTTCCATAAGGATTTGTATGCTCTTGTTTGCCTTGTGCACTTCCTGCTTGCACATTCACACTGATGGTTCCACCGCACACCTCTCATTTGGGGTCAAAAGTAACACCATCTGCATTCATAGGGCTGCCAACATTTCCCGGACATATCCTCATTTTTAACATGCCATGGACTGTCCGGGAGGAATTTATAAACTTTTGAAAATGTCCAGAATTTTGGCTCCTAAAATTTGAAAATCTCTATATCCTTATCATTTTTTTCCCAGAATCATCCATTCTGGTAGTAAACAACGCAGGTATTGACAAGAATAGTTAAAATCTGTCCAACTTGACTTTTTTACTTCATCTTTTGAATTCAGCTTTATCTTCTTGGCGAGTAGACAGTTCATTATAAATGTTGTTCCTTTCCTTAATAATTTATACTGTAATCCTAATTCACTGTAACTAAGTGAATTTATTCAAAATTGACATTACAATTTCACATTTTCTATATGAGATCTTATTTCCGATTATTCTTTTGGCAGCTTGGTTAAACTAGAAATTTCATACATCCAGGTACAGTCCATCGTATTTAAGTGTGAGTAAGTACTGCTTTGTAATATTTTAATGGAAGATATTGTTATTATAACCCATTGTCCCAAAATGAGTTTATAATTGTAAATGAATGAGTCAACTATTGAAGTTTCAGTTAATTAAAAAAAATCACACATTTATTCTGTCATATAATTGCAAAATCTTTTTAGTTATCAGTTGATCAAGTAATAAGTCACTTCTTCAAGTGATTTAACAATATTTTCATATTTCTTTCATTTACCTAAATTCAGGAATACCTATTATGCCGAAAAGAAAATGCAAGCTCACAGACTACTTGAACAACACGTTTTCAAAAGAGCAGAACAGATTCAATTAAGGGACTAATAGCAGGTAGCATGCTATGTAAAGATTTCCATTTATATTTACCCAAGAACCCAAATTTACAGAGAAAAATAGCTTCAGTGGAAAAATATAAAAGAATACTGTATAGATAAATGCAAATAAACTAAATTGAAAAGAGTAAAAATATTTTTATTTTACTAGAAGTGAATTGTCCATGTGTATCATTTTTTACAGATTTACAACAGTTAAGCAATATTTAGAATACACTCCAATCCTTACTTGATATAATCTCCTATTTCTTTTTTTTTTTGCCTTTACCGTGTTTCTGAATACATGTTGCCCATGGAGTAAGGGGTTTTGGATCTCAAGGAATATGATTTTATGCAGTATTTAAACAATGTAACTTGAATAATTACCGGGATGCCATTTTGTTTATGAGGTGGGCATCGCTATTGTTTAATAATCGCATTGGTCATTACCACGATGATCCTTCACGGAGTCACCCAAGAGTGTGTGACGTGTGACATTCTCTAGAGTGCTGGCATGAAGGTCATTTTCCACCAAGACTCATCTTCTGTTCCTGTTCACTTAAAAAATTTCTACCATCTCAGTACATAAGTCAATGTTCCAGTGATGGGTTCTCTAACTGGATGACTGTAATGCCAGAAGCAGGAACCAGCAGCTGTGATGTCAGGGTGGTCTCATCTGAGGTTGTGGATTCAAATCCTGCTACTGACACTCTGTGACCAAGAGCATGACACTTCATCTGCCTATGCTCTAATTGGAAAAAACAATGTAGTCGAGAACAGGCCATCTCGCCCAACAAAGCTCACCAGTCCTGTCCACTTAATTCTTCCAAAATAACATCAAGTCTAGTTTTGAAGGTTCCTAAAGTGCTGCTGTCCACCACACAACGCTGTAACTTATTCCGTGTGTCTATGGTTCTCTATATAAAGAAAAACATCCTAATGTTTGTACAAAATTTACCCTTATCAAGTTTCCAACTGTGTCTCCGCACTCTTGTTAAACTAATTTTATAGTAACAGTCTCGATCCACTATACTAATTCCTTTTATAATTTTAAACACTTCAATCGTGTCTCCTCTTAATCTCCTTTTCCTGAACTGTATAGGCTCAGCACTTTTAATCTTTCCTCATATTTCATCATTTGTAGTCTCGGAATCAGCCTAGTCGCTCTTCTCTAGGCTTTTTCTAGTCCTGCACCGATTATAACGCTTGAGTATAACCTCCTTGGATGTACTCTACATATCAGGGTGCTATATAACCTGACAATCTGTCAGCCCTTTTAATGGCCTTCTGAACCCTGTCTGGCAGTTGACAGTGATGAGTCTACTACAACTCCTAAATTCTTCTCAAAGGTATACTTTCAATTTTCAGACTTCCTACTGTTTATTAAAACCCAACTTTTTAACTTCCTGCATGTAATACTTTACATTTACTTAAATTAAATTTCATTTGCCACAAATTTGCCCAAACCTATATGCCGTCCAGTCCCTCTATAATGATTCAGTAGATTCAAGATTATCTGCCAATCCACCCAGCTTGGTATCATCTGAAAATGTATCAAGTTTGTTATTTATATTCCTATCCAAATCATTTATATATATATAAAAATAGCAGTGGCCTTAGCACTGACCCCTGAGGGACACCACACTTCTTATTCTTATGGGATTCCTCGCAGCATAACCCTCTTCTTCCTGTGTCTGTGCCAATTTTACGTCCATCTACAAGCAACACCTTGAACTCCCGCTTTTTTTTTCTTTGATGTCCAACGTCTCAAGTGGCACCTTATCAAATGCTTTCTGAAGGTCAAGATAAATAAGATCATATCCTCCACTTTGATCGTATCCTTTTGTTGCTTACTAGTAAAACACAATCTCCTTCTTCTGAACCCATACTGGCTGTTCAGTAAAACTCCTGTTCTTGCCATGTGTTGCTCCATCTTTTCCTTAATAATTTCTTCAATTAATTTACCTGTGGTGCACGTTAAGCTTATGGGCCTGTAGTTGCTTGGATCTGCCAAATCACCCTTTTTATATACTGTAAAATATTAATATTTGCCATTTTCAAGTCCTAGTGCACAGTGACTTTCTAAAAATATGTGTCAATAATTTATAGATGTACTCACTAACTTCCTTAAGAACTTGAGGGTAAATATTATCTGGTCCTGGTCATTTATTTGATTTCAGCCTATTTAATTTGAGACTCATGGGGTTCTGCCCAAAGTATATGGAATGGTCACACTTTTAAAGACTGTGACACAAAAAGAAAGGTTTGGAGCAGCCACTCATATACTTGAAGCCTGGCTTCAAAAAAGCACAATAAGTTGCACAGATGTGTATAGATTTGAGTCCAAAACAGAACTGAAGTTAAAGAGGAAGTTGTCTTGTATTTAAGGCAGGGAGGTGGAAGTGATTTGATTGGGGCCGGAACTGGAAGTGACATCCTCGGGGCCAGAACCAGAAGTGACATCTTCGGGGCCAGACCCGGAAGTGACATTTTCGGGGCCTGGAACTGGAAGCGACGGCCCCAGGGGTGGAACTGGAAATGACGTCTTTGAGGGTCGGAACTGGAAGTGTCATCTTTGGGGGTCGGAACCAGACGTGACATCATCGTCCGGAATCAGGCAGAATTTCCCATGTCCAGTCTGCAGAGATAAAAGAGGAAGGTTTAGTGCATCCTACCACCTCCTGGCCTGGCATGGAGTTACCTTCTTTTGGTCCATTTAGCTGCTGTGTGATAAGTCATAGAACATAATTAATATAGGAGCTGTGTTTGTCCCAAATTACCAGATTTCTGCAGCTTTTAGTTTGCTTCATAGGATGGTTCTGGTAATAGTGTGACGCCTGTTCCAAAAAATTCCACAGACCAAGTATCTTAGTTTTAAAAGTTTTAGTGAAATTTCAAAGCAAAACAGTTCACCCAGAAATAGTGAAAAAATTTATATTAAAGTAAAGTTCTTGTTTAAGAAAAGATCTGTTTAAGGCTTATTTATCTTGTTTCCTTTCTCTAAGTTCGGTCATACCGTTCTAATTTAGGCACGTTAAGCACAGCCAGAAAACTGTATGCCATCTCCTATTTGCAAACATATCTAACAGTCCATGCTAGCAATAAGACTATTTCCTAACTGGCTTAATTAACACTCTGTTTTACAGATATAGCTAAGAAAGTGCTATTTCATGTTAACTGACAGGGAGTAAAGGGCTATACCATATTCTATATATATAATATGAGAAAATTTTATTCTATTGAAATTAATTAAATGAATTTAACATTAAACATTAACTGTCTAGGATTGACTCTTACAACATATAATAAACCAAATTAATAGAAATAACACTTAAACACAAGAAATAATCATTTTAAATTGACAGAAATAACAATAAAACAGAAAATGAACATAAGGCAAAAAATAAACCCTGGCTACAACATAATATGTAGTAATTGATCTGAGTGATGATCATCACAGTTATTAGAAAAGCAACATAGTGTAGTATTCTCTTGCTGGTAATAAAAAATACTTACAATATAGATGAACTTAGATATTTGAAGTGGACAGGTTTTTTTTATTTGTTCAGAAGTTGAAGACGGGCTCTTTTGATTGTTCATTCTGTCCATTTGGCAGCCTGGTTGCTTCACATACCTCACTAAGTAGCACATCAAAGGAAAATAAGGACAGTGATGATTATGGTGAGTGGTGGTATAGCGTGAAGTGCTGCCATGTGAATGATGCAGCATCCTGATTCAAATCCCACACATAGTCGTTGCCTGTATTGAGTTTGTATGTTCTCCCTGTGTCTTTGTAGATTATTCTTCAGGCACTCTGTTTATTTATTTATTTTTCTCCCACATCCCCTTAGATGTATTGCCTCCGAGTTAGCCACAATTTTCTGTGGGTGTGAGTGAATGCTGTGATAGATGTTTTTAGTCTTGTGCCCAATGCTGCAATGATCCTATTCATTGTGAATTGTTATTATTATTCTTATTACATACAAGCATGATTATATAGATTTTTCTTCAAATTTAGATGTCTGAAAATTGCGCTAAATATAGATCAAATTAGGTAGAAAAATACTTCTTTTATGCCGACACGCTAAGGTAATAGCCAGGCAATTGTCCGTTTTTTAATCTCTTTCCAGTAAATCCTGAATACAAATGTTGGCACCCACAATGCAGTTTGCTAGTAGGCATAAATAAATTCCTACAGCCCCTTTTTATTTTACAGATCCTCCCTCATTAATATACAAGTCACACTTCACCAGACACTACAGATTTCTAACGTGATGCCTTCCTGTTTCCAAACTCCTGTTGCCAGGCGTCACCCCCCCCCGACACACACACACACACACACACACACACACAAACACACACACCCCCAAGTTTCTTGCCTGCCTGCACAGACCCGTTTTGTATGCTGATAGAGTGAGCTTTCTTAATTGTAGCAATGTCATGTGATCCCCAGTCAGTTTCCAATTATTTCCAAAGGCACGCCGGCCAATGGCAGTAAATAAACAAGCCAAAATTGCCAATGTATTCCAGGACAACCAACAATTGTGTCATTGCGGTCCTAGCTGAATCAAGTGCTTATTTAATTATAGATACAGTTTGAAAAAATGTCTTTCTACTTATAGAGCTTCCTTGTACCTTTTAATAAACTTATTTTATTTTTACTTGGAAATTTACCCAACATTTAAGCATATTTGCACCTTATTCTTACATCATACTTAAATTTAAAAATTGGCTCATCTTACTTTTTTCTGTTAGGTTTTATTTCTTAAACCACAGGCCTATAAAGCTTTCAGTCACCTTATATTTATGGATTTTTATGTAACTTTCCTTTGTTATACCCTAACTGTTAAAAGTTTGGATACACCCAGTTCATGATTTTGATAGAAAGTTTGACTTTTTTTTTATCAATATACCATTACACGTGTTTCTGATGGCTATTACTGGTTGTAATGACTGTTTTTTTTAATTTATTATTCACATAAGACAGCAAAGCCCCACTTACAACAGCAGTTCAGCGTTCCAATGGTAACCTCATTTTCCTGATCCTTAACTTGTCCTGTTTACATGCTAAATGGTTATTAGAGAACCCTTTGCATTGGCATTTGCACTGCTCAAGCCTGTTACTCTCTTCATATGGGCTGCAAGGTATTGGCATTCACAAACTTCAGTTCTGGGTTCAAAAATGCTGAATGCTGATGTCAGTCTATTGTTTTATTTGTATAATGAAGGTTGTTCCATGAGACAAACTGCAAAGAAACAGAAGATTTCATATGCAGGTGTCTATTACTGTCTTGAAAGTAGAGGGCAAACTGGATCTGACCAGGATATGAAAATAAAAACAAACATTTTGGTTCATAAAAGTAAAATTTTATTATATGATGATAAGCCACAATGTTATAACAACAAATTGATATTATAGAACAAGCTGCACCACTTTCAGCCTCGCAGTTTTCATCATTTTCTACCGTCCATTACAAGGACTTAACACCAAAAAACATAATCAGTCCGATGAATAGCCCTGTGTCTTCATTTCCCCATGGGGCTCTTGCTTATGGCATCAAGCACCTGAACTCCTTCGGGCAAAGTGCAACCTGCTGTTGGGACAGTTGCAAGTGGGGAGTATGACTGGAGCCGTAACGCAGATGTCCTAAGGGGAGTCTCAGGGAGGAAAGGGGCAAAAGCTCTCTTTGCTTGCTTGTACGTTTCTGTGCACACTCATCATCTGTTGTTTTGAATTGTTCCCATGCTAAAGAACAAATTAAACCCTTTCTATTTTCTTCTTAAATGCTAAAAAACAAAAAAAACAAAACAGACCTGCAGTTCAAAAAAACAGCAGTGTAACTTGCATAAGCATTGTAACAGCATAACCAGACAGCGGGATTTCATGTGTGAAGCCTAATATAGTTTTGACCGATATTCTGGCCAGCAAGGTTGTAATGGCAGAGAGGCCTCCGTCTAAAGAGTAGATTAGTGTAACAGTAGTATAGCATGACAGATAGTTGTAGGCCATTATTTAGGCCAGCAAGGTTATGACAGTGGATTGGTGGGCCATTATAGTCACTTCTGGGAGTATACCGCTTAGTGGCTTGCCTCAGATTCAGCCTTCCGGGTTCAAAGTGTTAAAAATATAAGTATGGAAAAAGTGGACTCATATATACACTTAAATTAATGCTGATGATTTTAATGTGATATATAAACATCCAAAAATATAGCAAAAACCCTGCAAGAGGAGGGATAACTGTAAACCCTCCACTTGTATTAAAGAGCAAATCAGGAATCTTTCAAAGATTTATTTTCCAAAAAATCGAAAAATACAAAGAAATTCCCAAAAGAGCAAAAAGAGGCACAATGCAGTTGCCTAAAAGGTAATCCTAAGTAAATGAGTCCTAAAACACAACCTAAAAATCAGAATCCTTTAAAGAGAGCACAAATATTTAAGAAAGCCAGAAAATTGGAATACACAATACTCACAGAAGCCCATACAAGTGAATGATTCTCAAGTTCAGAGCCTTCTCAGCCAATTTAAACAGCCTGAGGGTGGGCTCAGGAGTGGTGATGTTATGGTGGCCCTGCCTCATAGGGCTCCACCCATAAAGAACATAACTACATGCAAACAGGGGGTCCACAATTACAAAATCATATGTGTAGTCAACCAGAATAACAAAGAAATTAAAGACAAGGACTCAAAATGAACAAAAACATCAACAAAACATAAAATGTACAACACTTCAAACAGGCGTACAGCACAGCCCACCAGTCCACCTCATACCTCTGTTTTTTAGTTCTCCCCTGCCTAAGGAACATCAGTAAATGGAGATCACCAGATTGAATGGCTGGTTTTGTGCATTTGTGCATACGCCACCATGGAGAGGCGCTGCAGACAACCACCCTGTGTTGAAGAAGACATAGATTTGGGTGAAATAGAAAAGTTCTGTGAGAGAAAGAGAAAGGAGGATGTTACAATAGTTATACAAAATAATGATGGCTGAATTTGATGCCCTACAGAGTGAAATGGATCTCACATTTTTTTTTGTTAAATTGTAAAATAATGACATGTGTTTAATTGTTCTGACAAATGTTTGTGAGCTAAAAATATGCCATAAGCTTCAATATGAGCGTGGATGACAGTAGTGTAGGTTATGAATAATGTACTGCTTAACAGTGAATCGAATCGTAAAAGCCTTCCATAATCATCACTTTGGTGGATGGAGAGAAATGTGCCGGCACATTGGTTCAGTTAATTAACAGAATGAAGACTCAGAGATTTATTTAGCATTGAATGTTTTAGCTGTTCATCCAAAATATATTTGTACTCATAAGAAATTTGTCTATAGAGTTTGACATATAAGTGATTAAAACACAAGTAAAGGCTGAAAGACAGTCTTGTTGTGTATAATCCCAGAGGTCTGTGCAGTTCAAGCAAACTAGTTTTGAAAAACAATAATTGGATTTTTTTATTTTAGTCTGCATGGTACATTATTATTTTGTTTATATGACAATATCAGCATAATGTCTTTTCTGTGTCAGTAGCATTGAGACGATGTCCTTTTATGATTATCATTAACGACATCCAAGATGACATTTACATTTTATTGCCGGAGTTATTGTTTTCATGAAATACTGATATTAATCTACAAATATCAAATGCAGGTACGGATGCAATCTTGTCAAGCTGAAAAGAAAAATGAAATCTGTGTAATATCGGAGATGGAAGACTGGTTTGGCTGTATTAAGCCGTCAGCTTTGTATGATCATGACTGAATTGCAAATAATTTTTAAATGGCAGCATGACCTGCCTGTCTTCAAATTGCACTTTATCTGTTCATTTACATCTCTCTTGAATTGTTTGCTGGCTTATTTTGTTATTTCAAGTGGGAAGTGCATCAAGATGCAGAAAGACAGAGACTGATTAATTATAATGAAAGTGTAAATCTTCATCAGTTGACCTCCGTGCAGCACTATGACTGGCTTCAGAAATGGTAAAGTAGTAAAGCAGCTGCAACAAGCAACATAAATTGGCCAACTTCAAAATATTAAACTTCAGCTTCATGCAATGCAATGAAATATAATGCTTATTAGATCAAAATATACAATATGTGTTCATACTGTCTATTTCTGTTTATTTATCTCCCACAATTACACTTTACCATATTGGTACCGAATGAAAATGGAACAATGTTGTGCATAGGCAGACTTTTTGGGTCCAATAATTGTTAGATCTCCATAGAGGCTTTTGAGGTTTTACATTTGATAAAATACAAAATGTAAAAGAAAATGGGCCGCAGTGCATCTTCCTTTCCTTACTCTTTTCATTGCTTCTGCATTAAAATTTCTTTGCAAAGATCTATCCATTGTAAGAAGACGCTATATAGCGCCTGACCAGACACAGATTGGACACTGGAGGCACGTGTAAAATAACCAGACTTTATTAGTTCCTCAGCTGGGGGACATGTCTTCCCCGTAATCCCTCCATCCACAACACAGTCCCAAGCACTATTACCCCCCAGTAAAGCACAAGCATTTTCTTCTCCTTGGTACCACCACTCCTCCCCAGCAACCTTGTCCTCCTCCACCCGACTCTGGCCGATGAGTGGTGGTTGCTGGATCCCTTTTATAGGTCACCTGGAAGTGCTCCAGGTGTTTGATCACCGAGATCCGACTGCACTTCCAGGTGTGACGAATCTGTTGCCCACACGAGCTCAGGAGCCCCAAACACAGCACCCCCTGGCGGTACCTGCAGGACCCAACAGGGCTGCACCCAACTCCAATTCCCAGGGAGCCCTGTGAGAAACCGAGGCACTACTCCAGCCCAGGGGGGCGGCCATTTAGCGTCCAGGGGGAGGTATTGCACTGTCCAGGGCTTCTCCCCCTCCCCCTGGGCATGGACGCCAGCCGGCTGCCACACTATCCATCCATTATCCAACCCGCTATATCCTAACTACAGGGTCACGGGGGTCTGCTGGAGCCAATCCCAGGCAACACAGGGCGCAAGGCAGGAAACAAACCCCAGGCAGGGCACCAGCCCACCGCAGGCCGCAAAGATCTACCAATTTGTATATGATATAGTGCCTTTCATGTCTTTCTCTATCCTAATGCCTGTGTAAGATTTTACAAAAGAACCTTTAAGGGTTTCTTACGAAGCAGTAAATAACTTAATAGGTGCACCTCAGAAGTCCCTTCTTGAAGTATTTCTATCTATCTATCTATCTATCTATCTATCTATCTATCTATCTATCT
>JANRMT010062802.1:29736073-29750638 GCA_026402145.1 Polypterus bichir lapradei | reverse complement strand
CTATCTATCTATCTATCTATCTATCTATCTATCTATCTATCTATCTATCTATCTATCTATCTATGTTGCCTTTTTTATCAACAGTAAACAATTTATTTTTCTATTGAGCATTATCTCCTGCTGCATTTAAACCTTGCATACAATTTGTGAATTGAGTGCCTCCCTAGTTAATGCATTGTAATCTACAGTATAGTCTGAAGGCAGTTGCTCCTCTGGCTTCTGCTTTATGTGTATTTACATGCCAACGTTACATGTCAGTGGGCTACGTTGGTGAGCCACGTAGAGCACTATAAAGCACGCCTGTTCATACTCCGCCAGCTGCCAAGCACGTTCATGCTCAGTACAGTGCGTGTATGCAGTGCTGTTTAGTTTTTAGGCGTTTAACATATGAAGCATTACAGAAAGGGGAAGGTAGTTTTCACGCAGTGTGAGCTGTAATGCTCATTTATTTCTTCAGTGTGCAGCAGACTTTATGAAAGTGGCATCTTAAAGCCAAGAACTGTGATTGTATTTCTGTATGCGATTATGTAGTAAAAAGGTAAAACTTTGAAACATTTCAAGTTTTATCAATAAAGCTTTTATATAGTTTGCCCTCATTATATATTATATAATGTTTATTTCTTTAGGTACATTATTTTTTTCAAGAGTTGAAATTTGCCATAGAGGTACTTTTCACCAAAGTCGAATTTTTGACATGTAATTTCTGTCTTGCCCCACTAGTGGGCATTGGGAGTAACTTGGGGTTGAGTGAGTGACATGAAATACTCCAGCTTGATCTATCAACCGAGTAATGGCACTATTTACTGTAGGTTATGATGGTGAAGTAATGTTTAGTATGCTTGACTTTCAGACATGAAATCTATCTATAGTACTCACATATTATATTTAATGTTTTCTCTTCTTCTTTTTTCTGCTGCTCCCGTTAGGGGTTGCCACAGTGGATCATCTCGTTCCATATCTTCCTGTCCTCTACATCTTACTCTGTCACATCCATCACCTGCATGTCCTCACTCACCACATCCATAAACCTTTTCTTAGGTCTTCCTGTTTTCCTCTTGCTTGGCAGCTCTAGCCTTAATATCCTTCTCCCAATATACTCAACATCTCTCCTCTGCACATGTCAAAGCCAACGCAATCTCGCCTCTCTGACTTTGTCTCCCAATCGTCCAACCTGAGTTGACCCTCTAATGCACTCATTTCTAATTTCCTCGTCACACTCAATACAAATCTTAGCATCTTTAACTCTGCTACCTCCAGTTCTGCCTCCTGCTTTCTGGTCAGTGCCACCATCTCCAACTCATATAACATAGCTGGTCTCACTACCGTCCTGTAGACCTTCCCTTTCACTCTTGCTGATATCCGTCTGTCACAAATTACTCCTGACACTCTTCTTCAACCATTTCACCCTGTGTGCACTCTCTTTTTCACCCCCTTCCACAATTCCTATTACTCTGTACTGTTGATCCCAAGTATTTAAACTCATCCACCTTCGCCAACTCTACTCCCTGCATCCTCACCATTTCACTGACCTCCCTCTCATTTACACACATGTATTCTGTCTTTGTCCTACTGACCTTCATTCCTCTTCTCTCTAGAGCTTATCTCCACCACTCCAGGGTCTCTTCGACCTGCTCCCTACTGTCTCTACAGATCACAATGTCATCAGCAAACATCGTAGTCCACGGGGACCCATGTCTAATCTCGTCTGTCAACCTGTCCATCACCATTGCAAATAAGCCAATCTCTAATATGATCCCACCTCCACTTGAAACCGTCACTTCTACTGTAGACCTTACCACTGTCATGCTTCCCTCATACATATCCTATACAACTCTTACTCTGCCACTCCCGACTTCCTCATACAATACCACAACTCCTCTTGAGGCATCCTGTCATATGCTTTTTCTAGGTCCACAAAGATGCAATGCAGCTCCTTCTGGCCTTCTCAATACTTTTCCATCAACACCTCAGAGCAAACATTGCTAACTAATCATCACCTACCTAATTAAATTAGCTTCCAGTACACTTTCCCATAACTTCATGCTGTGGCCCATCAATTTTATCCCCCTGTAGTTACTACAGCTCTCCACATCCCCCTTAATCTTAAAAATTGGCACCAGTACACTTCTTCTCCACTCCTCAGGCATCCTGTCACTTTCCAAGATTCCACTAAACAATCTGGTTAAAAACTCCACTGCCATCTCTCCTAAACATCTCCATGCTCCCACAGGTATGTCATCTGGACCAATGGTCTTTCCATTCTTCATCCTCTTCATAGCTGTCATTACTTCCTCCTGGCTAATTAGTTGCACTTCCTGATTTACTATCACCACATCATCCAACCTTCTCTCTCTCTATCATCCTCTTCATTCATCAGCCTCTCAAAGTACTCTTTCCATCTTCTCAACACACCCTCCTCGCTTGTCAGTACGTTTCCATCTTTATCCTTTATTACCATAACCTGCTGAAGATCTTTCCCAGCTCAGTCCCTCTGTCTAGCCAATCTGTACAGGTCCTTTTCTCCCTCTATGGTGTCCAACCTCTCATACAACTCATCATACGCCTTTTCTTTAGCCTTCGCCACCTTTCTTTTTACCTTGTGCCTTATCTCCTTGTACTCTTGTCTACTTTCTGCATCTCTCTGACTATCCCACTTCTTCTACATCATGTTCTTCATCTATATACTCTCTTGTACTTCCCCATTCCACCACCAGGTTTCCTTTTCCTCTTTCCTCTGTCCAGATGTCACGCCAAGCACCCTTCTTGCTATCACTCTTACTACTTCAGCTGTAGTTGCCCAGCTGTCTGGTAACTTTTCATTGCCACCCAGTGGCTGTCTTACCTCCTCCCTAAACTCAACCTTGCAGTCTTCCTTTTTTAAACTTCCACTATTTGATCCTTGGCTCTGCCCTCACTCTGCTCCTCTTCTTGATCTCCAACATCATTCTACAAACCATCATCCTATGCTGTCTAACTACACTTTCCCCTGCCACCACTTTCCAGTCCTTAATCTCCTTGAAATGGACTCTTCTGCATAGGATGTAATCTACCTGTGTGCATCTTCCTCCACTCTTGTATGTAACCCTATGTTCCTCCATCTTCTTAAAATACGTATTCACCACAGCCATGCCCATCCTTTTTGCAAAATCCACTATCGATTGACCTTCTTCATTCCTCTCCTTGACACCATACCTACCCTTCACCTCCTCATCTCCTCTGTTCCCTTCACCAACATGTCCATTGAAATCCGCTCCAATCACCACTTTCTGTCCCTTGGGTACACCGCCCATCACTTCATCCAATTCACTCCAGAAATCTTCTTTCTCATCCATTGCACACCCAACTTGTGGGACATATACACTAACAGCATTCACATCACACCTTCAATTTCCAGCTTCCTAATCATTACTCTGTCTGACACTCTTTTCACTTCCAAAACACTCTTGACATACTGTTCCTTCAGAATAACCACTACCCCATTTCCCCTCATATCCACACCATGATAGAACAATATGAATCCAACTCCAATCCACCTGGCCTTACTCCCCTTCCATTTAGTCTCCTGCATGCACAATATATCAGCCTTACTTCTCTTCATCATATCAGCTAACTCTCTACCCTTACCAGTCATACTGCCAACGTTCAAAGTTCCTACCTTCAGTTCCACTCTTTTTACCTTCCTCCTCCTCCTCCTCTTTCCTCTGGGCACATCTCCCACTCTTCTTCTCCTTCTTTGGCTTTTATTTAATGTTTTCTCTAATCAAGCATTTTTCTCGTTATGCTTGTCCTTGTTTCATGCCACACCAGCTGGGGTCATATTGTCTTCAGAATTATTTGCTGCAATTGGAGGTTCTTTTCACCAGAATGAAAAACCAAGAATATCAGATGCAAGGAAGGTTTTCAGTACTTACTGTGTGCACTAAATGCAACAAGTTTAAAGGTAATGAAGTTGGGTAACATGTCATTTCTAACTACTTTACGTCTTTCCACATTCTCACCTGGGCAACGCTGGGTAGCTCGGTTAGTAGTATACAGCTATTGTGAACTATTTTTAAACTCCCTGATGTAGTGAAAGAACAAGAGCACAGATTTACCCTGCAGCTGACTCCTGTCATTGTTTGCAGTAGCAGAAGCAGCTCCAGTCATGCCTGAGAAAGATTACATTTTGTGATTTCAATGTGGTTTAACACAGTGGGATATTGGGAGATTCAAAAGGTAGAGATTACAGCATACTAATATACTTTTAAAAAGCCTTCGATACAGTCTCAACTAGAAGCTGCAAGCATCAAAGGTAACCTACAAAACAGGATCACAAGTTGATTAAGATGATCAAATTAAAAGTTTGGGCATAAAACTAAAAGAACAAGGAGTTCAGGGTGTGGTGTGTAGAAGGGTGCAAAATTGGCTCAGACACAGGGAGCAGAGGGTGATGGTGTGAGGAACCCTATTAGAACTGGGTGATGTTAAGAGTGGTGTCCCATAGGGGTCGGTGGTAGGGCCACTGCTATTTTTAATCTAAATAAATGATTGAGATAGGAATATAAATAACAATCATGTAAAGTTTGCAGATGATACCAAGCTAGATGGATTGTCAGAAAATCCATTAAATCATTACAGAGGAACTTGGAGAGCATACAGGCTTGGGTAGATTTGTGGCAGACAAAGATTAATGTCAGTAAATGTAAAATATTGCACATAAGAAGTTAAAATATTAAATCTGAATACATAGGCAGGTCTCAGAATCAATAGTACAGCTTATGAGAAGGATTTAGGAGTCATAGTAGACTCAAAACTATCAACTTCCAGACATTGCATAGAAGCCATTAAGAAGGCTAAGAGAATGTGAGGTTGTATAGCGACCTGATGTGTGGAGCACAAGTCCAAGGAGGTTCTGCTCAAGCTGGTGAGGCCTCATCTGGAGTACTGTGTTCAGTTTTGGTCTTCAGGCTACGAAAAGAACATAGCATCACTCGAAAATGTCCAGAGAAAAGTGTCAAAACTGATTCCATGGCTACATGGGATGAATTATGAGGAAACAATTAAAGACCTAAGCCTATTAATTATAAGAAAAAGAAGATGAAGCAGAGACATGATTGAAGTATTTAAAATTATAAAGGGAATTAGTCCAGTGGATTGAGACTGTTATTATAAAATGAGTTTAACAAGAACACAGGAACACAGTTGGAAACTTGTTAAGGGTAAATTTTACAACAACATTAGTATGTAATGAACATCTGTATGAAATGTCCCGACAATGCACTTTATGTGAGAGAAACTGGACAAACACTCCACCAGAGAATGAACTCACACAGGTTCCACATTAAACATGGTCACAGACATGTTCCTGTAGCAGCTCACTTCAACAGCCATGGACACTGTAAAAGGAACTTTAAAGTCACAGTGCTTATGGGTAACTTCAGAACACAGCAAGAGAGAAAAGAATGAGAAATTAAACTGATGCTAAAATTTAACACATTACAACATGGTGTAAATAGAGACAAGAGTTGTATGGCCAGATATGAGGACTGATTGCATCACAGACAACCTGACTACAGACCCACGTTGTTTAGAAAAACTTCAAAAGACTTTGTTGAACTGTTACCTTATCAAAAGATCTTGCCTAGACATTGTTCTCCTCTCTTGCTAAATGAATCTTAGCCTGGAGAGGTCTACTAATCTTTTACATCTACGATGTCACACCTAAAGGTTTTCCATTGCTGTATCTTTCCTAGTGTCTATATAAGCACAGAAAACTCCAATTTCTGTATTACATCTTGCCTGTAGAAGGGACCTGAGTGTCTTCGAACCTTACATATTGTAATCTTTCTAGTTAGCCAATAAAAGGGGTCATTTTGCTTGACTTCTCACTGCACCAACATTAGGAAGTTGTTATTTACAGAGAGAACCATAGACACATGGAATAAGTTTACAGGTAGTGTGGTAGACAGTAGGACTTTAGGGACCTTCAAGACTAGGTTTAATATTATTTTGGAAGAATTATGTGAATAGGACTGGAGAGCTTTGTTGGGCTGAATGGCTTGTTCTCATCCTAATTGTTTAAAATGACAGGAGACAAAAAGTATAGGTAAGAAAAGAATACTCCATGTGAAGTGAGGTCATCAGGTGAGTCCCTCAGGAGACGTTACTTTTTCTGATTTTTATAAATGATTTTGATTCTGGTGTAGTTAGTACACTTATGAAATTTGCAGTGACACTACAATTGGAGGAATTCAAAAAAACCTTGACAAGTTTTAGAACTGGGTGAACACTTAGAAAGTGCTGTTTAATGCAGAAAAGTACTACACACGTTAATGATGAACACAAAATGGGAGACATCATCCAATGTTAAGCAAACTAAGAAAAGGATTTAGGGGTTTGTGTTGATACTATCTTTTTATCATCTAAACTATGTGCACAAGTTCTTAAAATGGAAAAATAAGATAGTAGGTCATACTGTAAAAACTGCTGAATATAAATTGAGGAGCATTATGCTCAGATTAATTAATGCACTAGTGAGACTTCATCTGGAGTACTGTGTGCCACTCTGGTCACCATGCTACAAAAAAGACATAATAGAACTTAAAAGATGTGCAGAGGAAAGCAATTAGGAGCATCCCAGGACTGATTGACATGCGTTACTGTGACAGACTTTGAGAATTAAACCAAATGTTATTCTGACTCTGCTAATAGAGTGCCCAGTCCTTGGTCATTCCCACTGTATTCCATAAATCCACATCATACAATCACTAGTCTTCTGATTTTTCTAAAGTATTGCATCCCACTTTAGCATTCACCACACCCATAGAGTCATTCTCACCCTAATTTTATTCTACACTTGCCACCACTCTGCCAAGTCATATGTAAGTTTGCCAGGCTTACCTCACCTGGGCACAAACTCAAATTGTAAGATCCACAGACCTCCACATGTTAAAATATAACTCACCCTCCAGCCTGTCTGTATACACCTATGGTAGTCCAACCTAAATCTTATTCTGCCTTTATGATCAGGTTCCCTATATTTCCTTGAACATCAACAACAACAACAACATTTATTTATATAGCACATTTTCATACAAACAGTAGCTCAAAGTGCTTTACATAATAAAGAATAGAAAAATAAAAGACACAATAAGAAAACAAAATAAATCAACATTAATTAACATCGAGTAAGAGTAAGGTCCAATGGCCCGGGGGGACAGAAAAAACAAAAAAAAAAACTCCAGACGGCTGGAGAAAAAAAATAAAATCTGTAGGGATTCCAGACCATGAGACCGCCCAGTCCCCTCATGAATTTTGCCCTCCTTTCCTTCAGTCCTGAAAATTTCTCAGTCTCTTTCTGCCTTCACTAAGCCTGACAAAAACATTTAACTGCATACTATTGTCTACATAAGTGTTTCCCAACCATTATTCCTGTAGTGGCACACTTTTTGTAACCAAAATCATCCCAAGGCATGCCACTATCTTACTAACCACAAGCAATTATACCATAAAGTATGTCTTATACACTTGCTCAACAGCTTGAAAGGGTAGGACCACCAGAGAAGAAAGTAAAAAAAGGAAGTCCCGAGATAAGCGTTCACAGACATGGCACTTAGTGAGCACTTTTGCCCCTTTGCCTGCCCCTTTCTGCCTTAGAGGCAACTTGTGTGCCCACTATTCACCAGCTCTGGGAGGCTCGCTGGTAAGCACACACCCATGGCAGATGGACTCTAGCAGCCAGGAGACACATTCGAAGTGCTCTAACATGGCAATTGCATTGCTGCTTTTATGCCAGCTCCTCCAGGTAGACCTATCCTTCTCAGACACGTCTCGACCACCAACAACAACAACAACATTTATTTCTATAGCACATTTTCATACAAATAATGTAGTACAAAGTGCTTTACATGATAAAGAAAGAGAAAAGAGACAAAGTTAGAATTAAAATCAGAGAACACTAATTAAGATTGAATAAAAGTAAGGTCCGATGGCCAGGGAGGACAGAAAAAACAAAAAATAATACCAGACGGCTGGAGAGAAAAAATAAAATCTGCAGGGCTTCCAGGCCATGAGACCGCCCAGCTGCCTCTAGGCATTCTACCTAACATATATGATCAGTCCTCATTGTATTCAGGGTTCTCATGGAAAGACCTGATGATGATGGTCACGTGGACTTCTGGCCTTTAATCCATCAATGTGGGGACATCACGGTGCTTTGATTAGGTGGTGGTGGCACAGGTCGCCACTACAGAAAACCGGAAAAAGAACAAAAGAGAGAGTAGGGGTTAGTACGGATTTTGTAGCCACCATGAATAGTAATGATAATTAAATTGAATATACAGTGCATCAGGATTAAACTAAAATGAAATTATGAGGAAGCCATGTTAAAGTAATGTGTTTTTAGCAGTTTTTTAATGTGCTCCACCGTATCAGCCTGGTGAATTCCTATTGGCAGGCTGTTCCAGATTTTAGATGCATAACCGCAGAAGGCTGCCTCACCACTTCTTTTAAGTTCAGCTCTTGGAATTCTAAGCAGATACTCATTTGAAGATCTAAGGTTACGATTTGGAATATAAGATGTCAGACACTCCGATATATAAGATGGAGCAAGATTATTTAGGGCAGTGGAGCTTATGCGGTGAAAAATTTGTGTGTAGGCTTGTCCTCGATCACTTGCCAGCTACTGAATTCTTAAGTCAGGTCAGTCCTGTCCAAGCTCCTTTATCTTCTTTTGTTCTTCAAGTGAACGATTATTTATGAAGGGGTGTTTCTTTAAAGAAATAAGCAAGCTTTCTTTGATTTTAGAAGTTCCCCTTGAAGTTGCCATCTCCCTAAAGTCACGCTCGCTCATCTGTAGTTACACTAATGGTGGGTGTGAACCATTGATGTGAGCATGAAATAGTGCATCAACGAATGCCCAATCACATTTGATTAAAAACACCAAAAACAATGCTACTTCATTGACAATAAATGTGGGAGTGTCTATCCTGGGGAAAATCTGAAAGTAACCAATTAAAGGGTAGCCTCAGGTCACGTGCGCGCCAAAAGATCCAGGACTTCCATACACTCTCATTTGGCCGACGCCCTTCATTTAGGAAATATGGGTATTCACTAAGAAATTTTAACAAATGCAAGGCACAATTTTTAATGAATGTTAAACCAGGCACGTTGTGCAAATAAACAAATATATTTCATGATTATTTTGCATTACCTAATTAGTTTAAATACAGTTTTTTAAATATTTAGAGGGTGCAGCACAGCAGCAACCTGCATTACAAACTGCCACAGGCTTTCCTGATAAGTTTCTTCAGGCATTTTGTATCTTCCATCCATCCATACATTATCAAACCCACTATATCCTAACACAGGGCCACGGGGGTCTGCTGGAACCAATCCCTGCCAACACATGGTGCAAGGCAGGAAACAAACCCCAGGTAGGATGCCAGCCCACCGTAGGGCACACACACGCGCACACACCATGCACACACTAGGGACAATTAAGAATCGCCAATGCATCTAACCTACATGTCTTTGGACTGTGGGAGGAAACCCACACAGACGTGGGGAGAACATGCATACTCCACACAGGGAGGACCTGGGAAGCGAACAAGGGTCTCCTAACTACGAGGCAGCAGCGCTACCTACTGCACCACCGTGCCGCCATTGTGTATCTTCTTTTTAATATATTTTAAATAATTTTATTATTTCATTGGATATTTGTTGCTAAAATTTACTTTACACAATAAAGTTGTTTTCTCTACATTATTTACCCATGTGGTTGGCACAGTGGTTAGAATTACTACCTCACAGATCCAGCATCTCTGATGCTGCACCTGATTATTGTCCATGTGGAGATTGCATGTTCTCTCTGTGTTGTCCCTCAGATCCTCACATTTTATTCAAATTCATGTCAGGTTACCTGAAAGACTCTCAGTTACCCCATTTGAGGTTGGGTGTGTGTGCGAATGAGTGGGCTCTGAGGTGCATAGGAATCGCTTTGTCCATGGCTGCTGGATTAGGTTCTCATCCTCTGTGACACTGAATTGGATTATGCAGGTATGATATGTCAGTTTAAGTGTTCAAGTGTAGGACTGAAAACTTTACACTTTCAGATTTTCATTTCTGCCATCTTCTACTGGTAGGCGTTCAGTTGTAATTCAAAATAAATATACCGGTAGATTTTCCAGCTAAATAAATAAGTTTTGCTTCTCAAGAGAAGGTTCAATGGCTGTTTCTCTTGGGTAATTTAAAATCTGTAAAATCTTTACATTTCAAATGCTTCCCCTTTTCTAAAAAATCACGTAGCCAAATCTTATTTACAGAACTTTAAATTTGACATTGATTTTGACAATGCTATTCATTTTTTTCCATTTGCATTTTATTAGTCCAAAAACAGCTTTCTCTTGTTAAATGACCCTAATTGGTGCTTCATTTGAGTCAAATTCAAAACACAATTAATCACTACTAATCAAAACAAGTCCTACATTTATCAAGCACATTTTAAATCAAATGACGGTGTTATTATCTACATATAATACAACCAATAAAAGTGATAAATAAAAAACTGCAGGGCAACAGGCAATTTCCAGTGTACTATTGCATCAAATAATATAGTACAGAAAATATAATGACAGCAGAAGAATGTTTTTTTTTTATTTTTCTGTATTGTCATAATGTAGATTTGTATTGTATCCATTTCTCTGTGATCTGCCGTCTGTTTATGGACTGCTTAATTAACATTTAAAGTGATCTCAAAATGAGCTTTCAGATATCTTTTCAGGTGTTGGTTGCTGGGAAAGGCTTCAGCTGCCCCACGACCCGCCCCAGATAAACGGGTTGGGAAAATGGATGGATAGACATTTTTGAAAATTTTAAATGATGAGGTGTCAATTTCTTCTTTATGAATCTGACAGAAGTCGCCTCTTGTGGGCCAGCCTCATTGAATTTGAGAATAAAGAACTGGGCACCTTTCCTTTCACATTATTTCTCCTAATTCATGTTAGTTTTAAATCAAAAATAAAATAAAATTTTATTTGTCACATACAAATTATACATGAAGTACAATTTGCAATGAGATGCTTAGTTGCTCAGCTAATATGACTGTGCTTGAGACAAATATAAAGTGACAATAATAATTCATAATTTATACATTTAAAAATCATTAATAAAATTTTAAATATGTTCTTCTTCTTCCTCTTCATCCTTTCCCACTTCTATGTGGATTCAATGTGCTTGATCAGCCTTCCCCAAATAGTTCAGTTCTGCACCTCCTCACCAGTCAAGTCTCCTGATCATCATTACACCTCATATATTCTGTCTTCCTCCAATTTATCTTCAATCTTGAATCTTCCAAAGCCCTTCTCTGTTCTTCCAATTTCCTTTCCACTTCTGCTTTTCTGATGCTACACAACATAATGATATAAGCAAAAGGCCTGCACCATGGGCATTGGACTTTTATCCCATGACTCAACACACCCTTAACCAGAGCAAAGAGGTCAGGACATTTAGAAGATCCCTGGTGCAGACCTACTCTAACTGGGATCTTGTCTGTTACCCCAACCTCAGTCCTCACTCTTTCATTCATATCTTGGACAATCCTCACACACTTCTCCAGTTCTCCTTTCTCTCTCATGCACCTCCAGACCTCTTGACATGGCACTCTATCAAAAGCCTTCTCCGAATCCATAAACACCATATGCAAACCTTTCTGTTTGTCTCGGTGCTTTTCTATAAGCTGTCTCAATGCGAAGACTGCATCAGTTATTCCTATCCCTGGCATAAAACCAAACTGTTCCTCACCTATGGTGGTCTCTTCCCTAAGCCTTCTCTCTATAACCCTTTCCCAAATTTCAGCTTTATCCCTCTAAAGTTTCCACATTCCTAAATATTTCCCTTCTCTTTATAAATGGGTACTATCACACTGTTCCTCCACTCCTTAGGTATTCCCTTCTGTTCGTAGATCTTCTACATTAGATGCCACAGCACATCTACTCCCTCTTCTCCTAAACTCTTCCACAGGTCTGCTGGTGTTTCATTTGATCCTGTTGTCTTGACATTCATCTTTCTTTTCAGTGCCTCCTTTACTTCCTCCCTCTTTATTCTTGGTACTAACCCTTCATTTGGGACTCCATCCCCAAATACTACCCTTGGATTTTCTTTGTTCAACAGTTTTTCAAAGTACCTCCAACTATTCTTGATCCTGTCTTGCTTTCTCGAAACCATACATTGCTCATGAACAATTATAAATACTTTATATCATTAGACATCTATAAATGAAAGACCTGTGCATAGATTAGTCCGCTCTGCTCACACTCAGCCACAGCCATTAGATGGTGCTGGCATACACCTCACTTCTCACTATGAAAGACCTGTGTGCAGCAAACGCTGCCGTACAACAACAATGTCATGCTAATGACAAAGTTGAAGAGACACAATGTCGAAAGGTAGAAAACACCGCAGCTCTACAACATACAAGTGAAACACCTTAGCAATGGAGGGCAAGGCTTGAAGTTTTCACGAAAAACATTCTTTATCTGGAGATATTTTCTCTCCGCGGTGCTACACCATGCAAGTGAAACACTTCAGCAATGAAGGACAAGGCTTGAAGTTTTCAATAAAAACATTGTCTACCTGGAAGTATTTTCTTGAGACAAATATTAATAGGACTCCTATTCCAGAGATACAGCTAAGATGTAGTATCGCCAGTGTCTTCTTACGAAAGTCAGTAAGCACAGGAGGATCCACATCAATGCCTTTTGTAATTCTTAGGAGTTAGCTGATGCCTCTCAAAATTCATGAATATAGTAAACCTGCTAGGGAGTCTTCAGGTTGTTATTTGTCCCGAAGACTACATGTAGCTAGTAAATAATATCTCTCTATTATAAAAAAAAAAAACTTACGACGAGACATGATCTTTGGAAGAGAGATCTTTTGAAGAGAGACAGAGAGACACTTTCACGTCCCACAAGACAAAATGACAGGTGCTGTACAGGCTTTTAAATGTTCGAAGCGCTGCATGAAATGCGGATCAGGCGGCACGGCAGCATCAGCAATCCAGCAGCTGATCGAGTAAAGAGGAGGTTAATAAAAATGTATTTGTTTCCCATTGTATCACCATTTAAGAGGGGTTTCAGAGGAGTGGCTGCATCTCCTTGGGGTGCGTCCAGCCCCCCTCTTCACAATGATGCATAGCTCTGGCTTGTTGGTTAAGGGCTTTTGGCGAACGAAACAAGCAGGGGTCAAACCCCCTAGTTTCTTAAATAATATAAGAGCTAATCTTAGAAAGTTAAAATTAATAATAAATTCACATAAGAGCTGATTTGACTAGAATATCAACATTTATTTCTATAGCTTATTTTTACACAAATGGTGAAGCTCAAAGTACTTTACAAGAAGAAGAAACAAAAGTTTATAAAAAAACAAAACTAAAATTAGGCAATACTAAGTAACAAAGAAAAAGTTTCACATAGTGGCTTAGATTATGATATCATCTTTTACCTCTTGTAAATTTGCATGTACAGTAATAGAATTTTCATAGCTATTTCTGTAAAAACAGAGTGTTAATTAAGCCAATTAGGAAATAGTATCTCTGTTAGAAGCATGAACTGTTAAATTAGCTTAGAGGAAGACCATTGGCATACAGGTTTGCCAAACATTTTATGAATGTAAGAACATTTGAAGCTATGAATGCATGATCATATATACAAAGAAACAAAACAAGATAAGGTAAGTCTTAAAACAGAACTTTTCCTTTCTTTGTAATATCATTTTTTTCTCTGTTTTTTGTGTAAACTATTTTGTTTTGAATTTTACCAAAACTTTTAAAATGACGATACTTGGATTGTAGGATTATTTAAACACATGTCACACTTTTGCCTGAATTGTTCTGTGAAGTCAGCTAAAGCTGCAGAACCTTGGAAATTTTGGACAAACTTAGATACTATACTAACGAAATAGATGACTTAACTTAATTTGAGAGAGTTAACAACAGGGTATCATGTAGCTCTGGACATTTTCCTGATTTAACTTGCAGATGGATTGTGGACAGGAGTTCCTCACTAGCCTCACGTAACGCTTACCTGGCTGCAGCACAGAAAAGACGCTGTTTTTGGGATGGCTGGTGTCATGTATAATTTTCCTTGCCCTGGTTTGACGTTGCTTGGTGTAGATGTTCTGGAGTTAGTGAGTGTTAGTGAGTGCACACCCTGTGATGCCTTCAGCTGACCAGACCACTCTCTGCAGAATCTTGTGGTCGTGTTTTGTGCTGTTACCAAAACAGGGTTTAGAGGGTCCTTTATTGGAAATATGTCTGCATGAATATTTACTAGATATTTTTATATTCAATCACACACTGGATATCTATACTAATAAAAGGCAAAGCCCTCACTGACTGACTGACTGACACACTCATTCTCCAACTTCCCATGTATGTTGAAGGCTGAAATTTGGCAGGCTCATTCCTTACAGGTTACTAACAAAAGTTAAGCAGGTTTCATTTCGAAATTCTACACGTAACGGTCATAACGGTCGATAATGTCCGCCATGTTAAACTTTCTTATTTATGGCCCCATCTTCATGAAATTTGGT
>JANRMT010062802.1:29701992-29736063 GCA_026402145.1 Polypterus bichir lapradei | reverse complement strand
GGCTCATTCCTTACGGCTTACTTACAAAAGTTAAGCAGGTTTCATTTAGAAATTCTATGCGTAATGGTCATAACGGTTGACAACGTCCGCCATGTTAAACTTTCTTATTTATGGCCCCATCTTCACGAAATTTGGTAGGCGGCTTCCCTGAGCTAACCGAAACCGATGTACGTACTTATTTTGGTGGTATGACGCCACTGTCGGCCTCCATATTGAACTTTCAAACGGTCTTTGTTACCTATGGGCCCATCTTCAAGAAATTTGGTATGCGGGTTACCAACGCTAACTGAATCCTACTTACGTACATATATACGTCCATAGCCTGCAGCTCGGTTGCCGTGTGAGGCAGCCTTGGGTCCCCCATCCCCACGCCTCCCACATTGTTGGCTGCCTGCCTATATAAGGCCCTCCGTCACTCCGGTCTCTTCATTCCCTTCCTTGCTTCACCACGGTATTCACGTCTCCCTGCTGATAACTGCAGCCTTTTTATTTATTCCACGGCTTCTCCACTGTTTTATTGTTCGTTTATTACGATTATAGTTATTGTGTAAGTATTTTAGACTTACTTTACATTGTTCAGGTACCCATTTCTTTTATCGTTCCAACAGTACCCCCATTAACATGTCTATCGAGGTGATCACCATCCGAGTGATCAACCGAGTGGTTTCCATGCCCGGAGATGCCGCCTGCCTTTTCCATTCTCTTTGTTACATATTGCACGGTCATATCAGGCTCACTCTTGATATCCGGAGGAACATTGCGTCTTATGTATTGAATGACTGGGACAGGTTCAAGGTGTGGACTGATGACGGTACAGGAGATAATTATACTACAGAGGAGCACTAGAAGAGTAAAATACTTAAGCCCTTCACCTATGGTTCTGCCTGTGAGTTGATGGCTGTCACTGAATTGTTTGGTTGTCGCTTTCAAGTGTACCGAAATGGCTGAATATTTTACACCTTTGGACAACCACCAATGCCTATTAAACATCTTACATTCACAGGTGACGATTTCAGTAGTGGACACTTTGATGTTTATGAATGTTTAAACTCTCAAAAGCTGGATGTGAAGTTATCGATGAAACCGGTTGTATGCTTACAACGCTTGACAGATGCCGAATGTCACTTCAACACAACAAGTCCTGCAAATACTAACGTAATTGAAATAAACCATGAAACTCAAACCGATTATGACAGCAGCAATCCAAGCTGTGAGATTTGAGACAAGATTGCTTTTCACATGGCCAACTGTACATTGCAAGCTCAAGAGTAAGCTCAGCGCACAGCTTGGTCATATTACAACTGGAGGGCTGAACTGACAACATGGCATACAAAGAGATCCTTAATAAATAATTATTGGTATATTTTCCCTCAGTTTAAAAAGGTTTACTTTTCTTCTTAATAAAAATTTTAAGGCAGTACTTCGCCGCTGCGAAGCTCGGGTATTTTGCTAGTTTGGAATATAGTATGCACAGAAATTCAGCATGTGTTTTCCTTTGTGATTCTACACTTTATAAGTCATTATTATTTTTAAAGTATATTGTAATCTCACCAGTATAGTTCAAGCACTGTTATGTTAAGCACTGAATTGCACTGAGCCCTGGATAGTTAAAACACTTGCACTGATAAGCACTGAGTCTTACATGCCCCCACTTCACCAGGACCGGTGCCACCTTTAAGGTGAATTAAGCATTCGCCTAGGTGGCAGATCATAAGGGGTGGGAGGAACCCAGCCACACGGGTTAGCTACTGAACAGTCAATTAGCACACTAATAAGTTAGGCCTAGTGTGAAAACTAACCTAGCACCAGCACTGTGCTTCACCAATGTAAAATGACACCTGGAAAGCCAATGCCAAAGACTAGGAGGAGGATTAGCAGTAAGGAGGATGGCTGATAAGGATAGAAGATAAAGACAGCAAATGCCAAACAGGTGTCGGCTATTGGCCTAATGAATAATGGGCGTAACCGAATGGAAAATGGTCTTGACTGAAATTACTGGACAAAAGTGGTAATATACAGTATCAATAGCATGAGCAGGAAATGGTCAGAAAAATCTTATCTGTATTAATCTATGTATAAAAACGTCTCCCAGCCCAGAAACAGCTTCTTTCTCTGCGCACAGAGCATGGCTGTTTATTATCTTTAATAAAAGTCTAAACTGAAACCTGAAGGCTTTTGGACTCTACGTGATTTCCTGCCTTTGGATATTTTTAGTTTGGGATTTTATTCTATGACACCTTATTGTCATGTGTAACAGAGTACAGTGAAATTCGTACTTGCATGTGCTCATCAACACTCTCCAGAGCTATGATTAATGAGTATAACAAGCTTATTACAAAACTGTTATCTTTCTACAATCCACATTAATAAAAGGATTAGTGTCTGTGTATCTGTTTGTGTGTCCGTCACGTTGCTATGCCTCTATGGCGCATTACGAATCCCATAACAAATGGCATATAACAGAGATGTGCAGTATGCATTGCATGGTAAACTGTAAACTTTAACGTTGAAGTCTACATTGTTTACGTAGGTTTCAAACCGTTTTTAAGATGGTTAGAACAGCTAGTGCTATATAAATCTTATTTTACAATAGAATAATTCTAAATGTCAGCATATGTTTAAAATAATCCTTTATTGTTCCTTTTTCACTTTAATATCTATACAGCTACCCACACTTTTCTATCAAGTTAACCTAAACAAATAAAATTGTATTATGATTAAAGTCTGCATGGGACTACTTGGCTACAAATGAGGCCTCCCCTTTAATGGTGGGTGCTCTTACCATGTGGCCAGTGGGAAATGAATGTGGCTGTGACCTCCACTTGGTATATTGCTTATTCAGTTTCAGGCTTCTGAAGTGCATGTTGTATTTTTTAACATTTGACTTAATATAAAAGAAACAACCTTGACGTGCACTGTGCCATCAGTTAAGAGTATGTATTGATTTGCCTGCTAAACAAATCACAGGATGGCAAATTACATCAATGACGTGTTGACTTGGTTAATATAATAACTTAAGAGCATTTCTTGGAAACTTCTTAAACATTTTTAAATTACTTGCACCTTCATTAATAATAGACATCTATATAGCGCAGGAAGTGCATCAGTTAAATCCTTGTAGTGTCCCTGTGCTTTGTCTGAAATTGCATTCATGCAAGAATAAACCAGATGCTTTATGTAGATTGTGTGTATTAAGATACAGTAAATGTGAAGTAGCCATCTTAAAGTAGTCACAATGAAATAACATGAAAGGAAATTGACAGTAGAAGCGGTCCTGCAAATATCAGTGAGAGAGATCATGCACCTCTAGGGGGCAGTATGTTAGGTGTGCCTGATGGGTAAAAGGTTCGGATACCTACAGGAATCTTACTCAGGATGATGGCAGGAAGGTGGCCCAGTAGTTGGCAGGGACGGGGATGTCTGATAATTTTTAAATGCAGATAGTAAGGCCAATAGAGGACTACCAAAAATATAATATACAGTGAATTTAGACAGTATTGAGACCCCATCACTTTCTGCCCACTTTTTTGTTGTAGATTTCATTTTAAATTGATAAATTTGACATTTGTACCCATTAATCTACCCTCAATAACTCATAATGAAAGTGAAACCATGTTTTCAGAAAGGTTTGCTATTTTATTAAACCCTCTCAGGGTTGGGGGAGAGATCCTGCCCCAAATGGAGGAGTTCAAGTATCTCGGGGTCTTGTTCATGAGTGAGGGAAGAATGAACCGTGAGAACGACAGGCGGATCGGTGCGGCATACACAGTGATGCGGGCTCTGCATCGGTCTGTCGTGGTGAAAAAAGAGCTGAGCCGTAAGGCAAAGCTCTCAATTTACCAGTCGATCTACGTTCCTACCCTCACCTGTGGTCATGAGCTATGGGTAGTGACCGAAAGAACAAGATCACGAATACAAGCAGCTGAAATGAGTTCCCTCCGCAGGGTGTCTGGGCTTTCCCTTAAAGATAGGGTGAGAAGCTCAGTCATCCGGGAGGTGCTCAGAGTAGAGCCGCTGCTCCTCCGCATCGAGAGGAGTCAGATCAGGTGGCTCGGGCATCTGATCAGGATGCCTCCTGGACGCCTCCCTGGTGAGGTGTTCCAGGCACGTCCAACTGGGAGGAGGCCCCGGGGAAGACCCAGGACATGCTGGAGGGACTATGTCTCCCGGCTGGCCTGGGAACACCTTGGGATTCTCCCGGAAGAGCTGGAAGAAGTGGCCAGGGAGAGGGAAGTCTGGGCATCTCTGCTTAAGCTGCTACCCCCGCGACCCGACCCCGGATAAGCGGAAGAGGATGGATGGATGAATGGATCAAAAACTGAAATCTTTCATTTCTATAACTATTCAGACCCTTTACTGTGGCACTCCAAAGTGTGGTCAGGTGTCTCCAGTTTTCTTAATCTTTCCTTGAGACTTGCCTAGAACTTGAATTGAGCCCACCTGTAGCAAACTGTGACATCATTTAGAAAGGCACACACACAAGTAAATAAAATCCACAATTAACACTGCATGCCATTACAAAAACCAAGCCATGAAGTCCAGGGAACTCTCTATAGACCTCCATTATCTAATTGTAGTGTGGAATGGAGTCAATGGAGGCTCTGATCGGGGCGCTCGAGAGACTGAGCGAGGAGTCTGAGTGTCTGGGTTTGCGAGTGTCCTGATAAAAACCAACATCCAGGCCTTTAATGACCTCTTGGGCACAGCCATCAGCAGTATGTCTGTCTAAAGAGAGTGTTAACCTTGTTGAGAGGTTTACTTACCTTGGCGGTGACATTCATGTCCCTTTTGACTCTTCCTATGAAGTCAGTAGATGGATTGCGAGAGCATTGAGGGTCATGAGGTCGCTGGAAAGGGGTGTGTGGTGCTCCTAATATCTCTGCAAAAGGACGAAGGTCCAAGTCTTTAGAGTCCTGGTGCTTTCTGTCTTGCTATATGGTTGAGAGACATGGATGCTATCTAGTGACCTGAGACGAGGATTGAACTCCTTTTGTGTCTCTCCAGAAAATCCTTGGGTACCGTTGGTCTGACTTTGTGTCGAATGAGCGGTTGCACATGGAGTTCCGAATGAGGCACATTACCTGCATTGTGAGGGAGCATCAGTTATGGCATTATGGCCATGTGGCGCGTTTACCCAAGGGTGATCCAGCTCATAGGATCCTCATTGTTGGGGACCTGAGTGGCTGGACCAGGCCAAGAGGACGCCCACATAACACCTGGTTGTGGCAGCTAGAAGGTCATTTCCGGAGGGTGGAACTGGACCGTGTCTGTGCCTGGGGGGTTGCCAACTGGGATCCCGAGTTGTTGTGTTGTGTAGTGGGTGCAGCAACGCACTGTACCAGTGCATGCTCCCCAACTTGACTTGACTTGGTGTGGAAAAAGATCAGGACAAAGGGAATAAAGCCATTTCTTAAGCTTTGAGTGCTTCCAGCATCATATTGCCCTTATTAACTGTGAAAGAGAAGATGTTTGGAACCACAAAGACCCAGAGTAGGCCAATAAACTGTGTACCAGTCCAAGAAGGCCTTCATCAGGGAGGTGACCAAGAACCCAACAGTCAGTCTTCTGTCCAAAGAAATCTGACTATGGAGTGTTGTTCAATGATGATGCAATCCCACAATGGAGTGTCCATATTCATCTGATCTTGGCTTCAATCAGACTAACGGTAGAGTGCAGTGCTGTGCATGATCAAACTACCCATACGCCACCACAAACGTGTTGGATTCTATTCGTTGTGGTTACTGCATAATTTTCAAATTGCCTTTACTTTTTGACTTACCTTTGTATAGTTTTATTCATCTATGCATTTGTATATGGTATACTGTGTTAATTTGCCCTGTAGGGATGATTTATCTGAGAGGAAGGAGTTATGTAGGACAGGGTCAGGGCCAGAATGACCATATTGGAAAACCCACACTAGAAATCAGACCATTAAAGTAAATACCAGTGCTGGGAGAAGGGCTCTGTTCAATAATTAAAATCGGTGCACTGGATGTAATTTATGTGGAGGCACCAGAGTAAGGGAGAGAGTTTGGCAGCTTGAAAGGAAGCTGGAGACGTTCCTGCAGGCTAATAGACATTCTATTGTGCCTTCCAGTCCATTAATAGGACTTGTTAATATAATCTTCTTATATAATACGCTGCCGTGGCTGTTCGTTTGTCTGTCCAGGATTTTAAATCACCTGTAGCTCGCAAACTGTTTCACTGATTGACCTGAAATTTGGTACACATATACTACGTGACGTCTACTATTTGCTTTCGGGGTGATGATTTTTATTACTTTGTATTTTTATTTTATTTTATTGTAGAATCAACTCTCGGCAGTGTGCAGCAGGGCGGCCGTGCGGCGCATGCATACGTGCATCGTTCTGATTCCCTACCATCTTCGTGGTCACTTCCCCTACCTCTTCATATTTTAAATCATTCTTGAGGCAGATTGAAGTGAAAAGTTAACAAAAATGTACTAAGTAATTACAACACAAAACCTAACTTAATCAGGTTTAACCTGAAAAGATGCCGACGGAAGAAGAGAAGAAGCGGGCCACTAGGGTGGAGAAAAGAAGAGCTACTCGAGAAGCAGCAAGCGCATCAACCTCTGAGCAAACGAATGATAAACGAACATTGAAAGAAAGAGGATGAGAACTAGGAATGCTCAAGTCAAGTGTATTCACTGCACGTTATCATGCAGTGTGCCGTTACTGGTTTAATATAATTTATGTTAGGTAGAATGCCCAGAGGGGGCTGGGTGGTCTCGTGGCCTCAGAACCCCAGCAGATTTTGTTTTTTTTTTTTCTCCAGCCATCTGGAGTTTTTTTGTTGTTTGTTTTTTTTTTTTGTCCTCCCTGGTCATCGGACCTTACATTTATTTTATGTTAATTAGTATTACCATATTTTATTCTTATATTTTTTTATTTTTTTCTCTTTCTTCATCCTATAATGCACTTTGAGCTATATCACTTGTATGAAAATGTGCTATATACGTAAATGTTGTTGTAATAGAAAAGGAGAGTTGCCATCCAGAGTTGGCAAGAGGGCAAACCATTTTTTGGTCAATAAGAGACGATACATGTTCCCAAATTTGGGTGAAGTGTGACCAGGTTGCCATTTATTTGTAAAGACTGGAAGGGGTGGGAGCACCTGGCCTCAGAACCACGTATAAGGGACTATTTTTACCTTTTAAAGCAGGCAGCCTGAAAACATCCTGAGCAGTCTGGCACTTTGAGGGTTACATACAGTATGGCTCCTGTGGTACAATAATGTAGAAGTGCCTGGCAGCAGATCTCTGCACCAATTGATGATAAATTGTTAGCTCAGCTCACTATATGCCTGTGTAAATTACCGATGATATGAAACTAGGAGGCAAATACTGCGAACGGCACATTCTGGAGAAAGGCTTTGATACAAAATGACCACAAAAGCAGCCCACCTGTACCCACAGTATGATACAAATGGTACCACGCCATGGCCACAACCAAAACCGTTTAAACCTGTGACTAGATACTATCAGGAACAGAAGACCGTTAGCACCCCAGAGGTATAATTTTCCTCCCCAAAGGGTTCCTGCTTTGCTCTCTGCTATTTCTAATGGTAGTATTGATTGAACTCTTAAACATAGCCTTGTATTGCAAGTAATAATCTGTAAAGTGTGCTGTTGCGAAGGGCATCAAAGTAGTGGCACTCAAATTGAATTTCTTTTATTACTGCCTGCTTCTTGGAACTCTGCTCCCAAACTGGACGCACAGGTGTATGAATTATGGCATTGCTTTTAGGTAATTGTGTTTAGGCACTGGTGTCCATGTTCACTATATCTAGGCACTATGATCTTCATGCTAGAATCTAGCACTGGAGTCCTTGCTGAATTAAACTGGGCACTATTCAAAAGCATGATCCCATGTGAAGATGTTCCTGTGGTTAGCAAAAAAATATAAAATAACATCAAATGCTGCCTATTCACGGATTCGCTTTCATGAAAACCACAGTCTAATTTGCCTAGTTGTGACCATGCACAGCAGAAGAAAACTTATTAAAGGCTTAACATGATATTGAGCAGTAACAAGCATGTTGGTAGCCTTAGATGTCTGGAGCTGCTTGTGCGCTACACTGAATGGATCAACATGTGTCTACCTGGTGCCGAGAGGCATCGGCCGCATTCATCATGGCAGCCAGGTTTTGCAATTGTTCCCCACAAACGAGTAATTACCAGTAAGTTCGGGCTCTAAGCTCCCTCTTTTGAAGTCCCTGCCCTTTGTACACACCGCCTATTGCTAGCACTGATTGGATGGTTTAATGAGGTCCTCAGATTGGCCCTGCCAAGGTCACTGGTGGCTTCTAAAGGACTACCTGGAAGATGATCAGACTTGATTATAGAGCTAGTAAAAGTCGTGACAAGGTTTCTGCATGTGAATCTGTGGAACGATTATTACCACGGCGTGAGGGGTGACAGCGGACAGGGGTGACCGGTGCATCCAGTCCTCTACCTGAGCCAGCATTCCACTGGCACCTTATCCCATTTTTCCCATAAGAGCAATGCTTCAGTGTCCACTGTTACCTCATTCCCTGTGTTTTTCCGGAACATATGACCCACGGATAACGAGAATTGACTGTACATGCGTTTTGCATGTTGTGAGCATATGACTGGATGACTTTACACATGAATTATGTAACATGAGTAATGTGGGAGTTTTTCATTGTTTGCTGTTATCCAGCATTGGGCACCATTGGGTCCCATTCTAACAGAAATTTTGTTATGTCTGTTTTTCTCAGCCTTCGCTACAAACTAGATGGGGTAAGTAACATATAAAAATATAATATTTCGGTGAAGTATTCCTTTAACATTAAAGGATTCTAACACTACAATGCCTGCTAACATTATTGTTGAGATACGTGTGACAGGTGACAACAGAGGAAAGAGAAACAAAATCTCCAGTTGACAACATCCATCCATTATCCAACCCGCTATATCCTAACTACAGGGTCACGGGGGTCTGTTGGAGCTAATCCCAGCCAACACAGGGCGCAAGGCAGGACACAAACCCCGGGCAGGGCACCAGCCCACTGCAGGGCGCGCACACACACACACACACACCAAGCACACGCTAGGGACAATTTAGAATCGCCAATGCACCTAACCTGCATGTCTTTGGACTGTGGGAGGAAACCGGAGTACCGGGAGGATACCCACGCAGACACGGGGAGAACATGCAAACTCCATGCAGGGAGGACCCGGGAAGCAAACCCGGGTCTCCTAACTGCGAGGCAGCAGCGCTACTCACTGCGCCACTGTGCTGCCAGTTGACAACATAGCTTGAGAAAATAAATTGACATGAATGGTCAGTTATAATACAGAAAGTCGGACTCAATTACAGTTCTGGAGACTTGGAGCCAGTAGGCTACCCAAACTTCTGGGTATTCTCCAGTATTATAGAGGTTTGTGCTGGAGATCCTAATAAGATGGCAACATGTTTTCATCCTTAGACCCAGCTTTGAAATCCAAGGATCCCCACCATTGGCATTTCTATACAGAAAATTAACCTTCAAATTAATAATTAGCTTTATTTTTATTTATTACTTTGGGTACTACTGTATCAAAAAGTGCTTCCTTATCTCAAAAGTTTTAACTTTGTTCAAAAAATCAGCCTAAAGACATTAGTACATATTAACAGCACCCACCTTAGTAAAAGGATAAGTGTCTTCATGTCTGTTTGGTTGCTGTGTCTCTGTCATTCCAATGATGGCAAATCATTAACAATTGTAGTCTTAAAATGTATTGCGTTTGTCATTCCAACAGATGGCTTTCTACAAACATTTACACTGCTTTTAGGAATCCCATACCAAATGGCATATAACAGAGAAATATGCATTGTATGTGTCATTCCAAAAGATGGTACATCACAAACATTTGTAGTAATATATTTTATTGCTACAAATGTTTGTGATGTGCCATCTGTTGATATAACAAATGCTTTGCATTTTTATTCAGGTTTTATAAAATATCAGTAACGGCGCACTGCAAGATAATGTGCAGTGAATACACTTAGTTTTCCTACTCTTTCTCTGTACGTTTAGCATTTGTTTGCTCAGAGGTTGATGTGCTTGCTGCTTCCTGAGCAGCTCTTCTTTTCTCCACCCTAGTGGCCCACGTCTTCTCTTTTTTCGTCGGCATCTTTTTGTGTTAAAACTGATTAAGTCGGTATTTGTATTGCAATTATTTAGTACGTTTTCTTTAATTTTGCACTTAAGCTGGCACTTAAGTCTTCAATCTGCCTCAAGAATGATTTAAGATATGAAGAGGTAGGGGAAGTGACATGCAAAGGTAGTAGGGATGAGAACAGTGCCCATACGCATTCACCACACAGCCGCCCTGCTGTCCGCGGCCGAGAGTTGATTCTACAATAAAATTAAATAAAATTAAAGGAGGAATAACTTTGGAGGTCAATCATCACCCTGATAGCGGTTAGTAGACGACACGTAGTATATGTGTACCAAATTTCAGGTCAAACAGTTTGTGAGCTACAGGGGATTTAAAATCCTGGACAGGCAGTGGACAGCCATAGTAGCATATTAAACAAGAAGACATTCCAATAAACGGCACAGTGAAAATGCTGATCCTTATGTCTACATTGATTACTTACATTTCAACCATCTTAGACAGGTAGCACAGCTAGTAAATACATAAATCAATATCAGCCTTTTGATTTATTTTTTTTAAGTTTTTGGTGTACAGAAATAAGAGATCTTCAGCATCAATAGCCATTAAAATTATTGAAGTCACAGAAGCGTATGGCATTCTTTTCCACTCACAGCTTCTTTAAAAGACAGAAATTTCAGGACATCCGTGTGTATGTACAGTAATGAAGAGACACGTGTGTCTTTTGTGTGGCTCAACATGGTGACAGCTGACACTAAAGGAATGGAGTGACGAGGAGGTGGGTGAAGTGTGAACATTTTTTTTTTTCGTGTACTTCTTAGTTCGAGTTGCAGAATTTTTTCTTTGAATCAGTGCAGGAGACAGATGGTTAGTTAATGAGCAGGGCAGGCACAAATACTGCAAGACCACAAGGGTTTTAGCCTTAGAGAAGGCAACAGACGTGTGTGTGTGTGTGTGCGTGCAAAGAGTGAGCATTCATTTATTACATGGGTGTCAGATGTATTACTCAACTTGCTTTTCACAGTTTTGCGGAGGGCCCTTCGATCGATGTTTATTTATTATTTTATATAATACGACTCTCTTCTCCTTTTGAAGCTCTAGCCGAAGCACTTTACGTAAACTGTTTGACCAGACATATTGCAGATAAATATAACACAGGGCTTTGAAGTAAACACTACAGTGTCATGGGTTCAGATCCATACTGGTCTGGGCTCAATGTGACTTTAGAGAAGTCTGCAAAGCTTCTGTGAATGTCCCTAAAAACCTAAAAATTCACACCCTAGTCGCCCTGCAAATGGCATACTGTTTGTACTGAGTAGACAATTTATTATTTTTTTATGAACACACACATTTCATAATGGCTTGAATGTGACTTCAGTAACACAATTAAATAGACAAAATGCAACATTCTCCATCAGTTCTCTAAACCCAATTATTCAGAGCAGGGTCATGAGGAAGCTGGAGTTTATCCCAGTAAGCATCATGTTTAAGATAAGAACAATGTCTGGATTAACACACACAATTCAGCATTAACAGTCCACCTAACCTGCATGATTTTGGACTGTTGGAAGAACCTGGAGCACTCGGAAGAAGCCCAGACAGACACAGGGAGAGCAAGCAAGCTCCATACAAGGAGCACCTGGGACTTGTTGCAAGGCGGCAGAGCTACCACTGTTCCACTGTGCCACCCTCATAACATTCTCAAACCTTCTAACTACAATTCAGGGTGCCGGGGATGCGGATGTGATGGATAGAGCTGGGCACAAAGCAGAAAACTTTGATGGATGCGACACCAGTCCATTGCAAAGCCCTTTCACACACACCTGCCAGACCAATTTAGAACTGCTAGTTAACCTAACCTTCCAGTCTCTTACTAATGTCAAAGGAAAACTGGAGTACCTTGAGAAAAACCTAACACAGACACAGGGACAACATGCAGACTCCAGTTAGACGAAGGCCAGGCCAGAATTGAAAAACCAGGCTCTGGTGCTGTGATGATCATTCACCATTGCTGCAGTAGGCTCAGAAAGTATTCAGACTCCTTCACTTTCTGCTCACTTTATTGTGTTGTAAATTTAATTTAAATGAATAATAATTTTGCCCATCAAATGACACTCAATAACCCATAATAGCAAAGTAAAAATGTATTTCCGGAATGTTTGGCAAATTATTAAAAATCACAAAGTGAAACCTGTCATTCCTGTACATAGTCAGACCTTAATTCAGTACTTTGTAGAAGCCTCTTTAGCTGATTTTACAGCTTCATGTCTTCTTGGGTTGCACAAAGCTTTGCACACCTGGATTTGGTCAGTTTGTCCCATTCTTCCCAGCAAATCCCCTCAAGCTCTGTTAGAATTGATGAGCTGCCATCTTCAGTTCTCTCTATAGATATTCTGCAGGGTTTAAGTCTGGGGCACTCATGGACCGTCAGAGACTTGTCCTCAAGCCAATCCAGCATTGTCTTGGTTGTATGCTTTGGCTCATTATTGTGCTGAAAGGTGAACTGTCGTTCATGTCTGAGGCCACATGGACACTGGATCAGTATTGGGCAGCATTCATCCTTCCCATAATTTTGACCAGTCTTCATGTTTCTGCTGTTGAGAAGCACCCTGTAGTATTATGTCCTCAGCATAATGCTTCACATAGAGATGGTATTAGTCAAGTGAGGAGCATTGACTGGTCATCACCAGATATAGTGCTTGGAGTTCAGCCCAACAACTTCAGCTTTGTCTGATAAGACCAAAGAATTTTTTTCCTCATGCTCTCTCAGTCCTTTAAATACCATTTGGCAAACTTCAAATGGGCTGTTTGCTTGAGCCTAAATTGATGGAGTGCGGATGAGCTGCCTGTCCTTCTGCCAGGTCCTCCTATCAGCAGTGTAGTTCTGAAGCCTTTTTAGTGTCACAGGTGGGTTCATGTTCATCTCTATCACCAAGGATCTTCTTTCCGGTTCCTCAGATTGGCCAGACGACCAACTCTAGGAAGAGTCCTGGTGGTTCCAAACTTCTTCCACTTCACAATTGCTGAATCCACAATGCTCCTGGGAACACTCAAAGCTTTTAAAATGGTTTAATGCTCCCTCCCTGATCCATACCTTATTACAATTTTATCTTGGAGCCTCCTTCATCTTTAAGGCTTAGCTTTCATTGTGACAGGCAGTGCGAATTGTGGACCTTCTATACACCAGTGTTTGCCTTTCTTAATGGTGTCCGATCACTTTAGTTTTCCATAAGTGGACTCCAGTTAAATTCTAGACTCGTCTCAAAGAGAGTTGAAATGAACAGGATGAACCTGACCACAGCATGGAGTGTCACAGCAAAGGGTCTGAATACTTCTGGAAAGGATGAATTTCAGTTTTTGGTTTTTAATTAATTTGCAGATCTTTCTGTAAACATGTTTTCACTTTGTCAATAGTGTAGGTTGATGGGCAAAAAATTATCCATTTAAAATTTAATCTACAACATAATAAAATATGCAGGAAGTGAAGAGGTCTGAGTATTTTCTTCATTCATTGTATTATTATTATTATTATTATTATTATTATTATTATTATTATTATTACTTTAAAGATAAAACTATAAGAGAAATAAATATCAGTTGCATTGCATAAAATTAGTGTTTCCTATGAAATCAGTAGAACTGTAAGACAAATATGCGTTTTTTACAATAATATGAAAAATAATAAACTGAAATTTGCATCCGCAGTGCTTTTTTTAATGCTAATCTGCTGAGTCGAGTGTTAGTGGCTGCTTTTTCTTGCTGACAGCACACTGTTGTGCTTTGTGTCGCTGACACGCCTGTGAAAGCGCGTCTTGTGCCAGACACATGGAATGTTGTGTGGTCTATTCTGCTTCTAACCTGAAAGCATTCATTAAATTCAGCATTGTTATTCAGATGTATTAAGAGTACAAATCCAGCTTCTCACAAAGGGTGGAGAAGGGTAGAGTTTCTTTAGTCAATCTTCATTTTATATAGCGCCTTTCACAGCAAAGTACCAAACTAAGGACTTTTACATTTACACCTTAAGATAACACCAAATCAGAAAAAGTTGGGATGGTATGGAAAATACAAATAATAAAAAAGCACTGATTCTTAAATGTACTTTGACTTTTATTTCATTCCACACAGTATGAACCAAAGCTATTTTTCAATGTACTTGTTCAAGGATAATAAAGTTGAATCATCATCATCATATTTCACATTTTCATTTGGTCAACTTCATTTCATTTGTTACTATGCATCCATTCCTGCATTTCACACCTGCAACACATTCCCAAAACAGTTGGGATGGTAAAACATTCACTATTTTGTAATGTTGCCATTCCTTCTCTCAACACTTAAAAGACATTTTGGCACTGAGGATACCAAGCGATGAAGAGTTTCAGGTGTTATTTTGTGCCATTCTTCCTGAAAACACGTCTTAAAGTGTGCAATAGTACGGGATTGTTGTTTTCTCATTTTTCATTCTCCACACATTCTCTGCTGGGGATAGGTGAGGGCTGCAGGCAGGCCAGACCAGTATACATACTCTTCTCTTCCTCAGCCGTGCCTTTGTATTGTGTGCAGAATGTGGTTTTGCATTGTCTTGCTGAAAAATGTATGGACATCCCTGGAACAGATGTCATCGTGAAAGCAGCATTTGTTACTCTGATATCTCAATGTACTTTTCTGCATTAATGCTGCCATCACAGAAGTATAAATTATAATTGAAAAGGGCGCTGACACAACCCCATACCATGACAGACCCTGGATATTGGACTTGCTGCTGATATCCGTCTGGATGGTCCTTTTCATCTTTGGTCCGAAGCACATGGCGTCCGTTTCTTCCAAAAAAAAAGATCTCGAATACTGACTCGTCTGACCACAATACACGTTTCCACGGTGTGATGGTCCATCCCAGATGCCTCTGAGCCCAGAGAAGTTTATGCCACTTCTGGACATGGCTAACATAATGCTTCATTTTTGCACAGTAAAGTTTTAGGTGCCATTTGTGAAAGTAACTTTGTATTGTAGTGCTTGACAAAAGTTTGCCGAAGTAAGGCGGAGGGATTGGAGAGGTGTGTCCCTGCCCAATTTCTTGACTTATTTTATGATATTATGCAGTATAGAGGGAGAAATCTCTAAATCCCTTCCGATCTTTCTTTGAGGAACATTGTTTTTAAACATTTCAATAATTTTCTCACATATATGATGACAAAGTGATCCTCTGCCCATACCTGCTCCTCAAAAACTCAGCCTTTCATGGATGCTGATTTTGTACCAAATCAGGATTACAATCACCTGTTGACATCAGCTGTTTGAAATCGCATTATTATTTAATTATCTTACCTCATTACTGGCCCTCATTATTTGCTCCCAACCCAATTATTTTTGTAATGTGTTGTATGCCTGAAATGCAGGAATGGATGTACAGGGCTATTCCAAATGAAAGAGCAGATTTCAAAAATGTATTTCAAACAAATTGCATGAGGGAGGCACGGTGGCGCAGTGGGTAGCGCTGCTGCCTTGCAGTTAGGAGACCCAGGTTCGCTTCCCGGTTCCTCCCTGCGTGGAGTTTGCATGTTCTCCCCGTGTCTGCATGGGTTTCCTCCGGGTAGTCCGGTTTCCTCCCACAGTCCAATGACATGCAGGTTAGGTGCATTGGCGATCCTAAATTGTCTCTAGTGTGTGCTTGGTGTGTGGGTGTGTGTGCCCTGTGGTGGGCTGGCACCCTGCCCGGGATTTGTTTCTGCATTGCACCCTGTGCTGCCTGGGACTGGCTTGAGCAGACCCCCATGACCCTGTGTTAGGATATAGCGGGTTGGAAAATGACTGACTGACTGACATGAGACAGAAACACATTCTGCACATCACTGGATAGAAGAAACTTCATAGTTTAAAAGCCCACCTAAAAGTACCAGTTACATTTATAGTAAACTGGCGACAACACCACAAGAGAAATTGTATTGCGTGCTGCAATTTGCGAAGTGTGAGTCCATGGTTCAAGTGCAACATGAATTCAGCAAATGGTTCAACAAACAGCCGCTTCGTCATGAGCAAATTTACAAGTGCAATTTTTATCTATGGGGGTTGTGGAAGAAAACCCCCCAAGGAAGACATGACAAGTTTAATAAATTTGATTTTTATTCAGTCACAGATGAGTACCTTGATTCTACGTTTCAAGGCAGAAGAGCAAAGTTACATTTTTCGATTGGCTTTTTATAATTTCTTTTTCCTCCCCCTTCCCCTTACTTAATCAAAAAGCATAATATCGTTTATTAAGCATTTTATTTTATTACGCTAATGGGCCATCTGTTTTTAATTTTTTTTTTTACTTGTCAGCTAGACCCTAAAGAAGGAAAGGTCATTTTTCTTGTGTCAAATAGACGCGTTCCTAAAGAAACTGAAAATTATCTTTGGTTAGCTCACTGCACCCTGTCTTATGACAGACACCTGTATGAATAATCTGCCATTATAGCAAAATGGCTTTGTCAACTATTAACCCAAACATGCAAACAGTTAATTTTTTTCTTTCACAGGGTACATTAAAGAAAGAGTGTTTCTTCCACTTATGCCTGCTGATCTTCAAGATCTGTGACATCAAATCGAGGAAGGTGTGAATTTGGTTTCTAGGGACCAATCGATACGTGTATAGCAAGAAATCATCTACCGTTTTGATGTTTGTCGCACTACACACGGTGCTCATGTTGAGTACATGCAACCTCAAGGAGCATAGGACCAAACTTTGAACTTTCCTCTATCCCGTGATGTGCGGAATGTGTTTCCGTCTTATAGAGTTTGTTTGAAATACATTTTTTAAATCTGCTCTTTCATTTTAAATAGCCCTGTATAGTAACGGTACTTTTTTATTATCATGATGCAAATCGGTGGGGCCACCACCCCAATTCAAGTCAAGTCAATTTGGGGAGCATGCACTGGTACACACCCACTACACGATGAAACAACTTGGGATCCTGGTTTACAACTCCCTAAGCAGACATGCGGTCCAGTCCCACCCTCCGGAAATGACCCTCTATCTGCCGCAGCCAGGTGTTACGTGGGCGACCCCTTGACCTGGTCCAGCCACTCAGGTCCCCAACAACGAGTATCTTACGAGCCAGATCACCCTCGGGGAATCGCACCACATGGCCGTAGAGCCGTAACTAATGCTCCCTCACAATGCAGGTAATGTGCCTCATTTGGGACTCTATGAGCAACCGCTCTTTCGACACACAGTCAGACTTTTCCTGGATAAAAACCAATATCCAAGCCTTTAATGACCTCTTGGGCACGGCCATCAGTAGTGTGTCTGTCTGCAGAGAGAGTGTTGACCTTGTCGAGAGGTTTACTTACCTTGGCAGTGACATTCATGTCCCTGGTGACTCTTCCTATGAAGTCAGTAGATGGATTGCGAGAGCATTGGGGGTCATGAGGTCGCTGGAAAGGGGTGTGTGGTGCTCCTGATATCACTGCAAAAGGACGAAGGTCCAAGTCTTTAGAGTCCTGGTGCCTCCTGTCTTGCTATATGGTTACGAGACATGAACGCTATCCAGTGACCTGAGACGAAGACAGGACTCTCTCCTTGGGGGCCGCCCCCACTGTCTTAAATTTTTAGACTGGCCTACCCGAACCACAAATACTAACCTTAAAGCTAGTGGGGATGGAGCCTAGTTACCTATAGGTCCCTAATGTTAATGTCCCCTTTGGGTGCATCACGATAACAGAAAAGTACCATAGTAAAAATGAAATGAAGCTGACTGAACCAAACATGACATATCTTGGGTTCATGCTATCTGCAATGAAATAAAAGTCAAAATAATTTAAGAATCGCTTTGGTTTTTTTCCCCCATAACATCTGATTTGCGGTTGTGCAAAACAAAACAGAAAAAAAAAATTACAAATTTGGATGATTCCTTTATCCAAGGTTTCAGGTATAGTTGGCTGCATTTCGTTTTTTTGTTTTTCCAGTTGGCACACACATAGGTGAACTGACCTCCTTGTGGTCACACAGTGTAAGTAGCAGGCTTTGAACCCACAGCCTCAGAGTTTGAAGGCTAAAGCCTTAACATCTGTGCCACACTGCCCATGATGTATTCAGATATATAACTGAAAGGAAAATACTAGGGAAAGATGAGCAAATGACTTGATATCTATACAGCAATAAGCGTAATGAAGTAAACGTTGACAAACATTGCAGCAGAGCAGGCATCAGTAAGCAGCCAGTTTACTATTTTCATGGACTTTTTCAAGTCTTGATAGAAACAGACAAAATAGTTTTCCACTGAGGCCAATTACATGGGTCCATATCGAGCAGGAATGAGAACCCAAATAAAGAAGAATCATGCCAATTTTGATACAAAAGTAACACGAAATGTTTATCAAATATGCTGAAGCACCGTAACTTGCTGCCTGTGGGTCTGGACAATGCAAGTGCTGACAAATGAAACTGGTGCAGTATTGACTTTGTCCCCATTCATTTCTCCAATATGAGCCAACTAAATATGTAAACTTGTTAGGCTATAAGACCCTAAGCGCCTTGTGCATGGGAAAGGCGCTACATAAATAAAACGTAGTATTGTTATTATTAATGCGACTCGGTCCAGAGGTCTTTTCTGCCTTCTGCATTGTTTGATATGCAGTGCTGCCTAAGTCTTAAGTGGCTACCCAGCCACGTGGTAATTTGTGCTACAGTGAGACTGCACCAGCTGTCAGAATGGGATGTTGTACATTGTTCTCCAGTGCAATCCCAGCTTTCCTGGCATGATGAGAAAGGGAAAAGACCAAGAAGGAGATAAAGGATCTATTCTTATCCAGTCAATCTACGATGCCCTCCACAGCACAACTAATCTCTTCTCCTGAGGACTGACAGAAACCCCTGCATGCCTGCTGTGCCAGGGAAGAGGATCCCTTGAACATATTCTAAGTTGTTGCCCAAAAGTGCTGGGATCTCACTTAGCAGGCATCAACAACCAGTAAAGCACACTATTGCTTTTGTCAAGGCCAGAGGTAGGGCTCAACAGCACACATAACCAACTGGGGGTTCTGGCAACAGCCAGGAACTGGCAGCTAAAATTTCCACAAACCATCGCTGTGACCACATTCAAGCCTGACACGATTCTTGTCTCAAAAGTATCAAGGCAGGTGGTCCTGCTGGATTTCACTGTCCCTTGGGAAGAACAGATGGGAGAGGCATTTGAAAGGGAGAGAGTTAAGTACAAGGAGCTTGTATCCTAATGTCAAAGCAGGGGACAGAAGACCCATTGCTACTCCTTCGAGGTCGCCTGCCAAGGATTTGCCAACAAGTCGCTCTACAGGCCCCTCAAGGAGCTGGTGATAAGGGAACTGCACAATTAGAGAGCGATCAGGAACATCTCTGATGCTGCTGAGAAAGCATCAAGATGGCTATGGATCAAAAGGAGTGATCCGTGCACCACATAAGCTACCTAGACGCAAGTTGGGAGGCTAATCACCCCTGGCTGGGTCACATGGGTGAGGGTATATGATGTTGAAATACCCGAAACACCCGATGACCCCAGGTTACATCACTGATGATGTGTCTAGGTTGCACTGTAAGGTGTGCATTAAATCAGTATGAGTCCAACAGATTTCAGTGTCCCACCACACATATTGAACAGTTCATGCTGCACGCTCTGTAATGTAAAACACTGGTCATGTTTTGAGTATCATTTCTTAGGGGCTATTTCAAAAGTTCCTTTGTATCAGAATGTGCTGCATTTAATTTTTTTTCTTGCCTCGATGAATCTTTAAGGGGTGTTTCATACAGAGATGAAGTTGACATGGTGATTGATGCAATAGCTTTCTTAACTATAGAGCAAAATATTATACATGGGGATGGTGGAGGCAAAAACCAGCCTCCTGACAAATTGCTTTGCAGGTCCCATAAAATAATCAACTCATTACTTCATAACTGCCACAGAAACAAATATCAACCATTCGTTTTCCTGAAAACGAAATCCACCATACCAAGGTCACAGGGAGCTGGAGCCGATGTTGATCTCGTCAGATACAGGGAGAGGATGCCACTTCATCAAAAGGCACGGATCATCCTGCTGCTCTAAATATGAGCATAATTGCTCCTTTTTGGAAAAGTGGTTAAGAAATGATGGAGATAAGGGATGAATGTGCAGTAAATGTACAGACTGGAAATGGGACTGTAAACGAGCTCCCCAAACATGTAAGGTGATAACATTAATAACATTCCTATCTGTTTATATTTATATACAGAAATATATTCTGAACTGCAAAAAAAATCCACGAACATGGCAGTGTTGATGCATCTACCCTGCTATCATAATTAGCTCCTCTTGTGCTACATCAGTTTTTTCATAGCTATCTGAAAACACTTAGCCTATATTCAGTGAAGAACGCTATACAAAAAAAAAAAAAAAAAAAAAATTGAATATCAGGTTTTTGTATTAGTAGCTGTTATTATTGAGCTGGCTTACAATCCACGGTGATATGATGAAACATCTTATCCAAAAGCACTTGAATGCGTAAACATAAAACTGCCTGGGGCCTCTGAAATCCCTGAGACACCACCCCTGGTTTGCTGAGATAGATAGGCACTACAGAATAATGATGCTTTTCCTGTACTTTACTATAAACACATATCGCTAATGCGTTTCTATCAGTCGAGTGTCTAAACTGAATTGCAGCTTATGGCGCAGCGGCGGGCGGAGCCGCCTCCTTATACTGCGCTTTACCTAAATGCCACAATGCCGATCCCTCAAATGGAAATGTGAAAAATGTCGATGATGACTTCTTGACTTGTCTGGAGGGCTTAGCTATGGACTGGGAGGTCACAAAGAACACACTTAGAGGAATTGTTCTGTTTCATTGCATTGTTTAAGCGACTGCTTTCAGAATATTCAACAGTTGAACCCCATATGGCAGGAGCAGTGCACAGGGACAGATCAGAAATAAAAAGATAAAACGCATAATAATTAAGTAAGCAATTAAACAATGACTTGGTCTGGTATAAATAAATGAAGGTGTGTGCTCCCCGGTGGACCCTACAGCAAGTCTTGCGACCTTTAAATTGAACTAAGCGAGTTCGGGAGGTGAAAGAGTGCAAAGATTAAATAATGAAAGGCGATCGAGCTGCACCCCTGCCATGCCCCAGGTTTGTCTTGTTGCGTTTTTGGAACTTAGGGTGTAAAAAATACTGACGCCTCTTAATGTGTGTTTCATGAGCTGCGCGGTACGGAGTCATAAAAGCCGCCGTTGATGCAAAGTGAGTCGTGTCGCTTTAAAGATACGCTCCATCACGTTCGCCGCCTGCGGACAACGCGACAGCTTCGCTCTTGGAAGACAGAAACACGACATCAATCTAACAAATCTGTCGTTTTTCATACGCAGTTATCTATCGCACGGGTCAATCAATCATCCAGTACGTCAGTCAATCAAAATTGTTTGAACTTTACATTTCTCATCGGGCTCAGTGGTTGCAAATGCTGCCTCGCGGATCCAGTGTCTTGATTCCACCCCGCGCCGAGTCTGTGCGTCTCTGTGCAGTTTGTAAGATTGGCGTCTTTGTGAGTCGGAGTGGGCATGGTTGGTTGAGAGGGTCCTGTGATGTACCAGGCTGCCTTGTGCCTAATGCTGCCGGGGTTGTCACCATCTCGCAACTCCGTTTTAAGAATGTTATGTTTATAAATCACTTTCTCAATGCAAGTCTCATCACGATTTCGAAAAATGAATTCAGTCATTCCGAGGAACTGCAAAAATCCTTTGAGCACTCATTATATTCTTTTTCAGTTTGGAAAACGTCCAGCAGAGTGAATATTGTTCAGAGGTAAAGTAAGGAAATAAATAAATAAATAGATAAATAAATAAATAAATATTAGATTAATTTCCTGACATTAGTAACAGCCCGGGCAGTACGAGAGACAGTGAAATGGAATTAGCCACTTTACGCAGAGTGCTAGTGAGTTGGCCCTAAAAAGGACCTTTGGCTTCTTCATCGGCCTTGGCACTCAGGTGTTCCGTGGCTCCATGCACTCCCAGCTGCTTCCATCTTTTGTCTGCTCACACGCACTGCTCATCAGGGATCAGAGGCAACGTGTTTTCCACTCGTTCCCCCGGTTGCTTGAGCAGACCCAAGGTCATTCAGGTTCCAAAATCTGCACATCTGGAGACCACATCTGTGCTGGTGGCCTCTAGCAGCTAGGTGATGCGCTTTAAAGGCCCATTTATACTTGACACGTCCACTAGGGTGTGCGTGACGCAAATTTTATCATTAGTTCTGGCACGCATGCCCTCGTGTTGGCGACTACACGCTCCCATAATTTTGTAAAGAGATGACCAGAGTGCGTCAACTGCGCATGCGCTAGACAAGAACACCTGCGCTTATACACTTCCAAAAAATGCTTCTCAAATGATATTTTATGTTTCTTTATTGGATTGTTAGGTTCCTCTTAGAACAATTTTCTAGACAAAGCACCATTTAATTTTAGGAGCCTATTACAGATCTAAATAAATAAAGGTTCTTTCTGGAACCATCAGGTAGATGGGTCTTATGGGAGCCAAAAATGGTTCCCCTATTGCATCGCTCTGTAGAACCTCTCTGGCACCATTATTGTTAAGAATGTTGGATGAACAGTTGTGTGAAGTGTCGCTAACCACACCTACACAATCCAAAACTAAAACCATACAGCGATAGCCAAATATCCACACATTTTATGGCAAGAAATCAATCAGACCCTGAGAAAAGATGAAAGTTTGTAGAGGCAGAAATTAAAATATCTGCAAGATCGATGTGCAAAAGTAAAGAAAAAAATTCAGGTGGAAAACCTGGGAGATTCTACTAGTGTGCAGTGTCGCACACTGAATGCTTGAACTACAGACAGACCGGCATGCACATCCATTGTGAGTGAGCGTGTCTGCAGCTGTGTCCGAGTATAAATGGGTGAATTAGTTGCTGTGCCCGTGTGCCTCAGTGCCACCCAGTTGCTTGATGAGATGTTTTTACTCTGGCTTTGCCAGGTAGTACCAAACCCTCTGACAGTTTTTGACCACCCGAGGAATGTTGTTCCTCTTAGGTCAATATATATCTTTTCCAGGAATTTACTGAAATAACTCCTTTATACTTTTACCACAATGGTGCACTGTTTAGCACTCCTGCCTCATAGATTCCAAGTTCACAATGTGATATACAATACTCATGCAGTGACTGCATACTAGACAGATGGCATGTCCTTCTCATTTAGAGTTTGCAGGTTTATGCCACATGATTTACACAATGGAAGCTCTATCAAGTGTCTGACTAAGCCCCTCAGCCCAACAGTGTCGCTGCCCGAGACACAGATCTACTACATGACACGGCCACTGCAAGACATGCCTACCTGATGGTCGTCATGAGTCAGATAAGCCTTCGACAATCCTGATCTTAACCATAGTGAAAGGATGATTTATGTGAACGAATTGTGAGATACTCTAAAAATGGGCATATTGGGAAAGATACAAATGACTGGACTTGTCTTGTTAACATCACTGACTAGTAAAGCAAATGCAGCTAAACATCATATGATGTGTGTGATGTGATTGGCTCCCCAATGGAACAGAACCCTGGAGGTCTGCAGACGGACTCTATAGGGACATCGTGCACTGTAGTGAACTTCAATTCTGGTGCTCTATGGTCCTAGCTGTGCGATTGACCGGGGTCAGATATAGGTGGGGTCGGAGGGATGAGTGTTACCATATAAGACTGGGTGTTCACTTACAGATTAGAGATGGGGTGGGGCAAGTTCCAGGCTATTGACATAGAGTATCTGATACAATATTGAATCAAAGAATATTGTAACAAACACAGATGGAAAGACAGCAGCATACACGACATGACGGTTGAGCCCAAGAATGGGAAAAACTGCACCTCAAACTAACAGAGTGCAACTGCAGCCTGCAATTCCTGCAATGTCAGTCACATAACTCTCACAAGATCATGCCCACGTCAGTCATGAAATGACCACTCAGGGAATGCCCAAAATGACACTCCCAAGCATTGGTGCCATTTTGAGTGCCTTGATGTTGTGGGCATTATATTACTGGCATCATAGAGTTTGTGGGCTACAGTTAGACCCATCTCCACCATACTCTGGGAAGTAGCAACTTTCTGCTATTATATCCACTGGAAGTGCCTCATAAAATTCTAAGCACCCCACTGGAAAAAAGCCCCAGCTCTTAATGTGCCGTTCCTTTGCCTTGTTATTTCATCCAGAACTCAATTTTTCATGTCATGCACTGCCTACCTCTCTCCATAATCCACTCCACACCCCTATATTGCTGCAAGAGCTTCTATTTATTGTCCTCAAAGATTGCTCGCCTGCATTCTTGAGACTTTACAAACATGGAAGATGTATTGTGAGTATTTTCAGAATGCAGTACTCTACTTACTTTTGTGGCAAATTGCTGTCAATCATACATCCAGTCTCTCCCATCAGGGTAATTTGCTGACTACTAAAATTGCATTACTAGCAAAGTAAATAACTTTATACAAATGTAATGTCAAACTTTCCCTATTCCCCCTATATCCACTCGGATATTTAACCCTGTGTACACCTGACCCACACCACCCTGTGTTACGCACCGAGGGATAACAGCTCCTCGGCACCCACCATCTAGCAGCAACCCAGAAGTGGATGAGCTTAGAAATTTACAGAGGAAAGTTTTGGACAGCACAGATGTTTGAATGTATAATGTTTACATACTGTATATACTCACGTATAAGTCGGGTCTCGAAACCCGAAAAATCAATCATAAAATCAGACCCCGACTTATACGCCCGTTCAAAAATGCAACACTTGAATTTTTTTTTTTTACATCTTCTTTCCTCCTCCAATCTCACATCAGTTTCTCAAACGCATCAAATTTTGTTTCAGCAGTGTAGTTACCAATTTCTTGAGCTACTTTAATGACTTTTAATTTAAATCCAGCTATTTTCTTCTAATCGAACGCTCCATCATAGATAAGGGATGCTCTTATGATAAAGGTGTATGAGGGTGTGAGATACAAAAAACACAAATCAGTGCAAATGTTGCTTCGGAATAGTTTGGATATTACCGTGTAGTCACGCAGGCACCATACATAGAAAAGAAAAGGCAGTACACTCCGTGGTTACTCTCTCAGGTGGGCGTTAGCACATCATAATCTTTTGGACCAATAGCGTGAGTTTTATGCATTCGACTTATATGACCGACATTATAAAATACCAGAAATTATACGGTAAAATCAAGCCCCAACTTATCTGTGGGAGAACTTAAATGTGAGTATATTCAGTAATTGAAACATATACAGTATTTTAATGAAATCATGGGTATTAACAGTGCACCTTTTCTTTATTTATTATTTGATTTGACAAATACTTTTGAACCTTTTATCTTTATGATCACCTTATCTACATTATCATTAATATAATGTATGTTAATTTTTAGAAACTACTTATAGGCGAATAGAAAACCACAAAGTTGGTAGATGTCTTCAAAACACCAGTACATTATCAAAACCCTTTATCCCCTAAGAAGTGCTATCACTCTTTTATTGGCATTCAGCTTTTATTTAATAACTGATGTCCTTTTTGTTATGTTTGTTATTATGTCGTTCTGGCCGATAGCCTGCAGACATAAGTGGACTGGCTGGGATCCATCTACCCAGTGTCATGGATATCCTTTCATGGAGTCCTCTATTTTTCGACAGTTTTCTAGAAGGGTATGGTCAGGAATTGGGTGATATAAAAACAGTACATGTCATTCTTACAGGAATGTGGAGGTCAGTGGTTGTAACCTCCGGGATTCTGCATGTTAGAAAAGTTAGAAGTAACCAAAAAAGCCAACCAGGAGTCGACCTGCTAGTTGAATCAGCGTGGAGTGGAAGAGATAAGATGAGAGCTTTGAATTGTCTTGTCACACATTTGTTGTTGTCAAAGTGTTCCCGGTGGCTGTAACAATGGGCACATTTATTTATGTGCTCCTTGTTTGCCCGTTTTTGGAATTCATGCCAGGCAGAATTGATAACTGTGTGTGTATGTCTGTATCCCATGTAGGCGCTCATTACAATATGCAAACACTGTAGAGAGTTGTTTAAATCTCAGTGTTTAATCTAGTGGCCAGTAATAACCACTTGTAAAGTCATTAGAAGCTTAGTTGTAAAAAAAACACAATAAAAGACTTTTTATTTGCAATTAAAGACAAGTTTATAGGCAGTACTCTTATCGAAGGCTTAGATTCGATGTTAAATGTGACAACTGCTCTGTCAACAATAGTCCAATATGAAAAGTAATCAAGAAAATTAAAATGTGACACCTGTCTCCACAAACCTGCCAATTCCAAAGGAGTTGGAATGATGCAATTTTTATATATTTCCCATATATGCAAACCTCAAAAGAAGGAAAAATAATTTTAAAAAATGTAAGAATTATCCATTCCTTCCATTTTTGGACACTTTATGCATTCTCCTTAGCCCATGACTGACAGATTTTTTGTAACGATGACAAACAAAAAGGGCTCACAGGTACTCACTAAACAGCATGGGCACTAACAATCAATCAGGGTCCCTGCACACTTATATGGCGGGGACACAGTTGTCCTTCTTGTGAGGTTTCTTTGTAGGGATTGCTCTTCCAGGATGAAACAGCTCAAGATATAATAAATGTTTTAGATGGCTACCACTAATGGCTCCATCCTTAAGGGACCAAGATGCAGATCCCAAGACTTGAAGCTACAGTAACCTTCATAATGTTTGGGACAAAGACACATTTTTCATTGATTCACCCCTGTGCTTCACAGTTTAAAATTACACATCAAAAATGATGCCCTGAAATGGGGGCACCGTGTATAAAAAGTGTTGTAACTTCTACATGGGGTGACCGAAATGTATACAGATACCCTTAAGTTGAAGTCTGCAATGTGCACTTTATTTACGTCTGAATTGTACGCTCTAAATTTAAACTTGGGAGCAGAGTGGTAAACTGAAGAAAAATGTGACTCAGTCCCAAACATTATGGAGGGCACTGTATGTATGCTTGGGCCCGTCCAGTACTTGAATGGGGGACCAACTAATAAAGCTTGGGTTGCAGCCGGAAGAGGAGATGGTGAGGAAATCAGGGATGCTTACCCTGTGGTCTGTGTGTGGATCTCAATGCCCAATTTCAGTGAAAGGGGCACTGTGCCTTAAAAACTGGTGCCATCCTTTGGATGAGATGTAAAACTGAAGTCCCAACACTTTATGGTCATAAAAGGTCCCTGGTTATCTTTTGAAAGGAATATTGTGTTCCTTAATGTGTGGACTGCCCACCAGGCCTGGTCATTCTGGCCCCCAAATCACTCCATGTCAATAACTAACTGTCTCTCTCACCACTACATCTCCAAATTATTATTGTGTGATGAGCAGAATGGTGCAAAAATGGCTTCTATTGCATCATCCAGGAGGATGCTGCACATCGGTGGTGGTTGAAGTGGCTCCCCACTGTCTATGTAAAGTGCCTTCACTAGGCTAGAAAAGCACTACATACATGTAATTGTATTTGTTATAATTATTTTTCTCTTTGTGCTTTTTCCTTGTATCACAGGTTTCCTCCATTATCCCAAAATATGCATGTTAGATTGACTAGTGCTTGTAGATTGGTCAATTATGATTAAATCTAAATGTGCTTTGCAATAGACTGGCATCTCCTCCAGTCTGATTCCTGCCTGTTACTCAATGTTGTCAGGGCAGGCTCTGTGTCAGAAAAGTATTATATATTCTAGATTTATATAATTGTGTCTACTATAATAGGAGGGCACTCTCTAGGCAGCTGCCAAAATGCCAAGGAGAAGAAGAAAAAGAAGATAGAAACTTTCTTTGTCCCCAGGGGAAATTTGGCTTTTACAGAAGCAGTTTAAATAAATAAATATATAAATAGATAGGTAAATAAATATATATTCACACACACACTCTGTGGTTTAAATAAACAACAGAATGACTAAAAAGGAACATTTTAAAAGAAATTAAAATTCGGACTTGGCAGCTCCAGTCCCTGTGCGGCATTATGCAGGCGTGTTGCTGTTGGTATAAAGGAGCCCCCCACTTCTGCCAAATAATTCGTTGGCTGAAAGTCCTTAGTGTTGGTGTGTCAGACAGAGGATGTGCAGCATTGCCCATAATGTTTTAATTCTCTCCTTTGCTACGACTTAGAGGGTCCAGATTGTGTCCCAGAGCTGAGCTTGTCCTTACATCTTGCTTGTTGATTCTGTGGGCTTCTCTTGAAGTGATGTTATCAACCCAGTACACCACAGCATAAACAATCGCACTGGCCATGACAGAGTAGTAGAAGATGTGAAGGATGTCACTACCCACATTCAAGGAACGCACTCTCCTAAGGAAAAATAGTCTGCTCTGCCCTTGCTTATATAGTTCCTCTGTGTTATGAGACCAGTCTTTAACGTGGACCCACTTGTAGCAATGTACCATCTCTACCTCAACTTGCTAAATAGTGTAGTGTGGAGGCTGTTTGGTGTAATGAAAGTCAATAAGTAGTTCCTTTATTTTGCGAAAGTTCTCCACTTGACTACTCTCTTCTGTCTCATCCCCCTCATTAATATACCCTATAAGTGCAGAATCATCTGAGAATTTCTGCAAATGATATGACGCGTACAGACTGAAGAGAAAAGGGGACAGGACTGCTCCTTGTGGTTCTCCAGTGTTGTTCATGCAGTCCTTCAGTCTCACAAACTGCGGTCTGCCAAACAGATACTCCATTATCCAGGGCACCATAGGCTCATCCATCTGCATAACTCTGAGTTTACCCCATAACAGGATGGCTGGATGATACTGAAGACAATGAAGAAATCAACATACATAATCCTTAGGAGGCAAAAGAAGCAAAATGATGTCTTTGTTAGATGAATAAGAAGGGATGAGCACAGGGAGTAAAAATAAAATAAAATCCAAGCCTAATTGATGAGTCCAGCACCATTTCTGTTTGGTAGAATGGCTTCCTCCAGTACCACATTAAGTACTCTCTTTGACTCCTATCTTTTTTTGCTACCTTTTTTTGCCTGTCTTTCACCTGCCAGTTGACATTTCTAACTCTCTTCCTAAATCCATCCATTATCCAACCTACTATATCCTAACTACAGGGTCACGGGGGTCTGCTGGAGCCAATCCCAGCCAACACAGGGCACAAGGCAAGAAACAAACCCTGGGCAGGGCGCCAGCCCACCGCAGGGCGCACACACACCCACTGGACAATTTAGAATCGCCAATGCACCTAACCTTTGGACTGTGGGAGGAAACCAGAGTACCCGGAGGAAACCCATGCAGACACGGGGAGGACATGCAAACTCCATACAGGGAGGACCCGGGAATTGAACCAGGGTCGCCTAACTGCGAGGCAGCAGCGCTACCCACTGCGCCACCTTGCCGCCCTCATGCAATTTGTTTGAAATACATTTTTGAAATCTGCTCTTTCATTTGGAATAGCCCTGTACATCCATTCCTGCATTTCAGGCATACAACACATTACAAAAATAGTTGGGTTGGGAGCAAATAATCAGGGCCAGTAATGAGGTAAGATAATTAAATAATAATGCGATTTCAAACAGGTGATTGTAATCCTGATTTGGTACAAAATCTGCGGTCATGAAGTTTTTGAGGAGCAGATATGGGCAGAGGATCTCCAGTTTGTCATCATATATGTGAGAAAATTAAATCTGTGCTCAAACTGTCTTTAGCTGTGACACAGCTTTAATCCCAATGCTCCAGTCCCTCCCAGCCAAGTCCCCCAGTGGGGTCAGAGGTGGCCTTCCATTTCCTCTGGGCATTCCAAGTTAGAGCTCCTATACCTTCTAGTCTCACTGAACCACATAGTCCCTGTATGCCCTTTAATACGAGAAGGAGCTGCCATTACTGGTGTTTCCTTCCTAGCCTGATGCTGTTTATAAGGAGAAGGTCAGATGTCCATGCCTGTAGTTAGCTGTCTTGGGCTAAGTAATCTTGAAAGAACATCAAATGCCTTCACCCTGGGCACAACTTTCTATTTCTCAAAATTATGGCTAAAGGACATACAGTACATATGCAGTATATGGCCGCTGCCTTTTTTTCTGCAAATGTGGCTGTCTTTCTCTCTTCAAGGCTGTCTGAAGGACTTGGCTCTACTTTATTCCATCATGGTGTTGCTTTGCTCCTGGCAGTCTGTTGCAAGTTGGGCACCACCTATAAATGAGATTCCAAGCATGTTAATTCATAACAAAATGTCAGTTCTGAAGAACAGTATACAGCACACATTCACATAAGATATATTCACTATATCACATGGATTTGCTCAGTTGATTCTATAATGTACCTCTTGGTGTTCTTAAACCTGTTTAATCCAGTTGAGAGTCACAGGTAACAAGAGCCTGCACAAAAGTGGGCCAGTTTAAAAACTGGGCTACAGGAACACCCACATGAACCAAAGGAGAACATGTAAACTCCACACAGACAATGACTGGGTGCAAGATGTGAATCCAGCATCCTGGGTGAATGAGTCAGCATCTCGAACTGCTGCACCACCATGACACTCTAGAATATTCTGTGGTTATGGAATTATAGATCACTACAAATAGCCACATTTTATAGGTCCAAAAATAAATAAAATAAAAACCTGAAAGGCTTTCTTAGTATAACTGACATTTTTTGAAGGCTGGCATAGAATGTAAAACCTGATGAGGATGATTTAGCCAACTGTTCCATATCCATGAGTGTCACCCGAGAGCCCACTACACCAGTTTTCAATCCCTGAGCCAGTGCTCCTCCTTAATATTGATATTTGGAATGCTAATGCTCCCTAATTGCCACAAGACAAGCCTGATGTGTTAACCTATGTTCTGACACATGTCTCTGTATGTTTACCTGTGCTGAAAACTTGGGATTTCCCATCCTCTCTGGGCCACTTTGTCAACATGCAGCTCCATTGTCAATCCAGTCACCTTGCACTGAAGTGTCAGTAAAGTAATAAAATCACAAATCATTAAAATTAATCTGGGGAGCTTGTTTGTGAGGTTGAATTTTAATTAAAAGGCTTTGTTTTCTGTATTATGGCCAGTGTAATTAGATGAAGGTATGGAGATGAGATAGCATTTTAAAACTGGGACTAGTAGTGTATCTGTTAGTCACTTGGTGGTATGTGACACAATCAAAGCCTTTGTTAAGCTCTTGTCACATTCTGGTGACTAACTATTAGGTGCCCAATGGGTAGCTCCTACTTTAAAGTGTTATTAATGTTTTACATGTCTCATTAAGGCCAGACTGTGAAGGCCTTGTTACATAGCAGTAACAGAAGCACTATTGGCAGTGTGGAAAATGAGTGATTTTGTAGAGAGCCAAAAATAGTTAGGGTGCCCACCGGGCCACTCTGTTTAATATTATTTTACTAAGCTGAAAATAGTACAGAAATAAACAGGTTCACGGGGGTGCTAGAACACAAAATATTCACCCAATTGACATTTGATCTTTCTAACTTGGAGCTCCGTCCTGCTGTGAGACGCCATTTTGTTATGTGCTTCAAATTGGAAGGGGAGAAGACCTGTGGAAGTGATGGGGGTGTGGTCAGTCTCTAGCAATCTCTCGTTTTTTATCATACATTCAGCACTTCTTCACCCTCAGTGTGTCTCCATTCCAGCTGATTTCATTCACCATACTTCTAAACTTCCTTTGCTTTCAGCTTGAAGGACCCACGTACCGGTCAAAGCAGTTGTTTAACTCCATACCACAGGTAACACACACATCAGTGCTGACAAGCTGCCAGCTATTAACTGATTTTCATGGGTAAAGAGTCACCATGGGTCACTGGTTGAAATCTGTGACTTTAAAACACAAATACAGCAGGATTAGATCGTAGAATTTTTCACAAATTCATTTCCCAAATGTACTTTACAAAAGGCAACACAGAATTAGGCCCACAGGTGACTGTCAGACTGAAGTGGTCCACTGTTAGATTTGACTTTAGCAAAGTGGGTATTTGGTTCAAAACACTTGGAGTGCCACTCAACTAGAGTGTCACTACTGGCTTGCAGTTTAAGGGGACTTGTTTTGAATCTTGTCTTGATCTGCTCCTGTGTGGGTTTAGCATGTTTTTCATCTCATTTGGCTCTTGTTTCCTCCAACTTCTTAAAGAAGAGCAGACTTTGGTTAACTGGCATCACTAAACTGGCCCTCTGTTTATGTAGATAAGGGTCCTATGCATTTAATGGGTGTTCCATCTAGGGCTGGTTTCTACCATAAAGCCAAAGCTGTCATGATAGGCTTCAGGTGCTCGTCTCTTCTCTAAATTTAAATGAAAATAGGTAGATGGGCAATTGAGTATTTGAGTAGATATTTGGAATATTGAAATGTGATATGGCATTCTAGTGGCTACTGAGCTGTGCAATACACAGGGGCGAATCCACCATCTGGTTGAGCATCCACGTGCTCTTTTACCTAGAAGAATTGAGTATCCAAAATGATCAAGGGGACCAATATTGGATGAAGTGATCAAGTCTTGCTCAAAGAAATACCACGCTGCACTAAACGACCCAATGTCCTCACGTTACATTGTTAAAGGTTTGATCATTTCGCTGTTAGGGAGATAGGTTGCCCAGGAGACTGATAGGAGTTTTAATCTGACCTTGGCAATACATGATCAAAAAATACATCTGGATAATGGTTTAAGATTATTGTCACTGTATACTATAAAATATTTGTCCACCCTAATGCTACCTAAACTTGCTGTGGCCACATGGGTTCATACAGCCGCGTGCATTCTGAATAACTGTTAGAGTGCACTCAAATATAAAGTTAAAAATGGGATCCCCTGAATGACATTTTTAAAAAGAAAGAACATGGAGATCATCACATTAGTTCTACAATTATTTTAAGGATTGTTCTCTTGTAATTTACAGAGTTCTGGAGTCAGATCTCGGCACAGTCACTGTACGTGTGTAATATGCATGTTCTGTTAGTGTCCTTGTGGGGTTTTCTCCTGGTACTCCAATTTTTCATTCACTACCCAAAATCATCTATATTAGGTTAATTAGTGACAGTCAAAAATCATCCCAAGGAGTGAGCATGGGTATATGCGCAAGTGTGCTTCATCAGTATTTATATATATATATATATATATATATATATATAGGGTCACAGGGATCTGCTGGAGCCAATCCCAGCCAACACAGGGCGCAAGGCAGGAAAGAAACCCCAGGTGGGGTGCCAGCTCACCACAGGGCACACGCACACACACACACCCACCCACCAAGCACACACTAGAGACAATTTAGAATCGCCAATGCACCTAACCTGCATGTCTTTGAACTGTGGGAGGAAACTGTAGTACCCAGAGGAAACCCACGCAAACACGGGGAGAACATGCAATATATATAGTAGCTGTGTAAGCCTGGGCTCCTGGAAACCATGGACTCTGGCACTTCAATCAATCAATTGCATCAGTTGTGCATTGACGGCTAAGCGAGTTTCTCTTTCCTCAGCGGTTTCATTTTGCTGATGTGCTCACCTCACTTGTGCATTAGCAGCTAAGCAAGGTTCTAGTTTCTCTACGGTTTCACCCTGGGTCCAGATCTAATTATGCAGATCCAGATCGTCTGGATGACTTTGATTTATGCTGGGACGATTCCAGTTCGGCGCGAAGACGATTCTTCATGTTGTCAGTTCGCACACTTCTCAATGGTCCAGGATTTTTCAGGTGATTTTCTATGTAATAAACTTAATAAGTTATAGCGTAATAAAAATTGCATAATTAGATCTGGACCACCATATATATATATATATATATATATATATATATATATATATATATATACTAGCAAAATATCCGCGCTTCGCAGCGAAGAAGTAGTGTGTTAAAGAAGCAATGAAAAAGAAAAGGAAACATTTTGAAAATAACGTAACATGATTGTCAATGTAATTGTTTTGTCACTGTT
>JANRMT010062802.1:29672634-29696992 GCA_026402145.1 Polypterus bichir lapradei | reverse complement strand
GCTTCTCACACAGATATGTGCTACCAAACATGCACAAGGTTCGAGCCGCATGTAGACGGACTTTTTTTGTTCTTCAAAGTCACCAAAGCGCCGTGCGCTCAGTTTATCAGCAAAGTGCGTATTTGGGAACACCGTAGTGACGACTTGGTTCAACATTACTTGGCAACAGGGAAAGTGGGGCAAGTTGCACTGGTGAATTTGTGTCTCCCATAAAAGCAGCTTCACTTGAAATCACTTTGTGATTGTGCACGGGTAAAAACGTCCGCTGAAGTGTCAGATTCTTATTTAATTCTTCTGCTTTCTGTATCTTCTGCATTGCATTCAGGTCTTTCAGGTTACCCTGATGTTTTGTCTCATAGTGCCGTCTTAGATTAAATTCTGTAATTACAGCCACATTAGCTCCACAAATGAGACAGACGGGTTTAACGGCAATGTCAGTAAACATATACTCAGCCTCCCATCGGTTTTTAAAGGCTCTATTTTCAGAATCAACTTTTCTCTTAAGCATCGTGTGGGCTAGCTTCACAATAACTTGCAAGCTAGACTTGATTAACGCGGTAAGTGTTCGGCAAGGCAGCTGAAGCGCTGCATTATGGGATCTGTAGTTTATTGTGTTACCAGTGCTTCATATACCCGGGCCATTAATAACAATAATACAGTATATAAAATGATCTTGCGGGCCGGATATAATTACACGCCGGGCCGGATGTGGCCCGTGGCCCTTGAGTTTGACACATATGGACTAGATAGAACTTGAAAAGATATATTTTTTCGTACATCGAGCCCGCGTGCTAATGTGGTTTTGCCTGCATGCCTCAATAAGTGACCCTCCCCTCGCTCTTACTTTTTTACCGTTCATCTAATGAATACACTGAGTATGGCTTTACCAAAACAATCATTGATTGCGAATAAAGTATTCATTATTCAAGTATGTAGATCGGGGTATATATATACATACAGTATATATATACCCGCGTATCGCAGCGGAGACGTAGTGTGTTAAAGAAGCTATGAAAAAGATTCGTTTCTTACTGCATCAATAAACAGCTCATCTTCTTCTTTATCTGAGACCTGACACACTGCATGCACGGGTTTTTTTTTTTTAACACTGTCTTCCTTTAGCGGGACATTCACTTTTTCCACCGTGTGCTTTGTTTCTGCAGTAGCTGCAGTTATGAATAATATGTTTGTATGTATCAGACGCTTCATATTTTTTTGCTGCCTTTTCAATTGTGTAATTCGGTTTTTGTTCAGCGCTCTTCGGAACTGTTGCTTTTTGTCTGTGCACTGCGTCAGTTCACGTGAGCCGCTCGGTGTACATGCATCGAAGGTTCCCAGCTGTGCTGTTGCCATGTCGTGCTATGTCCATGGCTGTATCTAATGCTACCGAAGTCCCGGTACTTAAAACTTTCTCTCGCAGTTTCGCTGAGTTTGTGCCAAACACCACCCTGACCATCTCATCTTCCTCTGCATAAGCACAGTCCTTCACCCGTGAATATTTACCCGTGGCAGTTTGCTATTGGATTGCCGCTGACGGACGGCCTTATATGGGCAGGCACTAAATTACAAACGCCAGCGGCAGCCTGTCTATGAACTTAATTTAAAGTGTAGGTTTACACTGTGCTTTGTTTCCGAAGTAGCAGAACTCATGAATATGGTTGTATATATCACTCGCTCGCTTCTTATTGTTTCGCTGCCTTCTCAATTATATAATGCATGTTTTCTTCAGCGCTTTTTGGGCCTCTTCCTGGTTTTCTACGTACTGCGTGATTACGTGGGAGGCGTGATGATGTCAGACGAAACTCCGCCCCCACGGGTTTCAAGCTCATCTCCATTACAGTAAATGGAGAAAAACAGCTTCCAGTTATGACCATTACGCTTAGAATTTCAAAATGAAACCTGCCCAACTTTTGTAAGTAAGCTGTAAGGAATAAGCCTGCCAAATTTCAGCCTTCTACCTACACGGGAAGTTGGAGAATTAGTGATGAGTCAGTCAGTCAGTCAGTCAGTCAGTCAGTCAGTCAGTCAGTGAGGGCTTTGCCTTTTATTAGTATAGATATATATATATATATATTGTGGACTGGGACCCGGACACAGGCAGACAGACAACATAGTTCCACCACACACCGTTTATTTACAATATATTTACAAGTTTTTGTGCACTCACACACCCCAGTGCCTCCAGCACCGATTCCCCCAATGTCCAGGCCACACTCTTCCAGTGCCTTTCTCTTGGCCGCCTCCCGTCCTCTCTCCAGCTCTGTCCTCTTCCACCCGACATCCACTAATGACTGGAGGAAGGCGGTCCCTTATATAGGAACCCGGATGGGCTCCAGCTGCTTCCCGGCAATCTCCTGCGAACACACCCCCGTGTGGCGGAAGTGCCGGCTGCGTACTCGGAAGCCCTTCAGGTGTCCCCTGTCTTCTTCCCCCCAGCACTTCCTGGCGTGGCGGAAGTGCTGGGCTCCAGACTTCTACAGGCACCGGGGCACCGCCTGGCGGTGGCCACGGGTCCCTACAGGGTTGGGCTTCCAAGCCCTGTACCCGAGGCCCCCAACATAACCAGGACGGATGCCCCCTTGCGGTCTGGAGGAGGCACAAGCCCTCCTCCGGTCCTCCTGGGCGTCCCGGCCGGGGACCACAATATATATATAATCCAACATCTGTCTATCTATCTGTCTGTCTTTAAAGATTTGGATTGGGTATTTTTCTAGAATTTGCTTGAACATTCCGGTTGATTTTAACGACTTATCTTATTGTGCTAGGTATCATAGTTCACTTGTGGTATCAATTTATTTGTGCAAATACGAAAAAGGGGCTGCGGGCCGAGGAGCACTAGCCTTCATTCGAGTCGCTCTACTTCTCACCACGTGTTGGTGTGTATGTTTCCTCCGCTTAGCTAGCAATACCTGTTTGTTCAGCAGACATCATCATCTACAGATTGTTAAGGAGTAACATTTGACCTTTTTGAGAGAGATCAGAGCTACGTGTGTTTTAGAGAGTAGCTGCTGATTGCCAGAGATATCACGTCCACATGCTTTTCTCCCCACGCGGGGAACGCAATCCCGTCAGAGCTGAACACGATCAGATACAGTGCCAGCGTTTGACGCTGGAGTGTACCTACCTTCTGCTTGGCCAGAATTACATTTTTTTATTGATTTAAAAAAGTTATTATGTTTCACTACTATGTGGGCGGAGTCATAGGGGACAGCTATTATGTATAAGTTTGGCATTCATCTTGCACCCAGAGCTTCTGGGGAGGTCTCCTAGACAAAAGTGGGAATGAAAAATAAAGGGAATGAAAAACTTTATATTACCTTATTCATTCCCATCTTCTATTCATTAAATATCTAAAGCCTGGCAGATGTGACTTCTCGTGTTTATGATCAGAACTAACCAGGCTGAAGAATAAAACAATTAATTAACAGTGCATGTCTTTGAGGCTGAACAGAAAGGAACAGGAGCAAAGACCCTGATGGCCAGTCCAGCTTCTGTAATTTAATTTCAAGTGCAACTATGTACTCAAATGTTAGTTTATAATTATTGTTATTATAGCAATTTCAGGTTACACCAGATTGAAAGCATGTTATGAAAGCCCTTCATAACCTTTGCATTTCTGTGAAAATGCAGTTCGTCTGTGTGGAAGATGAATATGAATAGAAAAAAAAAAACATTTGTCATACAAATCAGATTGGATTATTTTGCACAGCACACCTTTATCTGCGGCACTTGAACCATCATGAGATGTATTATTCTAGGTGACAGACTGAATTAATGAGCTCATCGTGGTGGAGGTAGAAGAGAATAGCTGGTAGAAGGCTTCAAAATGTGTTTAAACACCTGCAGTATGCAAACCGTGCCAGGTCAGCCAAGAAGTGCCCGAGGGCAAAAGGGCATCAGGAGGGCTGAAGGCAGAGTTGGAGAAACTGATTACTTTTAAAGAGGATTAGTCAGTAAGATGAGCCCATTGTATACCTACAGTATAGAGAGTAGAAGGAAGGCAATCCCATTTCACAAGGAAAAGAAGAACAATGTGCTATACTTTCAAAAGGCATATACATAACCTTTATTTCTTAAGTTAAGTTAAAATATTTATGAAATGTAATCAAGACCCAGTATTAGAAAAATGTTTAAAGATTACTGCCGTTCCACTCTGAAAAGAAAAGAAGGTTAATGACAGAACTTTTTGGGAGTACAGCCTTCACCAGGTGTGCAACTGAGAAGAAAAAGACAGATAAAAAATGAAATGTAAGAGGGGAAAGAAAGAACAAAGCCAGGGCAGATGAAAGGAGAAGGTGAGAGTTGGTGAGAAAAAGCTGCCATTAAAGAAAATGAAGGGAGAGATTAAAAAGTTAATCGGTCATTAAGAAATGTGTGATTCCTGGCTTAGAATGAGCTTAATGTCTTCTCTTTTTCTTTGAAAAGTGTCTTTAAACCCCTGTGAAAGAACACAAATGGAAAGATCAGTGTGATTATGATTAAAGGATGTGAAGTGTTCTAAAATAGGCTTGGTGAGCTCGGACGTGTTCCCTGAAGCAGTGTGCCAGTCAGTTCCTTATTTTACCCATGGATATGGTTGGCTTACTTTCTAAAAGAAATGTAGTAAATAAAATTTTTAGACTGGCAGGAGGTCCATTATTTAATGCTGAATTACCAGAGGGAATAAATATAAGGGTGTTGTTGGTGACATATTTGCAGGTGACAGAGTGACTCCTGTTACAGCTCAAAGTGCCTGGTGGGGTATGTGGTGTGTGGCTCTCTTCATTGAAGTGAGTTGTGGATAAGAACTATTTGTAGGTTTGATGGTCGATGAAAGGGTCTGCTGTGGAAGGATCAGTCTACAAAATGGGGAAATTTTTGTGTAATGATCTGTAAGAGAGATTGAGTTTTAGGGAGGAATGAAAGGACCAGCAGGATGTAGGTTTTATTATTGGAGATCCTCTTAAGGTGGATGTTGCAGGGTCATCTCCAGGCTTGAGTATCCTCTATCAGTGAAGAAACTCCTCCTTCTGAGTGCTTTATTATAGAAGTCACCATCATCACTTCAGAGGTAGCAGTGTCTAAGGAACTGTGAAAGGGGTAGATAGGTTTCAGTATACCAGCATTGAAAGGAACCTTCAGAGAAGGTGATTTGTGAGTCATTTGGTTTGTAATATACAGAGGTTTTAAGACCTGGAAAACTGATAGAAAGACTGATATTAACTGTAAACCTGAGAGACGGCCAAAAACTAGTAAAATCATTCATGAATTCCTGTAGAAGAATTTGCACCAACAAAATTGTTGATATATCTTTTCTACAGGTCAATTACAAAGCCTACTGTAGGTAGGATGAAAATAAATTGTTTTCTAGCCATCAGATTAAGATTTTGGCATAGCTAGGTCCTGTTCTAGCACCCATTACAGTGCCAATTTGCTATAAGATGAATAATGAAGCCCTCAGATGATCATTAAAATCATTCAATACCGTGCAAAGAAGAATGTTTATTGAATGACCATCAATCCATTCAAAATGGGAAAACAAGCTTGTTAAGTGAATGGAGTCGATGGACTCAATCTAGTCAGAAAGTTAATTTTTATTATGAGTTTCTGGCTCAAAATATAACCAAAAAAATGCAGAATGAAGCCAAACCCTCCAAAAAGGAACCTCAGGTTCTGCAACCTGTTGGTTCTGAACTCAAAATGTCAAAATGAGCCTTATCTCCTAAATCTAGCTCCAGGATATTCTGAGGCCTGACCTCAAAAATGGGCCGTTCCCATAAACCAGAAGACACAAAAAAGAGTGTTATGATCTTCATTGTGAGCTTTTCTGAATCAATAGTTATAGTTAATATGTCTATTTAGAAATTTTGGAACCCAAGGTTTTTCATTTTATGTTAGTTTTTGATTTAATCACAAATTGAAGTTAAATATTTTTAGCTTAATGCCACAAAACCATCTTTATTTCCCTTTTGCACTGCCATTTCATGCAATGGACATTTTCATGGCAGTCCTACGAAAAATTCAATGGAATGTGCAATGTGTGTGATGTCCTCAACATAACTATGTAAAGATCAGCTTGAGTCTTTCCTGGGTATCCGAGATTGTGGATAATATATAGGATTGCATGTGAACTAAAATTATTTTGTTATCATTAATTCGCTCTGGTTAGCAGTCTAATTTTAAAGACAAATCAGTTTCACTTTAGGTTTTGACTGCATTCAGCCCCCACTCGTTTTTCATTCTTTAATTGCTAACTCTTTCTGAGTCAGCAAAAGGGCAAAGCCCAGAATCAAAACAACTCTTAACAATCCTCAAGAAATATTCAAAGGGAAGAGAGGAAACTGTTAAAACCTCTGGCTTAAAGACCCAAGGTTGAATTTGCAGAGGGAGGAATACATTAAACATTAATCAGGATGATGCAACTTATCCTTGTAGGCAGTAATATGGACAAATTCTGACAAGCAGTATTTCAATGCCTGAATCGCACATTTTAGTTTTAATTGTAATGTTCTCACTTTTACTCCATTGTTTATTCATATAAATGCCCAGTCGCCTTCTTTTTTCCATTCTGTCAGATCATGTCAAATGAAACCTGTCTAGCATATGAAACGGAGTCTTGAATAAGAAGTTAAACCACAGTTCTCCTCAATACACAAAATCCTATAGTACCTGAATTTACCTGACTTGCCATGAAATGTGACACGACTGTTTTTTTTTTATTTTATTTGAAAGTGATTGAACACTCCTCTCTATATGTAGAGGTGGGCAATTCTGAGTCCTTTGTACTTTTTGTCTTTTTGCTGCTCCGATAAGTTGTAACAGAGCTCCTTAGGAGCTAGTGATCCAAGTGTGACCAGTTGACTATGACAATATTTCACATACCCTACTTTATGTACCTCAGACTCTTGTACATTTTCCAATGTTGCAGATGTAAGGTAGTCTTCACATCCTCTTCGCTCTGCCTGTGACTTCTCCAGATTTTGCAGCTTGCCTGAAAGGCAGTTGAGACAAGCCGACACTTGAGGTTGTGATGACAGTGGCATATCATCAATTTAAAATCCATTTAGAAATTTATAGTGACAAGATGAATGTCAGATCACTTGTGATCTTGATGTTAATTATTGTTAAACATAAAAAATAGTTTAGCAGAAACTAGTAACTGCAAAAGGAAAACAGGGAGAGAGAGAACACAAAGCTTCTGCACAGCTCCTGTAAGTTAAAGGTCTAAATAATTTTGCCCAGCACCACTATTATATATTTAATTATATACAAACCTGCCTCATTTTAAAGTTTGTCTTTCCACAGCGATTTCTCTTTTTTACTTTGTAAGCCTTTTCAGACAGTTGCAACTCCTCATGTGTTTTAGTTGTCATTAAGCAACTGATTCTGCCGGCACTCTGTTCCACACAGTGTCATTTTTTTGCCAACATATTAAACAATGGACTTGGATTTGAAACAGATATTCTGAGGGGTAAAGATAATGAAGTGAATGAGCAAACTGCAGCCTTCGAACAGAGCCCCTTTAAGAGTATCCCATTATGTCCAAGATCTTTCTTGCTCTCTCTTCCAAAAGCCCAATTGCAGCAGATGGAAGTAAATTTATGGCTGCTGTGTTGCTCATTAATATGCATGTCAGAGCTGATTGAGTCATTCATTTATTGAACCATGCCTTACTTGTCAGGTTGTTAAGCTTGGTTATGCAATGTGCGCTTCGTCATTTGAAGAGATTTAGCATCACTTAGCGTCACTGTCCATAAATCCATATATCGAGATGCTTGGCTGGATAAGAGTCATATAACACCATTTGTTCAAAGGACAATCTTCTTAATGGCTTCATTAAGTATGTGACTGTGTCATCACCCATGTGGGTGCAACTAACCTGGCTCATGAGGTGGGGCACAAGCCTTATGAGTGAGCAAAAACATAAAATCCCACCGCTCTTTCATATACATGTACTAGTAATTCATCTTTAACAATGTGTTGCTGCTGAGCAGTGCCTGTGGGAATGCCAGAGCCCAATAAAACACACAGAGTAAGAGTTGTTGGGGGCAATAAACCATCTTGATTTCAAGCATGTGTGTGCATGACTCCCTTACCCTCCTATAAATACAAGTACATGCTTTAGTGGAAGAGCAAAACAAAGCATACATTTTCAAATGACTAAATATACTGTAAACAGGTAAAAGTCTTTTATAACGAATATCTTTACAATGAAGTTTTCACTATAACAAAGTATTTTTATGGTCCCAACAGTTTCCCCATATGACGCGAGTCCATAGAAATCTCGTTACTGCGAAGTACATTCAGCAGATACTTTCATTATAACAAAGTGCCCAAAAGACCTTGAAATGCCTGAATGAATCATCCACAAAACAGCTAGTTCTGTGGCCACAGCTCAGTTGTGCACACCGATCCCCAAACAGAAACACTGTCATTTTTTTTTTATTCAAACATTCCTTGTAATGTTTTTTTTTTTTTTTTTTCCCTTTCTGTTTCCTGCTGTTTTCAGTGATACCTTTTGCTTATTGTTCGTCAACATTTAAAAAACATCCATTGGAATTTAACTCATTGTCACCCTCCTATAGAAACGGCAGACACGAAAAAACGATAACAGTTCATATTGGAAAAAAAACTTTACATGTTTGCAGCTCTCTATTGCGGCAAGAGAAAAAAAAAAAGAAAGACGTTGCCAGTGAATTTGGAATTTCGCCATCGACGCTGTCAACTTTCTTGAAAGACCGAGCAAAAAAAGAAAAAAAATCTTGGGTTGCAAACGTATGTGAACTGCTGCATTTGAAGATGTCGAAAAAGCAGTTTTTATGTGGTTCAGAGATGCTCGTTCAAGAAATATTCCCATTAATGCGGCACTCATTCAAGAAAATGTGAGATTTGTAAACTCTCGTGGGACCTCCCCTAACTGGACAACACGCCAAAGAGCGTTGCGAAGTCCGATCTCCACGTTTATGGAAGACTGTTTATCTGTTGCCGGGGCAACAGCTGGCTCAAAGATATTTTGCGTCTCTCAGCTATGCTGCGTCTCTCTGCCAAAGCAAACAGAAAAGATATCAATGGGTGATGCAGCCTGACTGCTGTGTCTGTGTATAGCAGAGTGGCAGATCATGCTACAATAAATAAGTGTGCCATTCCTGTTTCAAGCTGAATAAAGTTGGTTTTCCTAAAGTACTGAGACTCAGCCTCGTGTTTTGGGGTGCAAGACAGGGACTTATAGCACGACCCCAATCTTTTATGATTTGCTACTGTGTTACTTCACTGTAGCGCTATGAGCCTGTTTTTGCCCTGCCCCGGCAACGGACAAACAGTCTTCCACAGACGCTACAATTGTGCTTTGAGAAAGTGTATTATCACAAGGAAATGCTGAGAAAAATTCTCGTCAGCATAACTTGTAGGCAGGAGGAGATTAAAATTAACACTAAAGAAGCTATTGAAATGATTGCAAACACCTAGGCACAAGTTAAAGAAAGCACTATAGTAACAAATACAGAATCTCATTACAGTAATCCCTCCTCCATCGCGGGGGTTGCGTTCCAGACCCCCCCGCGATAGGTGAAAATCCGCGAAGTAGAAACCATATGTTTGTATGGTTATTTTTATATATTTTAAGCCCTTATAAACTCTCCCACACTGTTAACATTATTAGAGCCCTCTAGACATGAAATAACACCCTTTAGTCAAAAGTTTAAACTGTGCTCCATGACAAGACAGAGATGACAGTTCTTTCTCACAATTAAAAGAATGCAAATATATCTTTTCTTCAAATGAGTCTGCATAAGGAGCAGAGAATTTAAGAGAGAGAGCGCGCTCGCAAAGAAAAGCAAACAATCAAAAAATCAATACGTGTGCTTTTAAGTAAAGCGGCACTTTTCAGAGGAGCGTCAGTATCTTCTAAGCAAACAGCCTATGTTAAAATAGCCCCTCTGCTCAAATCTCCTCGTCAGGCGCAGAGAACGTCAGAGAGAGAGCGCGAGATTAAAGCAAAAAATCAATACGTGTGCTTTTGTGCTTTTAAATATGCCGAGATAAAGCGGCATTTTTTAGAGGAGCGTCAGTATCTTTTAAGCAAACAGCTTCTGTGCAAACAGCACCTCTGCTCATACTCCCTCGTCAGGCGCAGATAATGTCAGAGAGGGTGAGATAGAGGCAGAGACAAGCAAACAAACACCGCGCGGGATGCATATCTTATAGCATTCAGGAGTTTTCCGATATCACATATGTTACAGCCATTACGATAGACAGGTCACCAGCAATAAATACGTACATTGCAAGAAAAATAGTATACAGTAAATGTGTGTACAGTGACACTAAACGTACATACATGTACTAAGCACTGTAAGAAGAAAATTATGGTTACTCACCAACAATGACACGATGACTTGTCCGATAACAATGAGTTTAATTTTACTGCACAACAAAGGAGAGCGTTACAGCCCTTGTAAAGGAGTCACTTCAGGCGATTGCGTAGCACTGCCGTTGTTCTTCTTTTGGCAGTCTTCAATCCAAATCCCTAAAGCAGATTCCATCCAGACTACTGCCTTATAACATCCACTTACAACTCGTTTTGCACCCTGGTTAAAAGGACGCTGCAGCCGTAGATCTTCTATTCCTTTCCTACTTTTTAAATAAAAAGAATCGTAGCCTTCAACAAATCCAAAACGTTTACCTTTTCGGCAATCGTTAACATCTTCTTCTTGTGCTTGGGCACGGCACCTGAAGCAGTAGCAGATTGTTTTGGAGCCATAATGAAGGGCTTGACTATGCACAAAGATAAACATTAAAGAGCACAACTCTTTACACAGCGAAGCACGTTGATGCTGAATGAGCGAGATGAGACTTCCTGGTTAACACTGCATAGCTCCTGCGTGCTCTGATTGGTTAGCTTCTCAGTCAGGAGAACTTAACTGCGTGCTCTGATTGGTTAGCTTCTCAGCCATCCGCCAATAGCGTCCCTTGTATGAAATCAACTGGGCAAACCAACTGAGGAAGCATATACAGGAAGTAAAAAGACACATTGTCCGCAGAACCCGCGAAGCAGCGAAAAATCCGCGTTATATATTTAGTTATGCTTTCATATAAAATCCGCGATAGAGTGAAGCCGCGAAAGTCGAAGCGCGATATAGCGAGGGATTACTGTACAACGAAATTTTTGTTATAACGAAATATTTGTTAGGTCCCTGGTGAGTTCGTTGTAATGGAATTTTAACTGTATACCTAGCACATTTTACAAGAACTCATCAAAGACAAGAATAAAAGATTTAGGCCTTGTTCACACGGGCGTTAAGTTTTTGGATAAACGAACTTGCTCTGAACGTCCTAGACGTCTATGTTGCATTTTGTGGTGGCGATCGATTGACTTCTACACCGGCGTTCGTTTGTCTCTGTCTAACGCCAGCCTGCAGCCCAAATTGTAGTTTGTGTGTTAACCTGTGGAGGCAGTGTCGGGAACTGGATATGAAAGCCCTTGTCGTTTTATTTGAGGTGCTTCCTTTCAATATGGACCATTTTGCTATGTTAGATATTAATCTTCTTGTTTTAAAAATACTCGTAATACGGCGACGTAGGGAGAGAAAAAATCGCCGCCGCTACTGGGTTCATCCTCTGACTGTTTTTTTGTGCTTTATGAAGAAATGCGAAAATTTCTGCGCAAGTTTTTTAATTACTGTCGGATGTCGGTTTCCACTTTTGATTGTCTGCTGCAGCTGGTGCAATGCCTCATTGCACGCCGATCAACCAATATGCGACTTGGTGTTAGCCCCGAAGAGAGACTATATATATATCCGGTCCTCCGAAGCGTAAAATAAACGCGCAGAAAACGAACTAGAAGCGGTTTCCTTGCGTTCGTTGGGTTTTGAACGCCAAGAAAAAGCTGCATGCAACGTTTTTTTGATGCCGTATAAACGCGCAGCCGGACAAACGCACGTCACCAAAGCCCGTGTGAACACTCTCATTGACTCCTACGTGTAGAAAACACTCGGCGCTTGATCCGCGCTCACCGGACGCTACGAACGCAAAAAAAATGCTCGATTTTAACGCCCGTGTGAACAAGGCCTTAGGGTGTCTAACTGGGTTGTCTCTGATTATTTAGCATTTAAGTAGTGGGCTGCAATAAATGAAGGAGTCACAGCACACTACCTACAGCATCCATACTTCATGCACTTCCGAAGAGGTCATCCACCTGAAGGAAAACATATTCAGGCCTTGCCAGTACTTGAATGGGAGGACATCTAGGAAAAGCTTGGGTTTCTGCTGAAACAGGTGATGGTGAGGCCAGCAGAGGGCATTAACCCTGTGGTCTATGTGTCTATCACAGCGCCCTTGTGCAGTGCCAGGGACACTGTGCTATAAATATGGCACTGTCCTTTGGATGAGACACAAAACTGAGGTTCTGATTCCCTGTGGTCATAAAAGATCCCTGTGCATCCTTCATAAAGAATATCCCAATGTCGAGGCTAAATTTCCTTCCATGGCCTAATCATCCCCTGTCTCTAATTGGCTATCTCCCTCTCACCACTTCCCCACCTAATAGCTCATTGTGTTGAGTCTTACCCTATTACCAAATTGGTCATAATGCTACTTTTTCTAAGCAATTGGTCTTCTCATGGATATTGGTTGTGCTGAGTCACATCATGCTGCAGGGATCTTCTTCTGAGTTGTGAAGTCATTGAAGTCAAGGAAACAGATACATTTGTTGCTTTTCACGTCTGAAGTTCTACTGACCTTTATGATCCTCGATTTCCCCTCTTTGGTAGCACAGTGAGGGGTCCAGTCTGTCAGAGGAAGACACAGAACTTGTTTTTTCCTTTCAGAAACCCTTTCCTTATACTTAGTGTAAGTTCAAATTTAATTTCAATTTGACTCTCATTCTGCTCCCTTTCTTATAATTAGCTAAATCATATGGTCAAATGTATGTAGTCATCCTTCCAAATGAATGAAGTCTGGTGTTTCATTGTTACTAGGCACTTAAAGTCAAACACCTAGCTATGCAATCTCCATTGACAAACACTATCATTTGAATGGGTCGTACTGAAGAGCTCAGTGACTTTAAACATGGCACTTTCAGAGGATGTCACCTTTGCCATTGTCAGTAAATGGAATTTCTTCTCTGCTAGATCTGCCCCAGTCAGCTGTAATTGTTGTTATTGTAAAGTAACAGTAGAAGGGTCTAGGTGCAACAACCACTCAGCCATAAAGGGGTAGGCCACCTAAACTTACAGAGTGGGGTGCCAGTAATGTATAAAAATTAGCCGACCTACATTGCGTCATCACAGCTGAGTTCCAAGCTGTCTCTGCAAGTAACATCAGCATAAGAAATGTGCATAGGAAGCTTCTCAAAATGGGTTTCATTGACCAAGCAGTTGCACACAAGTCTAAGATCACCATGCACAATGCCAAGTGTCATCTGGAGTGTTTTAAAGCACATCACCATGGGACTCTGGAGAAGTGGAAACACGTTGTCTGGAGTAATGAATCTCACTTCTCTTTCTGGCAGTCTGATGGATGAATTGTATGCCAGGAGAACACATCTTTCCAGATTGCATTCTGCTTAAAGTAATATTTGGTGAGTGGGATAATGTTCTGGGTTTGCTTTTCAGTGCCCCTTTGTTCCAGAAAAGGGTACTATTAATGCTATAGCAATGACGTTTTAGATCACCATTGTGGTCCCTACAGTTTAGGGTCAACCCTTTTCTGATCCAGCATGACTGTGCAGAAAGCTCCCTACCTAAAGACACACAGGAACTGAAAAGGCCTGCATAGGCCTCAACCCTACCTTTTGAATAAATTGGAACTCCGATTATGAGCCAGATCTTCTTGTCCAACATCAGCACCTGACCTCACAAATGTTCTTTTGGCTGAATGAAACCGAATTCGTACAGACACCCTCCAAAATCTTGGGAGCCTTCAAAGAAAACTGGAGGCTGGTATAGTCACTAAGGGATTGTCAACTCCATATTAATAAGTCTGTGGTTTTGGAATGGGACATCCAACAACCTCAAATAGGTGTGATGGTCAGATGTACACAGATAGTTGACCATTTAGTGTATATCTCTGTCCTTTATACTTTCATAAAGGAGATGGCCAGGCTTTTATTCACCTATAAAGAATCCGTTAAACCCATTTCTCTTCTTCTTTAATGAGATGCCATTCCATGGTGGTTCTACAGGAAGCGTTTCACGTGCAGGGGTGCTGAAATCCATGTAACTGTTCTCTGAGAAATATTTATTTCTAAATATAAAGTCACACAGTTCTTGGATGCCAGTTCACATGTGGGATTGAATGCCTTCTATGTGGCATCTGTGTGGCATGTATGCCCTCTGTGTGGTATTGCATGTGCTTACTTTGTTCCTGTAGATTTCAGGTTTGAATTTAAAAGGTGAATTTTAATTAAAAATGTCTCTGGTGAAAATGTACACTGGGCAACAGACAGCTGACCTATTCTTCCTAGCAACCGTTGGCTTTGTCAAAGCAAAGCCTTTGACTCCTGGCGTCTCTAAATTGGGAACAGAAAATGGATTAGCATAAATACTGTATACAGGAGAGAGACTGACATAAAAAGCCTATATATAGACTCTCTAAGTGAGCTTATTTTAGTCACTGAGCTGTACAATCATCACCTGGAGTGTCCTTGCCTGTAACCCATCATCACTACAAGACCAATATCCTTAATGATCTCTACATGGTTATCTATAGCTATTGCCTTAATTCTTCAGCCCAGGCTTCCTCTGCCTTCTCATTTCTCATTTGTAGCATTCTTTCAAAAGCATTTCACCATGACACACATTAGCACTGATTGCCAAAGTTCTAAAATAACCAGCCAATTTTAGGCCATTTTTAGTCCTGATGATAGAAAACTTTCAGAATGTGCTCATCAGCCACAACATTAAGTACACTGACAGGTGAAGTGAATAACATTGATTATCTTGTTACAGTGGGACCTGTCAAGGAGTGGGATATATTAGGCAGCAGGTGAACAGTCAGTTCTTGAAGGAAGCAGGAAGAATGGGCAAGCATAAAGATCTGAGCGACTTTCACAAGAGACAGATTGTGATGGCTAGATGATTGGGTCAGAGCAGCTCTAAAATGGCAGGTCTTGTCTGGTGTTCCAGGTATGGAAGGCTTAGTACTAACCAAAAGTGATTCAAGGAAGAACAACTAAATAACCAACCACAGAGTCAAGAGCGCCCAAGCCTCATTGATGTGCATGGGGTGTGAAAGCTTGCCTGTCTGGCCTTGTCTGATACCATCAATGAGCTACTGTAGCACAAACTGCCGAAAAATGTAATGTTGGCCGTGTGAGAAAAGTGTAAGAACACACAGTGCATTACAATTTGATGTGTGGGGCTGCATATCTGCAGATGGGTCAGTGTTTCCATGTTGACCACATTCCACCACCTGAAATTTGCAATGATAATCAGAATTGGACCAGGGAGAAATGGAAGAAGGTGGTCTGATTTGATGATCATGTTTTCCTTTATATCATGTGGATGGCTAGGTGTGCAAGCATTATTTACCTGGTGAAGAGATAGCTACAGGATACATCATGGGAAGAAGGCAAGCCGGTGGTGGCAGTGTGATGCTCTGGGCAATGTTCTGCTGGGAAACCTTGGCATTTACAGTATATGGATGTTAAAATCACATACACATACACCCCGACATGGCAACCGTATTCCCTGATGGCAGTGATCTGTTTCAGTAGGATAATCTGTAGGATTAAATTGTTCAGGAATGCTTTGAGGAACATGAAAAAGAGTTCAAGGTGTTGACTTGGCCAGCAAATTCCTCAGATCTCAATCTAATCAAGCATCTGAGGGAAGTGCTGGAAAAACTGCATGGTCCTTAGAGGCCCCATCTCGCAACTTACAGAACTTAAAGGATCTGCTACTAATGTCTTGGTGCCAGATACGACAGGACTCCTTCTAAGCTCTTGTGGAGCCCATTTCTTGAGGAGTCAGAGCTGTTTGGGCAGCACAATATTATACAATATTAGGTAGGTAGTTTTAATGCTGTAACTGATTGGTGTATACTCACAGACATTCATGTAACCTTGTAGGATGTTCTCACTGTGGGATGCAGATTGGCGCATCTCCAGGGAACAGGGATAAGAGTCCAGTCCTGTCTCTGCCTTTGTTGAGTCAGAAAATTTTTCATTATATCTTTTCTTCTGGTGTTCTGCATTTCAGGTTAATTAGCAACTTTAATAAAAAAAAAACGTTCAGACACAGCAAGGAGGGGAGTGAAAACTCCAAACAGAACACAGGAAGTTTTATAAATGAGAGATGATGATTCAGTTTCATCAAGCTTCTTTTGTATCACATAGCAAGAGGACTTGGGATTCCAATCTAGGATACTGGATATTCCTGAGGTGTGATCAATGCTATTATAATATACAGTACCAATTAAAGTGTTTACCCCTTTTGAATCTTTCACATTTAATAGCACATTACCCCGCTTTTGGCTTCCTTTCACTGGCTTCCAGTTCGTTTTCAAATCCATTTTAAGATCCTTGTATTTGTTTTTAAATCCTTTAATGGTTGTGTCTGTCGGAACTGCTGCACCCTTATGTACCGTCTCACTCTCTCAGGTCAGCAGACCAGATTCTTTTACGTGTTCCTAAGACACGATGCAAACTCCGAGGTGATCAAGCTTTTTCAGTTGCAGCTCCAGAACTCTGAAACGATTTGCCGTTGCACATTAGACAGGCTCCTTCACTTGCTGCCTTTAAATCTTTAAATCACACTTTTACTCCCTGGCCTTTGACCCAGTATGATATGTTGACTATCTGTGTACTTTTTTTTATGAATCTCCTCAGCTCTTATGTGTTTATGTGTTTCTGTTTCATTTACCCTTTGGTTAGTGTTTGTCTAATATGTTGGGTTTTTATTGTACAGCACTTTGGTCAGCCTTGATGTTGTTTTTAAAATACTTTATAAATAAATAAAATAAATAAATAGACAACATTAAAACAGTGGATTAAATGTGACATTTATGGCAGTGATCAACAGAAACAAGATTTTTGAATGTCAAAGTGAAAGAGATCTCTGAAAAGTGATCTAAATTACTTACAAATGATTAATAATTCTGTGTGGAATTTACTTCTTTGTCTTTCCACTGCAGTCTGAAGACCTCTAGCGACAATGACTGACTACTCTAAAATGGAGCCAGTCAATCAATTAGGTAACATAGACACCCGCCAAGGGCTTTGTAACCTAAGGGTTCACGTTAATGAAAATTAAGGACACATGCTCAGGACACCAAGGGGGACAAGTCCGCCTCTCTGGGTGTTGCAGTCTAATAATAATGTCTTGAGATGCGCATTGTTTCCCATGGTTGCTATTTATTAAAGTAAAAGGATGCACGCTTCAAGCAGCGCGTTTACATGCTTTGTAAAGTCTGTCGTATGTACACAAAGGGGCACGGATTGTGCTACTGAATGAGGGGGACACCCTCGGTCACTGAAATTTGATAATACTAATTATTATCCATTGTTACCTGCAGGACACTGTTTATGAAGGAAGGTAAAAGGGCACACACTCCGACACCAAAGGGGTACGCACTTCTTAAAGTCCAAGGTATGTTCACATTGCATTCTGGATGCCAAGGGGGAACCACCCCCCCCCCCAACAGGTGATCTAACACTGACTAGTTCATCTGTCCACCCTGCATAGAGCTCCAAATGGGCTTTGACTGGTACTGATCCATTATGAGTTAGAGTGGGATTTCTGTGTTTGTACCCTGAGATTTTGTTTTTCAAACTTTGTTTTTTCTTTAGCATACAGTTGCTACCTGATTAATCTCAAGGTCACTACAACCTTGGGATGGAGGGCATGTATTCCATTCCATCATTTTCTGTAACTGCTGTGTACTTTTCAGGGTCACAGGAGCAGAAGCCAATACCAGTAGCCAGCATTGACAAAGTTTGAAAGAGACAGTAGTCCATCACAGGACTCATTCTCAAATTCTGGGACAATATGGAAACAGCAATCACCATAATATATTAGTATTGGGGGAGAAAGCAGAAGTATCATAATGTGATATTCTGAGACCGACCTAACCCATCTAAACCCATCTAATCCATTTCAGAATTGATGCTGTAACATTGGGTACAAGGCAGAATGTAATGAATGCTGGATGGGGTACCAGTACATGGCAGGACCCACTGGCCCACACTCACACTTACACACACAGAAATGAAATTCTCCAGTTACATAACCTACATGTATTGGGACCTGAGAGAGGAAATCCTGAGTACCCAGAGAAAGACCCACAGCAACACAGGGAGAACCTAAAGATTTCACATAGACAACAACCTAACAGAGCTAACCACTGCACCACATGACAATCCTAGTAAAAATATTACATTGCATTGACAAAGTGGAGAAATGTTCTGTTATTTTCATTTTACAATAGATTGGGTTTTGAGCAAAAGTTTAATTTCTTTCAGTTTAACCTCATCATATCTGGCATGTATATGATAAATGTGAATTACGGCTCCTGGAAAAGGTGCACAAACTAGGCCTCTTTCAGCCATTAATCACGCTTCAAGTTTTATTTCAGACGGTGTGATAAAGATTAATTATGTTTCCAATGAAATTCTCAGTGGCCCACCTAGCAAGCATTGCTGTTTTTTGCTTCAGAAAACAATAAATGAAAACATTAGAAGTTCACCAATCTTCATAGCTGGCAAGGTGCCTTATGTTTGCAAATTGAATGGGGAAAAACAGAGGGAAAAATGATTGAAAAATGAGATTTACATATTGTAGCACCTGTCACTGTGAACGATGTCTCAAAACACTTAACGTCAGCAGGAGGCGACTGCTTTGGGATTTGGGGATTTGGAGGAGGCGTATTATAAATGTAGGACATTGGGTCAATGCTTGCGCACTTGTACGGTAAGAATATTTTGCTAATACTGAAATTCTGATTATTATGAAAGGAACAGCACAATTTACAATCATCCTTCAAGTTATTGGTTCCATTTTTAATTACAAAGTCACTAGGAGCTAAAATCACTTCTAGCAGTAGTGGGCTTACAGAAGAAACAAACTCTGGATGGGATTCCAGATCATCGTTGGGTGCACTCATATGTTACAACCACACTCATTGACTTCAGGGTAGTTTACAGCCCTCCATAAAGCTAACTTGAGGATAAGAGAGGAAGTGAGACTACCTGGAGAAACACCACAACAATACAGGAAGAATGGAGAAGACCACACTGATAATGGCCAGGGCAGAAACCAAACCCAGATCTCTGGAGCTGGAGCTCTGAGTCAGCAGAAGTGACAAAGCGGACTCTTTTATTTCCTACATAAATTATGGATTTGTTACTTAGGACTTCTATTGACATCCTGCCTCTTTTACAGACTTCTTAGGCATCCACAGGCCTTTCTCCATCTTTGAAAGGTGTGAAAAGGTTTAAATTAGGGAGCAGGTTCTGATTCTTCACCTTGGCTGTACAAGAAATGTTTACGTTTGAAATGGGAAAGACACTATATAAATAAAATGTATTATTATTATTATTATTATTATTATTATTATTATCCATCCATCCTTCCATCCTCTTCCGCTTATCCGGGGTCGGGTCGCGGGGGTAGCAGCTTAAGCAGAGAGGCCCAGACTTCCCTCCCTTAATAATAAGATATTATTATTATTATTATTGAAGGCATATGCTTTACTTTAAGAACCAAATTTTACTGTGATTTTTTTATATTAACAATATTGTTGTACGCCTGTTAAGGCCTAGTACCCCATCCAGGGTTTCTATACTGTTGCACTAGATGACAGTAGAGAGACAGCTAAAACATAGGCATTGCATTAAGAATCTCCTCCAGGCTTATACTACTGAAGACTGTAGTATGCCAGTCACACCTCAAAACACAGACATTCAAACTAAACAAATTGTTGTGCTTTAAATTAACCAAAGAGATCTTCATTTAGATCTTGATCTTTGTTTGTCCGTGAATTCCACGCATGCATAGACCGCCTTCCAGTTTAGTACGTTGCTGTTACTCACGGATGTCAACAATGTGCCGGAATAACGAAAGGGTGGTGGATAGTGTTACGCTGGTTAGCTCCTGAGGCCTGGTTAGAGAATGAGATTGCCGAAGATAAAAGGTACGCGCCTACGTAACATATGAATGAAAGAAAGACAGTGGGTAAAATGAATGACAACGTAACAGCACGTTCCAGAAATTATTATTGTTACGTTGTAGCCGGCGAGTGCTGCGTGTCTCACAGTTGTACCGTGCCTTGTTCACATGTCAGTGAAGTGATCCCTATTTATGCTTTAAAGAGCCTGGATACCTATGTGTCCCCCTTTTATAAACATTGCTCCGTGTATATTGCCTTACTTTTTGGATTGCCACAAAGCAACGTGCGAGATTGGAGAAAGGTTGAGAAGACATCGTGAGAGGAAACGATAGCGTCGTGAAAACGAGACGGACTGTGAACGGGCAGAAGCAGAAATGCTCCCACACCACCACATAATTACTATTCAGACAGTGATTCCGAGTAGGCCGTTCCTATCGAATCAATGTCCAAGGGTTTTCTTTTGTAATTTTGTTTCCCTTATAAAAAATCATAATGCTGTGCGACGAAGGGCCCAGTTCACGACTGGCAGCCGCGTTTAAACAGGGAGCCCTTCACAGACAACTTTAACACGCGCAACGTAGTTGGGTGCACATGGCTAGTATAATATAATATCATATATAATAAAAAGACAAGTGTCTTTGTATCTGTGTATGTTTGTGTCTGTCTGGTTGATATGTCTCTGTCATTTCAACATATAGCACATCACAAACACTGCAGTAGTAAAATGCATTACATTTGTCGCTCCAACAGAAGGTGCACTACAAACATTAACACTGCTTTTATGAATCCAATATCCTATATATCCCATATATAGCAAAGAAAAATGCTTGCATCTTTAGTGCTTCTCAACCAAAAATTGATATAAGGATGTAAAAGCAATGTTTTCATACGGGCAGAAGATGTGTGTATTTGATGATCGCCTTGTTTCATTGGTATACATTTCTACATAAATTTTAACATTTGTTATATGTTTCTCTAGTGTTGTCAGTCTTGCATTCTGTATCTTGGAGTATGTGTGGCATGTCAATGAGCCAGTGAGCACAACCCTTAGCATTTAAACATATAACATAATCCGCTTTAATAAACCACTTATCTTTCCAACAGATGATGCATCACAAATATTTTTAGTAATAAAATACCATCACATTTGTCACTAGAACAGATGGCACATCACAAATATGAACACTGCTTTTATGAATCCCATACCAAGCATCACATAACAAAGAAATATACATTGCATATTAATGGACTTTAATGCATTTCATTACTATAAATGTTTGTGATGCGCCATCTGTTGGAATGATAAATGCAATGCATTTTATTACTACATGTATTACAGAATACTTTCTAATTGATTATGAACTGCAATTTATATTAATGCTAGAGGTCTACCTTTAGATTTCAAACACTTTTAGTAATAAAATGCACTTAATTTGTCATTCCAATAGTTGGCTCATACCAAACATTAACACTGCTTTTACAAATTCCACATCAAATGGCATATAACAAAGAAATGTGCATCTCATGATGCAATGCAAATGTTACCACTGAGGTCTATGTTGATTACTCATATTTCAACCCGACTTATAGCTAGCACTTTATAAAAATGAGTTACATGACTGCCAATGTAGTTCCCAAGTCAAATTCAAGTTAAACATTGTGGTGCAGCTGTTAAGGCTTTGGATTTCAGACCCTAACTTTGTGGGCTCAAATCCTGCTATTGACTTTGTGTGAGTCACTTTACCTGCCTGTATCCCAACTGGAAAAAAAGGAATACTGTACAAGCAATTGTAACTCAGACATTGTAAGCTGCCTTGAACAAAGTTGTGAGCCAAATGCTATGTAATAATTAAAATCCCAGCTCAAATATTTAGCCCCCACGTGGACATCTTGTTCACTTTGTAGATTTTTAAGGAGAAGTGTTAACATGTATCAAGCTGCATGACCATCTCCCAGGTACAGACAACTTCTTTGTTTCTGACTTATGCTGCTGAGCCACTTTGTTTACTGCTAGTGCAAGTTTTAAAAACAACAGCAACAAAAATAAAACTCCAGATATCAATTTCACAGAAAGTAGAAAGAATTTTCAATGAGGAAAACAAGCAAAATCACAGTGTAATTAACTTCTAAAAATGAGGCAGCAATCAATAAGGCTTATTTATTTTCTACTGCACTTTTCACAATGAACAGTAACACAATGGGCTTTACAAAGCAATTAGGATTCATTGTAGAAAAAAACACAGTGGACAATTCATGGCATTGAAAAGTATGAACAAAAGAGATGTGTGAGAGAGCAGAGCAGCAGCACAGAAAGAACCATGAGATGTGAGAAGTCAGCAAAGAACAGCTCTGTGTAAGGGGGAGCTAACTGCCTTATAATTAGGAGCTTATGTACGTAACATTTGTTTTGAAATATAATATAATATACCTTTCCAAGTTTTCTAATGCATAACCCCTGAAGAACACTTCAAGCAGGTAGACTTTCTTGCCAATTCTCTCTCTGTATGGAGTGTCCTTCCTGTGTCTGATTGGTGGTATCCAGTCCAGTGACTGTTCCTGCCTGTCCATTAATAATTTTTATGAGTTAATCTCCTTTGTTCTACATAGTTTCTTGTTCTACCTACAACTCCAATCAGTGGGCTTTCCCTGACTGCCCCACACCAAACCACTCATTAAACTCTCTGTTTTGTACTTTCTGTCCCAAGAAAAACCTGTCTCTGCCCTCTACTCTTTACTTTGCCCTTGATTTCTCTTTGGTACAGAGACCTTTCTCATCTCTCTTCACCCCTTTTATAGGACACCATTCTCTCCAGTGTAAGGTTTTGTTCTAGAAACCCAAACTACAAGCACACCCGGTTTAAAATTCTACACAGATGTTATCCTGTTCCCCGCAAGCGGTTTTCTGATGGGCTTCACTGCTGATCCCCTCTGTCAGTTACGTTCCCTTGGTTTATCTGGCATTTTTCTCCACCTGTTCTGGCACTGTCCTTCTGTCTTTTCCTTTTGGACACATGTTTGCCACCTATCGTCTGCTTTACTTTACTGCGGTGTTAATGGTGCTTCTAGTAATGTAATTGAATCCTAGTCTGCTGTGACTCAGTTGTGTAAATCTTGGCTTGTAAATCCTTGACTTTTTTTTAAACCTTCCCTTGGCTCAGGCTGGGTGGGAGCGGATGGTTTGAGTTCCTTTGTATGTTATGTCTGTTTATTGATTATATCCTGATTATATCCTGTTAAAAAATACTCTTTTATTTTTAAAACTTGCCATTAAAAATATATATCTATATACACTTGTGAATGTCATTTATCATCATATCATATATTGCGAGTTTCATTTTTTAAAATTTCAGTATGGATATTGGAAACTGAAAAAAAATCCATCCTTTTTTAATGGACATGACTGCAAAGGACTCCCAATCTGATATTACATCAGAAAACCCCCCACATTAATGGTAATTGGAGACAAAATGCATCTAACAAGATTTATGAACAGGGATTGGGCTAGTGACAGTGGTAAAGGGGCTGCCAAGCACGGCAAGTCAGCCCAAATCACAAGTGAAGAGTTTGTTAACTATCAATAGTGTGGGCGCAGACGATGCTAAAAAACAAGTTCTGCTGAAGACACACTGAGGGAGCCCCACACATGCTGAGATTTAATTTTTATCTCTATCTGCTTCATACTGATTGTGTGTGTGTGTGTGTGTGTATCCTGCCCTTTCCTGTGGTGTTTGTATTGCTGATGCTCTATGTTCATGGCTTTTCTGCCTGGCAGTGTTCTACTCTGGTGTTTAGTGTGCAATTATTTTAGAGTATAACATTTGATTAATAGAATATTTGACAGATACATTTTTATTTTATATCTACAGCATCCTCTGTGGTATTCAAAACATTTAACATGTTTATTTACTGTTTGTATTATTGTACTGTTTGTTGTGAGGTGTCTGAATAAAAGGCCTACTCTGCTAAAGTTAGTTTGTCTGCTGGAACATAAAATGGCTACCTATAGTAGGACTGACTTCTGGTTGTGAACCATTTCTTCAATTTAATCCTTAATTGAGTGTTCCTTTAATTTAAATTCTTTTGACATCAGCACTTTATTAAAATAGTTATTCTAAGCAACACTTGATTAATATTTAATTTGATTTTTAGAAATTCATATTGTTAAGTGCCTGTCCACAGAAATCCAAATGCTTAGATTGAGCTTGGGTTAGAGTGATGGGTCTGTATAACATAACATAACATAACATAACATAACATAACATAACATAACATAACATAA
>JANRMT010062802.1:29637402-29668098 GCA_026402145.1 Polypterus bichir lapradei | reverse complement strand
TATATATATATATATATATAATCTTCATTTGGATCTTGATCTTTGTCTGCGAATAAATTAGAAGAAGAAGCACTAGATGGCAGTAGAGAGACAGCTATAACATAGGCATTGCATTAAGAATCTCCTCCAGGCTTATACTACTGAAGACTGTAGTACTCCAGTCACACCTCAAAACACAGACATTCAAACTAAACAAATTGTTATGCTTTAAATTAACTAAAGAGATCTTCATTTAGATCTTGATCTTTGTTTGTCCGCGAATTCCACGCATGCGTACCTTCCACGTACCTTCCAGTTTAGTACATTGTTGTTACTCACGGATGTCAACAATGTGCCGGAATAACAAAAGGGGTGGTAGACAGTGTTACGCTGGTTAGCTCCTGAGGCCTGGTTAGAGAATGAGATTGCCGAAGATAAAAGTTACGTGCCTACGTGACATATGTATGAAAGAAAGACAGTGGGTAAAATGAATGACAACGTAACAGCACGTTCCAGAAATTATTATTGTTACATTGTAGCCGGCGAGTGTTGCGCATCTCACAGTTGTACCGTGGCTTGCTCACATGTCAGTGAAGTGATCCCTATTTATGCTTTAAAGAGCCTGGATACCTATGTGTCCCCCTTTTATAACCATTGCTCCGTGTATATTGCCTTACTCTTTGGATTGCCACAAAGCAACCTACGAGATTGGAGAAAAGTTGAGAAGACATCGTGAGAGGAAACGATAGCGTCGTGAAAATGAAACGGACTGTGAACGGACAAAAGCAGAAATGCTCCTATACCACCACGTAATTACTATTCGGACAGTGATTCCGAGTAGGCCGTTCCTATCAAATCAATGTCTAAGGGTTTTCTTTTGTAATTTTGTTTCCCTTATAAAAAAATCATAATGCTTTGCGACGAAGGGCCCAGTTCACGACTGGCAGCCGCGTTTAAACAGGGAGCCCTTCACAGAGAACTTTAACACGCGCATAGTAGTTGGGTGCACATGGCTAGTATATATATATATATTCCATTTCAGGACACAGGGAGCTGATGTCTATTGTCATAACATTTTGGACAAGGCATAAACCAACCCTGGATAAGATGCCAGGCTGTCTCTAATGCCTACATGACATCAGTTTATAGCTTAAACTGCATATCATTGGAATACCCACAAAAACATCCAATTTGCACGCTGTAAATTTTGCAAGGTGCATGCAGGGAATCAAGTATCACAGAGGTAGCAGTGTGCCACCATGCCATGCTGTTCTGTTACAGTTGTAGTGCCCAGCAGCAGCTCATATTTTTTATAGGCAGATTTGCGTCATACCAGGACAAAGCAATTGTAAGTAGAATATATTAATTAATTAATGAATTAGTTAGCTAGTTAGTTAGTTGGTGGGCAACATTGATGAAATATTCTAATACCTATTGGCAGTCAAAGTGGTGTAGTTACTAGGGCACTGGACCTAACCCCCAGGATGCCAGTTCAGTTCCCAGCTTTTACATTGACCTCGAGCAAGTTGCTTCAGCTGCTCCAACAGTTAACAAAATTTTAAAAAAATGAATATATCATGAAAGGCTGTCAGACTTAATAATAAATATGTATAGTGGCTGTTCTAATAGTAAAAATAGAAGTCCAACTGGTTTACAAAAGACACATGGCACTCCATGATTTAGTTATACTGTCCGTTCATTAAGGGTATTTACAGTATTCTCTTCTGGGTTGCCAGAAGGGCAACACAGGAACAAACCGTGGATGGGGTGTCACTCCACTCCTATACACAATCATACACTCATACATCCATCCATTTTATAAACCCACTAAATTTAATGTTATGGTCACAGGAAGCCCAATTTTGTCCAGCAAGATTTGGCACAGGACATGGACTCAACTCAAAGAAGTGCAGTCATCTGTGGCAGAACACCAATGCATGTCCTCACGTTCAGTTAAGCTGACGATAAACGGAACAATCACATATTAGGGATATTGGTGCAAAACCAAAGAAAATTCCTAGACACAGGTAGAACATGCAAACTGCACACAGACAGTGACCGGTTAAGATTCTAATTTCAAGATCCTGGACCACAATGCTAACCACTTACCTCCATGGACATGTGAAACTTCTGATTTCTACTTGGACCCATGCATCCATTCTGACATCGGTCTCCAGCAAGATGAATGGCGGTCTGTTGGGAATGCACCAATGACATTCTAATAAGTCTATAAATGATGGGAAATTTACACACTGAACATCTGTGGAAGACTAGAACTCTAAAACCCCATCACTATATCCCGTCTCCATTCATAGAGAACTGCAGCAGAGCCTCTGGCTAAAATGAAGCTTATTATCATGTATAGTAAATGCATTTAGGACTTTATGTTACTGAAAAATCTAAAACAATTAAATAAGGCAATTTAATGAAAGTGAACCTCTTTGCAAACTTCATAATTACAGTTAAAAGGAGTTTTATTTATTTTTAGTTTTTTATTTTTGCATTTCTGTCTGCTAAATTGTATCATTCAGTACTATATCTGGGACATCCGTAAATTATTGATAATGAGGGCACTTGACAGCTTTCCTGCCTAGCGAGAGTGAGTGCCACAATTGTTCCAGATGAGATCAGAAGGAGAACTTTAATTGCTTTTTAATATAGGAAATTATGTATTATAAGCTTCTGCGCGTCAGAAACATGCAGTTAACTGCTGCCTGGACACGACATAATTTGAAACTGTTGAATAAATTCATATGTTAATGGAAATGAAGAAGAAGAAAAGTTCTTTGGAAGAGTGATGGGTGAATTAAAGTGACAGGAGAGCAGAGGTCTGTGTGAGAGCCACAGCTTTGGCCATATAGGCGTGCTAAGCAAGGGGTTAATCAGAAGGCTTTCAGTGCCTTTCATGCCAACACGTCAGGAAAGCTCTGGTGCAGCTTTTTTTTCCTTTATTTATGTTTAATCCATTTGATCTCCTCAGTGTTATAGTAAAATACTATAAGTATTCACCCCCTTGGACATCTCCACATTTTATTGTTACACAACATTGAGGCACAATGGATTCAATTTTGACACTGATCAGTAGAAAAAGACTCTTTAATGTGAAAGTGAAAACAGATCACAGGAAAGTGGTCTAAAGTAATTACGAATATAAAACACGAAATAATTGATCTCCTAAGTATTTACCCCCTTCAAGTCAGGATTTAGTAGATGCACCTTTGGCAGCCATGACAGCCTTGACTCTATGTGCCCAAGCCTCTCTCTAATCAGCTTTAAACTTCTCCACTCTGCCATTTTTCCTGCTTCTTCTTCTCCAAACTGCTCATGCTTTATCAGGTTGCATGGGGATCATGAATGAACAGCCTTTTACAAGTCCAGACACAAATTCTGAATTGGATTGAGATCTGGAGTCAGACATGGCCACTCCAGGACATTCACATTGGCGTTTTGAAGTCTTTCCATTGTTGCTTTGGTTTGATGCTTGGTGTCGCTTTCTTGGTGGAAAAATTAATCGTTTCCCAAGGCATTGATTTCTTGCAGACTTCATTGGGTTTTCCTCCAGGATGTCCCTGGATTTTGCTGCATTAATTTCACCATCAGAAGCCTTCCATGGCTTGCTGCAGAGAAGTATCCTCACAGCCTGATGCTGTTATCACTATGCTTCACGGATGGGATGCTGTGTTTTTGACAATGTGCAGTGACGTACACTATGTACATGTTGTCAGGGATGCCAGGGGCAACGACCCGACCGGGACGACTTGAGAGACCGGAAAAGGGTCAATGCCCACCCTGGATCACGTGGGGGCTGCCTTCCTAGTTGCTTTGGGGGCCACAGGTAGAGGGCTTGGAAGCCCAACCCTGTAGGGACCCGTGGTCACCGCCAGGGGGCGCCCCAATGCCTTGGGGACCCTGGACCTCAGCACTTCCGCCACACCAGGAAGTGCTGGGGGGAAGAAGAGAAGGGACACCTGGAGAGCTTCCGAGAGAACAGCCGGCATTTCCGCCACATTGGGGCGTGTCCAGGGAGGAATGCCGGGACACACCTGGAGCTCATCCGGGATGATATAAAAGGGGCCGTCTCCCTTCATTCGAGGCTGGAGTCGGGTGGAAGCAGGGCAAAGCAGGAGAGAGAGTGGAGGCGGCCCGAAGAGGAAGGCATTGTGTGGCCAGGACTGTGTTTGGGAGTTTGTGTGCACTGAATTACTGTAAATATTGTTGTAAATAAACGTGTGATGGTGGAAAACAACATGTCCGCCTGTCTGTGTCCGGGCCGCGTCCACAATGTATTATAAACATTGTGTTTAGTGTGATGGCCAAAAGCTCAGTTTTGGTCTCTTCAGACCACAGAAACTTCTTTCATCTGACTTCAGAGTCTCCCATGTGCCTACTTCCAAACACTATAGCTGAGATGTCATGTGAGTTTTCCTGTCTTTGCCACTCTTCCATAAAGCTGTGACTGGTGAAGCACAGTTTTCGTCTGCAGTCTCTCCAATCTTGTAACTCCTTTTATTGATCTTTTGTTGACCTCCTTCACTAATCATCTTCTCCTTCCTTGACCAATCAGTTTTTGTGGTTGGCCTGCTCTAAACAGATTTTCATCTGTAATGTATTCTTTCCATTTCTTCGTGACTGATGAAAGTTGACTCCAAGGCATATTCAGTCACTTGTATATATATTGTGTCTCCATCCCCTGACCTATGCTTTTCGCTCACCTTTTATGGAGTTGCTTGGAGTGTTCTTTTGTCTTCTTTGTGTAGGTTTGGCCACCATCCTGACTCACTACAAGTTGGACCTTCCACACACACTGGCATTTACACAACAGTCTATAGAATCCACAGACATGTGATCTCCATTGAACTAATCTATTGCACCAGTGATGATTTAAGTGGGTCATATTAAATGACTAGCTGTTCCCCGCGGCTCTGTAGTAATAAAACAGGACAAACTTTAAAAATCAATAAATAAAAGGTATTGTTAGCTAAGCAGAGGCAATGTGCACTCCAACACGCAGTGGTAAACCGACTCCCCACTTCTGACGTCACGCTTCCCCCTTAACTTGGCCCGCATTCTCTGTCTCGGATTAGCATGAATATATCACTCCTGCAAGCGAACTATGATTCTTAGCGCGGTGAGAAGAAGTCACAAAATCAAAGCAAATTCCAGAAAACAACCTGATCTGAATTTGTTAAGTTAGCTAAAATGATCTTGCCTGAAGAAGGGGCCTGAGTTGCCTCGAAAGCTTGCATATTGTAATCTTTTAAGTTAGCCAATAAAGGGTGTCATTTTGCTTGACTTTTACTACATCAGACGATGTTATACTTTGAAAATGACCTTGTTAAGTTTATCAGCTTAAGATGTTTTTGACACACGATCTGCAAAACATTTGCAAATGCTACAGTGTAATCTAATTATAAAAAATAATGGCATACATGTGTTTTACAAAAGACCAGGCAAAGAAGCACAATAAAAGAAATAGAATGGCATTGAAGAGCACTGAACATCAAAGTCAATTCAGTTTCTAACAAAACCAATGTCACTATTACCAGCTAACAAAGCCACAGATGGGCCTGCCGCTAAAGTTCTGGATAAATTTCCCACTATGGCCTTGATATTCCAGCCCCCTAATCATCTCCAGTCCCTTAGTGGCTAACTATCACCCTCACCCCTTCACCACCTAAATAGCAACTGTAAGGTGGGTGAGCTGGGGCAAGAATGGCTCCCGTCACATCATCCAGGTAGATGCTACACCTTGGTGATGTTTGAAAGGCCCCCTCACTCTTTATGCAAAGTGCTTTAAGTGCTATATAAATATAATTATATATTATCATTATTAAGAGAGTGTGGATGCATAAGTGAGTATGCACTGCACCAGGCAGGCTTCCCATCAAGGTTTTGTTAATTACTTGAACTTCTTTCCAAAGCTGCCTGTTAGGCTGCAACTTTTTGAATCCCCGCTCCATTATGCACCCATGCAAATATACTTTTATAAAAAAAGACCTCTACTGTTCACTGCTATGAGGGCGGCTAGCAGGACAAGACTGAAGGTTTCTGCTATGAAGGAGGAGAGAATCTGGCACAATAAAACACATGCATCAGGCCAGAAATAAGGAAAATAATTGGAGGTAGGATATGCCATCAGGAGGCTTATGGTGGCATGTCCTTGGTGTGTGAGCAGTGTCTTTCTGGGTTACAGAGTGTTAGTAGTTAGGGCCCTCAGACAAGGATCATGGAAAATTAAGGCATCCTTTAAGGGATCAGGGATCATTAATATGTATGCATTGATTTCCATTCCATGCTGGTGCCCACACGTATTTGGAAAACCCTCACTGTTATGAATTATCCAGGCTCACATTTCATTCAATACACCCAGGATCATGGATGTCTGGAGTGGTATTACCGGTGTAGTGACCGTTTAGATCTTTTGATTGAAACAAAGTGATTGATGTTCTAGTAGATTTGTGAGTGGCAGAGATTCTTTAAGGGCTAATTTTATAGTCAAGTGTGAGCTGGTTTCGATACACCGCCGAGACAAGAGAGGCTTTGAAAGAAAATGGGCAAAATCGGAACTGTCCATCCAATTAACAGCTCATAAAATGAACCTTCTTTCATTTGAAGTCTTTATTTATTTAATAAAGTTCAGGTGATCCCTGCACGTGAAGCTTATCAGTAAGAAGTTATGCATGTGTGTAGAATCCACAGAGTGTCATGCAAATTGTTACTTTAAATGCTGAGACGTATGTTAAAAAGCAAAGATGCGCCTTTGAGGACTAGAGTGCATCCGATCAAAGCAATGCTGTTTCCATTCCCCTTGTATGGTTGCAAAAGCTGGATGACGAATAAGGAAGATTGATGAAGAATTGACGATTTCGAGTTATGGTGCTAGTGAAGAACGTTGAACATACCATGGACTGCCAAAAGAACAAACAGATCTGTGTTGGAGGAAGTTCAACCAGAATGCTTGTTAAGAGGTGAGGATGGCAAAACTACAGCTCTCATTCTTTGGACATGTTGTCAGGAGGGAGCAATCTCTGGAAAAGGACATCATGTTTGGTAAAGTAGAAGGAAAGTGGAAGAGAGGAAGGCCCCGCACAAGGTGGATTGACACAGTGGCTGGAACAACAAGTTCAAACTTGGTTAGAAATGGTGAGGATGGCTCAGGATTGGACAATGTTTTGCTCTGTTGTACACAGGAACTGACTCGATGGCACCTAACAACAACAACCAACAAATTACATCATCTGTGATTGTAAATATATAAAAGGAACATGAATAGAAAAGCTAAAAAAAGTTACAAAGTATATTTAAATCCTGACAACTGGAGCCAATGTAGGATATTGTTAAGAAAGTTAAGTAAGATTACGCCCAGGACCAGATGGGGTTGCCTGTTCCCGAGAGACATTGCATTCCGCCATCTTGGTTTACCTGTCTTCTTATTTATTGTTGCAAGTTGTTTGTCACTTTGAATAAAATACAAAATATTGGAAATCACCAGTCTCTCATCTCCAGTCACCTGACTGTGACTCCTGCACTTGGCTTTCTGTTGGCTAAACTTGCCAAATGATCGCTTTTTCCAGAGGTCCTGAAGCTCTCTTTTTACAGATACGCTATTTGCACCACTGATATCTTGGGACTTTTTCTGACTTGTAAAAGATCCTTCTTTCAGGGCAGCCACATTTCTTATAGCAGATGAACCGGAATGGGCAGGAGTAAGCGCTCACTGGCCAGTTTCTTGAAGCTGTGGGGATAAAAGGAGAAGAGAATATTAGCTTCAGTGCTTCCTCTTGGCTCGGTGGGTTATCACATACCTCAGTTGAGCCTGTGGGGAGATCCTCATGTGTGACGGCAGAACAAAGTAACATAGTCGATTTCATGTTATCAACTTAGAGAGAATGTAATTGCTATGATTGGTACATTCTATTTATTTATTATCCCTTTCCCTTTGTATTTCTTGGTGATCTATGCAGCCAAAATTTTTTTTTATTACGAGGGGATCAGATTTTAATATGTGTTTCTCTCTGCCTGACTTCTCTTAAAATTTAATAACTTTATAGTTTTTAATCATCATTTTGGATTGCTCACGGGTAGCATTATTTTGTAGAAGTGTAAGCCATTGCCTAAGCAATGCTCCCAGAATTCCATGGGAGAGTGCGACATGTGTTGTTATCAGCACTATCTACTGTATGTGGTCCTTGTCCTGTGATTCTATTTTATCCATATTCAATGCCCACTTTCAAGTTGAAGGCTTTCAGAAACAGCAGATGGGACATCATCTTTGCAACAGTATGCATGTGGACTTTTGCTTTTCTTACAATGCTCTATGCTCAAGGTTCACTGCCATCTTTGAAATAAAATTATCAAGATACTCCTCTTTATACACGGCTAATATTGTACAACATGAACAGAAGGTCCAGGTGATGTGTGCAAGATTATAAAGACTGTGTATATCTACAAATGTTCTTTTGAAAAAAAGTACTTTAGAAAATTCCATATATAATAATCCCAAGAGTTCCCACATTAGTGCAAGCAAAGCATGTCAAAGTCTGTCAAGTGTTCAGTCACATTTTTTAAACTCTCTGGATTTAATCAGTTGTCTTATTTCATGATTAACCATCCATGCAGATGCTTCTCGACACCCAAATTAAGGTTCACTTAGCAGCAAGTCAAAGACCTGGAAACTTGTATTTTCATTAAAGTTCCAAATCCACGTAACAGCTAATCAAGCTCATTCATTTCAAGTGCATTCCATTAAAATTCACCCTGCATATTTTTCTTCCCTTCAAGAAAAAGGTGAATTGTTATTCAGCAAAGTGACTGGGAAACATAAGAATAAGGAACAAGAATAGATTATGTTTTGAAAGCCGGACGGTGGCTGTGTAAAATGCGTGACACGACTTTTGCTCCGATGACAGATGTGTGAATCTGTGAAAGGCAGATCAGTGCGGGTTAGGAATCAGTTAGCGAACCTTGCTGATGCCCTGCTTTAAGTGTCACATCAGAGTGCAAGTTTGTACCTGGAATGAATAAAAAATAAATAAATAAAAGCCCCAACTCCTGTTGTTGATTCTAGGCCCGATTTCTTTATTCCTTTCAGTCGGTGAGTATTTATTGGCTGAATGCAGTTTCTAAAGAGTGGCGATCAGCAGCTGATGCTTTAAAGCACTTTCCAAAGTGATGTTGCTGTCATTATATTATCATGTAACCGGCATTTCCTGGTGGCAGAAGAAGCTGATGATTAATTGCTGCAGTCAGACGCAATGCGTATGATATGGATAATAGATTAATTACAAGCGGAGACTTATCTGTTTCATTTAGGAAATGTTTTAATGCTTATCAGAAAGACGGCAATTGGTTTAGATTCATGTAAGCCTATGAGCGGTGGGCTGCTATCTAATTACTCCGCAGCAAATTAAGCTTTTTGGCTTTAATTCTAAGGAAGCAGTGTTCAGTCTGTTTTATTTTATGTCTTCCTAGACATCCAGTAAAGCAATAATGAATTCCAAATTGTACTTTGTGTGGCGTATTGAACAGACCATCAAGCACAAAAACAAATGGAGTAGAAAAAAAAGAAACAAATCAAAATATGCAACATAACTACAAAAGCACATTGATTAGCACTGTTGTCTCACAAGTAAATGAGCCTGCAGTTCACTCTCTGTGTGCAGTTTGCATGTTCTTCTCCATCATTGTGGGATTTTTGTCTGGTTACCCCAGTGCAAGCCACTTGTACAGAAGCGCACACACAAAAAATGACAACTGTCCAGAAAATGAATGGAACAGGAAAGAAATAATGCACCATCTCAATAAGCATAGACTGAAATAATATGTCTGCAGTATTTATGTTACAACATAAATACCACAGGACTGCATTATCTGCAGATTATTGTCATAATCAATGGACATGATCAACCAGCAGTTAAAAGGTGTTTGAACTAATTAATCATACATTAATGATAGAAAGTGGAAATAAATGGAAGAGGAAAGAAAATATGCAAACGTTTCCCAATAACAATAGACTGAACTAACATGTCCTCAGGATTTACCTTTCAGTATAAGTTACCTCATGACTGCATTTCCTGCAAATCATTAATGTAAACAATGGAGATTATGATCCTCCAGCTTAAACATGTTTGAACTAATTAATCACAGATTAATGTTAAAAAGAGGATAGTAATTATTTGGATGTTGCTGAATAGTAGGGGCGGAGTAGTGGCTCTGCTTAACTTTAGGAAGGTTGCCAGTTCGAGTCCTGAAAACACCAGAAGTGACTCTACTCTGTTGGGCCCTTGAGCAAGGCCCTTAACCTGCAATTGCTCCATCCTGAGTATGAAGTTAATCTGCATCCAGCCCTGCAAGCAGGTCCTCCAACTTACAGGGAAAACTTGGGGGTTGTTGGCAGGACTGACACTCCAGCCACCGTAAAAAAACCTCACACTGTTCCAGTTTGGTGCTGAGGTGTCACCTGCTGCATTCGGGTCTCAATCCAGGTGGTTTATGATGTGACGGGTTCAGAAACACACTTTCAGCTCATGCTCCCAACCCCTCTCCCTTCTCTTCGCAATAGTCATGGACTGAACTAACATGTCCTCAGTATTTATGTTACAGTATAAACTACCTCAGCATTGCATTATGTGCGGATTATTATCATAAAAAATTGACATTATCAGCTTGCAGCTAAAAGTTGTTTGAACTTATTGATCAAACATTAATGTTAAAAAGAGGATAGTAATTATATAGATGTTTCTCACTAATAGGGGTGAAGTGGTGGCTTTGAGGCTAGGGATCTGCGCCAGCAGTAGGAAGGTTGCCAGTTCAAATCCCGTAAATGCCAGAAGTGTCTCTACTCCATTGGGCCCTTGAGCAAGGCCCTTAAGCTGAAATTGCTTCCTCCTGGGTATGTCATTAACCTGCATCCAGCACTGCAAGGAGGTCACCAAACTTACAGGGAAAACTTGGGGTTTGGTGGCAGGATTGGAACTCCAGACACCGTAAAAGACCTCACACTGTTCCAGTGTGGTGCTGAGGTGTCACCCGCTGCACTTGGGTCCCAATCCAGGTGGCTTGTGGTGTGGTGGGTGCAGCAACATTCTTTCTGCTCATGCTTCCAACCCCTCTCTCTCACTCTTCGCAATAGTCATGGACTGAACTAACATGTCCTCAGTATTTAAATTACAGTATAAAGTACTTCACCACTGCATTATTTGCAAATTATTATCATAAAAAATTGACATTATCAACTTGCAGCTAAAAGGTGTTTGAACTAATTAATCACACATTAATGTTAAAAATGGTTTTCTTCACACAAAAATTATCAGTGGCACATGGAGTAAGTTACCAAGTACTGTGCTAAACAGTAGTTCTTTAGGCACCTTCAAAGCTGAACTTGATGTTTTTCAGTAAATAGGTGTCACACACGTGCAATTTGGAGGCAGTAAAAGGGCCTGAATATTAATAGTATCACGCCAGACCAGTTGGTAGCAACTGTTACTGACGTTCTCTCTCAGTCCTCTGCAGACAATGCACAGGAAATCCCATTAGGTCCTGGCGCCTTTGATGTCATCTTTTCCGGTCCCGATGATATCACTTCCGGTTCGGGCGCTATTCATGATGTCACTTCCGGCTCCGGTCCCTATGATATTACTTTCTGCCACCATACTAAATCAGTTCTGTTTTGGACTCCAATCTGTAAACAACTAAACAAAAATAACCATTTTCAGGCATTATATATGGGTGGCTGCCCCAAACCTTTTTGACATCTGTGGACTATTATTGTGACATAGGATTGTCAAACTTTCCTGAGATAAATAGGCTGTTCTCATCACTTTTGCTCTAAAGTTCTGATGTGACTTACTTGTAGTCAACTGTATATCATTACTAAAATGGTAATTCTATTCAGTGAATGTTGCAGCCTCTGCACATTACCTCCAAGTTCAGTCAACTGAGATTCTTCCAAAGAGGACAGTTTGCTTTGTGGAAAGTTCCTATAACTTTCTCTTTTGTTTCCCTGTTAAGTTCCTGTCCCTATAGTTTAAGGTTAATATCTATGCTTGCCAGCCTCATGCTTAAAATGCGTGTGTTGTATCTCAGAGCTTAACTTCTTGTGCCATTCAGCAATAGCGGTGATTTGAGTGGAGAGCATTGACCTTTCAGTCCCCTTTTCCATTCCCTGCCTTTTACCGTTCATTCTTTGAACTAAACATCCTATTTCACAAAGCTAAAAACAATTGGGAATATTACCTCTATTACCAGTCAAGTTAAAAAATAAAATAAAGAGGGAGAGAGAGACAGAGTGAGTGAGGCCAAGAAATCAGACAGACCTCTCCTAGACACTTGAAATCAATTCACTGGGGATTCTTCTAAGGTCTTCCAGCATCACTTTCATATGTGGCTCTGAATACATATGAGCATCACAGAGAACAATCAGTGCAGGGCACCCAATTTTTCTTAATTTTGTAATCTTAATCATCCCACTTTCTCCATGTCTTTTATTTACTCCTTTCTGTACTTGTTTTTGAGTGCTTAGGTATCTGAAATCATGTGTGAATGTGAATACACTTCACAGCAGTATGTGACTATGCAGTCATGAAAGTTTATTCCTACATCTTTGGATTATTTAATAGGGTGTATGAGTAATGGCCAAGTCTCATTCTCCCTATGTCTATGCTTGAATCTGTTTTGGGGTGGGGGGGAACTTAGTGGTGCACTGGTCATGTTTCCCAGGCTGCTGGGATTTCAAGCAGACCATTATGTTGTCAGTTTCAATTTCCCTGACCTTCAATGCTAATTAACTGGTTCTTATTGTTCAAACAAGTTCCATTTATGAGACCTTAAATATTTAATTGTTACTTCACCTTGTGTTAAGGGATTAGTTATAAGTCTTTAAATCTGTAAATTACATTTTTATTATTTTTTCATACCTTAAAATGTTCTGCAGAGCAGCTGATCTGATCACTAAGTGCTAATTGAGAGCTTAAGACAAAATAACCTCCGAAAGGCTATGTAGCCCTTAAGGGCTAACTTTCTTCCCATCTTTAAATCAAAAGGGATGGCTCTATTACCATAATGATACACCGAAGAACTATAAAAAATTTGAGGACTACTTTCCCTTGCATGCAAAGTGCTGGCTTATATTTTGTAAAACAAGAAAACAGTGAAGATAGAGTTGGTTTCCTGTGTGAGAAAACCCTGTCTGCGGATACATTGGTTAAGAAGGGCACGACCAAGAAGCAAGCATTGGTGAAACATTGATGGTAGTCCATCCAGATCTAGAGACAACTAGGATGGTTGTTTAGTGTAATATTTTTACAAGTTGTGTTATGTGTTATGGAACGGCCAAAGTCAGATATAAAGAGGATCGGTAGATGAAACAATGAGATGAATCAGAATTGGTAGAACTAGACATTAGGGAAGAAATTTATGGGCACTAAAATGCAGGCAGGAGAAAAGCGTCAATCATTCTTCTTAATTATCTACTTGCCGTGTAAGCCCATGCTGTAAAAAACCTTGAGTCCTAGAAACTATTGAAATCGTCAGAAAAAAATACTGAAATATAGAGATGTCAGGTAAATGAAAGGAACTACTCTGGGCATCTCACTCCTAGGAGGATTCGTTATGCCGACATGCTCGCATCGCTTGTGCATTAGCAGTGGGAGGAAAAGTAAAAGGGATACCGTTCTGACAATATTAGCAACTAAGAGACTTTGTCTTTCTTCGGTGGTTTCGTTTTGCAGACGTTCTCGTCTCACTTGTGTATTAGCAGGGGGTGGATAAGTAAAAGGGATACCGTTTGGACGATATTAGCAGCTAAGCGACTTTGTCTTTCTTCGGAGGTTTCATTTTGCAGACTTGCTCGTCTCACTTGTGTATTAGCAGGGGGTGGATAAGTAAAAGGGATACCGTTCTGCTGATGTTACCGGTTCAGTGACTTTGTCTTTCTTCTGAGGTTTCGTTTTGCTGACATGCTGGCCTCACTTATGTTATTAGCAGCTACGCGAGTTTTTATTTCCTCAGAAGCACAGCCTTTACCCTAACTTCACTTCACACTTTTGGGCCGGACAGACACACATACTTCCGCACATAGACGTTTATATATAAGAAGTCTTGCAAGAGGTAACCGTTATAGGAGCACAAGCACTGCTTTAGCAAGTGTTATAAAGGAGGGGCACCTGTCGGACTCTATTTGCAAACTTCATTGATTAGATCATAATTCCAAGGAATTCATTACATAATCAGAAAACTTTTAACATGATTGGTTACCTCCAGTTGCTAATGGGATGTGGCAAACATTGATCTGATTGACAGTATTTGACTTTTTTAGATGTTAATAAAGTATGCTATGTGCTGGATATGTACATTCATTTTTGTTCTCAATGCTTTGCGTGACCATATGTTTCCTTGTTAGTTCGTCAACAGGAAACTTTGCCTGAGCATAACAATAGAGCAACCAGCACACTTAAAATGATTTTTTTTTTTCTTATATCAAGTGTAAGATCCATTTGCCAGTTATGTAGGTCATGTTCTACATTTGTGTGTAAAAGATCTTTCCTCAAATTAAACAAAACCCAATTTAACCTGTAATATATATAATCTTGAAATTCATCAAAATTCAGTCAATTTTTATTTTCTTTTAAAAGCACCTTAAATGTAATACAGATGTTGTTAACAAATGACTGAAATGCTGCTGGTGGATTACTTAATCCATAACTCATAAGTAAAAATGTATAATGTCCCTTTGATTTAATAAAAGCAGTTTTCTATTCACCTATTCCTTGAATTCTTGTTAAATTATGAACACTTCCTAAATCAAGCTTAGTGAAATTATTTGATTGTTGTGTTTGTTCGTGCAATGCTTTCTGGACCAAGGATAATCATTCTTTAGTGTAATCTTGTTAAGTGCTCTGTAGTCAATACAAGAATGTAAGGAACCACCTTTTTCTCAATAAAAAAAGAAAAAGAAAAGCCAGCCTTAAAGAATAATGTACAAATCCATTCTTTAAATGATGGTTGGCATGGGTTTCCATAGGCTTAATTTCAGGATTAGCTAAAGTCTATACATTCTCTTATGTAGAGGCACCACTGATAATAAATCATTTCAAAAAACTATACTCTTGGACATGGCATGAAGTAAGAGCTTTCTGTTTACTGGCAATTTCTCAGTAACATTTTAGGATAGGGCCTTTACATTTAACCAAAAAAAGAACTTATTAAGGTTTTATTTAATGACAGTAAGTGATTAATAGATTCACCAAGCACTGAGATACTGAGGAAAGGTGTAGAAGGAATGCTGAATGTACACACACACGTAGGGCATCAATTCTCAAAGACTTTTACATTTATCCAATTACATGCCCACGAAAAGGTAACGCAGCAAGTGAAAAATTAAAGTAGATAGTCACCAAGGAATTATATATTAAATGTGCCTTTTGAAATATTGTTTCAAATTATTTTTTTACATTGTGATTTCAATTATGTATTCATCTATATGTATAAAAGCCAATGTATGTTTTTGTGTATGTATGTTCCAGCATCACTTCTGAATGGCTGGAGTGATTTTCATGAAACTTGGTACACATGTTTCTCATTGGTCGATATTGTAGGGTGAAATCAACCCTAACCCACCCCCTTTCTGGGTAGGGTGGGGGAGATCTTTTGATCGTGTATGCATATTATCATCCAGTTGACATTAAGCACGACCACCAGAGGGCGAACTGGAAGTGACTGCCAGCACCCTTTATGTTTGAGCACCGCTGCGTCCATTTTACTTCTCAAATTAAATAGAGTTGGCCGGTTCCAAGCGTTAGCTGGATGATAACATACATACAAGACAAATTAGTCAGTCTTCTTTGTTTGTTAATTTATTTTTATTTTTAAAGTTGTTTCTTTTAATTATAGTTTTCTCAAACAATTAAAAAAATAAAACACTTTATTTTCCTCCCGGGCAATGGCAGGTATTTCAGCTAGTTTATAATGAATTATCAGGTTGTATTTAAACAAGTAAAGATACCTTAGTATAAAAAAAAATATCTGGGAGAATGTACAGGGAAAAAAATATTTTATGGCCTATAGAAGATGTGAAAAGTGTTGTAAGGAATCCTGTCTTGCTTAAAGCAATCATAAGACTTTGATGAAGTAATGCCATCCTTAGCGAGAATGCAGTAACCATCCATGGTCCAAAATTCATGCCCCCACACCCTTTGCCAGTTCACGACTGCACATATTTAGGATGTGCAACAACAAACAAACCTGAAATGAGCAAAATCTTGTTTTTCTTTCTCTTCCATCAGTTTGTTGCTGACGATGAGGTCATAAGATGTCTCCACTCCGTTCTCTCTGTGGCCAAATCCACTGCCTATCTAATACTAAGGTTGTGTGTTTCGAGGTCCTCCCTAATGTTATCCCTCCAGTGTTTCTGTTGACTACAGCTTCTTCTTTTCCCTGTGATGTGGCAGTGCATAACCCTTTGTGGCAACCTTCTGTTCATTCAGGTAGCACGTCCAAACCACAGGAGTCGTCATTTCCGAATGTAATGTTTCTTCCTGCTTCAGTGTGTTTCGTATGTCATCATTCCGTATTCTGTTTTATAGCCTGGTTACTCACAGGATTTTTCATAGTTGGTTAACTTCTGCGACTTCTATCCTGCGTTCATCTTCTTTCCTCAGGCACCAGCACTCAGTGCCATATATCATAAGTAGAATTACCAGGGTTTCATACACTTTGACTTTTGCTTTGATTGCTATACTTTTTGGTTTTCGTAGCTTGTTTAGTATTCCAAAGACCTCAGAGGCAAGTTCAATTCTTCCTTTAATATCTGTCGTGCTGCGCCCATCCTGTGTTAGCAAGCCACTAAGATTTCTTCACTTGTTCTTCACTTCTCCTCTCAGCTTTATTTTGAGCTGATGTTGCTTTTGAACTTGCTTACTACCATTATCTTTGTTTTTTGATTTGTTGATCAGTAGTCCATATCTCCTGCTGGTCTAGTCCAATTTCTCTGTGACTTCTTGTAGCTGATGTTCAGTTTCAGTGATGAGATCGATGTCATCAGCAAATCTGAGTTTATTTACCACCTCACTGCTGACCTTTACATCTGCCTCTGTGTCTGCCAAGGGCTCCTGTATGATGGCTTCCAGAAGAAGGTTGAACAGGTACAACGACAATTTGCAGTCCTCTCTGACTCCAATGGTCACACAGAACACACATCTATACTGAAATGAACACAAACACTTGACGTAGTTGCCTGTCTGACATTTTAGTCTGATCGTCAGAATTTTCTTTAAAAGAATGAATTAAAATACTTGAAGCAGATATTTTTGGCAATGTATTTTTTTTTTGCAGTTACAGTTCAAAATCTCATTCTATCTGGCAATCATTGAATTAAATAAATATTTATGTATCTGTTTTCCATCAGGGGGCATCTTAAGTAGCCCAAAACTATATAGATATAATATTAAAGAGGCGATACCCCTCCCATAGTGATATGGCGGTAAGAAATCACAAAAGAGAAAATAACAGCTTTCTTTAATGATGATTTACGCAGCATAACAGACAAAGGAAGCCATAGCAAGACATTTCACCGAAGTGGGAGCTCGATGTATACAGTCTGCCATTTTCGTCGCTGCACTGGAAGGATTTTCAGGATCGAATGTCCGTCCATCGGCTTCAAAGGTGTGCCGGGCAATGATCCGAGGCTTTATACCCTTTCTTCATGAGCAGGCCCCTACTTAGGTAAATCATGCCATTCCAAACAAGGAAAAGTAGATCCAATGTCATGCTGACTTTGTCACACAGAAATAGTACAATGCCCATTTTCGTAATTGTCCCTTTCTTGTCTTTTAATGCTTGCCTAGCAGTTCTAAATGATGAGCCCCCTGTGTGCTAAATCTGGCCTTGTGTTAGCTGTACATGTGAGTGGATTTATAAAATATTTTTTGTACAGACCACAGTGACATATTAAACCTATAAACTTATTATAGTATCCTGATGTGAAACTGAGTTATGGGTGTCTCTTTCTTGAGTTATATGGTATAGGAAGGATTTGGATTTAACACTTACATTTATTTATTTTATCCAAAGCAACTTACAGCATTTGAGATACAGCTAGTCACATTTCTTTTGTTTTTCCAATTGGAGCACAACCGGGTGAAGTGGCTTGCTCAGAATCACACAGTGTCATTGGTGGGATTTGAACCCATAAGCTCAGGGTTTGAAGTCCAAGATGGCCAGTGTCCTGTTTTCATTTTTATTTGTTTGCCGCTGCTAATTACAGGTTTGTACTCTTGAATGGCAGCATTCAGGTTTGTCAAATATTGCCGACTGAACTGATCTCTTTAAAAACTGGTACAATAACGCGTTTGTCTTTAGCATACTAAACAAAAAGGTGCCACTTTCAGGTAAAGTAGCTCTGTTAGAATCCAAAAACACTTCATTAATATAAAATGCCTGGCATGTAAGGTCCCATGGGTAGATCGGAGTTAATAAAACAAGAAAACAAAGGCTGATTAATCTAATTGCTTCTGCCTTGATTTGGTTCGCCAAACTTCTTGTGCATGTTTTGTCAGAGCTGAAATTGTTAATAGCTTCTACAGTAAGCGGTACTATTTCTCATATTGCTCCAGGCTGTTTTCAAATTGGTGTTCTGCGTTCTTATGATAAGACGGCTCGTTTTAATCAGGATCGGTCGGCTGCTGAAGTGTAACAGAATAGAGTGACCTTAGGAATTTCAGCTGTGCAGCGTGGTACACTAGACTAGCAGTACGAGAGCGGCACAGTCCAGCTTCTAGTGTGCTGAAGAAATGTTCTTAGTAACCTTAGGAGCTGCTCTTGAGGTGTGTTGGGTAACCTTTGCTCTGTTAAATAAAAGTACTGGCTCACTGTTAATCTACTGTACAGCACGACAGTGATAAAGGAGCAGATTACTACGGAGACCTTTCAATTTCTGAAAAGTAGAACACTGAGTGATCTGGAAGGTGTCAGCAGTCCAGTGGTGGATGAAGTATAATTTACAGCAAAGGGTGGCAATAAGTACCTACTGCACGGCATTTCTGGCTGAAAAGAATGCCATTGGCAATACAAAAGATATCAACAGATCTTACTCTGTACCTTTAGATGTTAGACCAAAGCTACATCTTTCAGAGTGAACATTTCAGTCTGTTTAACTTTGAGTCACTGTTGAAGGAAATGAAAGAGTAATCTTCTTATTTGTGATAAAAATGGTAAAGCAGGCTTAATTCAATTTGTGGTCATGGAGGACTAGAGTGCATCCCAGCAGTAATGATGAGTGAAACAACAGAATTTAATTTTCCACATAGTTTCACTAAATCATTGTGAAAATTGGACTCACAATCACTTTTGAAATTGCAAAATATGAGAAATTTGTAATTATTTTTTTTTTGGAGTTGAAAACAAGGGCAAGGTCATGTCCAGCGGCTGTGGGCCATCTGTTGGTGAAGAAAGATTCACTGATCTTGACTTTGCTGACAATGCTGTGATCTTTCTGGAGTCAAAGGAGGCTCTGATCAGGGCTGTCAAGAGACTGAGTGAGGAGTCTGACTGTCTGGGCCTGCGAGTGTCCTGATAAAAACCAAGAGCCAGGCCTGTAATGACCTCTTGGGCACGGCCATCAGCAGTGTGTCTGTCTGCGGAGAGAGTGTCGAGAGGTTTACTTACCTCGGCAGTGAAATTCATGTCCCTGGTGACTCTTCCTATAAAGTCAGTAGATGGACTGGAGAGCATGGTGGGTCATGAGGTCACTGGAAAGGGGTGAATGGCACTCTTGATATCTATGCAAAAGGGCGAAGTCTTTCGAGTCCTGGTGCTCCCTGCTTGTCTATAGGTTTGCGATGCATGGACGCTATCCAGTGATCCGAGACAAAGACTGGACTACTTTGGTGCTGTGTCTGTTTGGAGAATCCTTGGGTACAGCTGGTTTGACTTTCTGTTGAATGAGCAGTTCCTCATAGAGTCCCAAATGAGGCACATTACCTGCATTGTGAGGGAGAGTCAGTTACGGCACTATGACCATGTGGTGTGTTTCTCTGAGGGTGATCCGGCTCACGGGATCCTCATTGTTGAAAATCCGAGTGGCTGGACCAGGCCAAGGGGAAGCCCACATAACACCTGGCTGTGGCAGATAAAGGATCATTTCTGGAGGGTGTCTGTATGGGGGGTTGCCAACCAGGATCCCAGGCTGTTTTGTTGTGTGGTGGGTGCAGCAACGTGCTGTACCAGTGCATGCTCCAAACTTGGCTTGACTTGGAAAACAAGGAATATTGCTCTGTAAGAGTTATTCCACAGCCAGAACTAAAGTCTCTTTTGTTGACCACCCTTCAGCACTACCCAGATATTCCACGGTCCTTTCCAGAGAGCTCTACAAATTCTCATCTTGATCTCTCACTGCCTGCTTGTACATTTAGGTCAGGGGTAACACTATTTGTACTTGCTTTCCCCAAATCCACTAATTCAATGTGCTGGAAGCCATGCACCCAGGAAAATGTATCTTTGAGGCTACTTGAATAAAGATGAGCATGGTCAACCACTGCAGAAGTGATTTTAGTCTAAGCCCATGATCTGACCATAAAGGGAATTGCATTCACAATTGTTAGCTTGATCGTGTAACTAATTTTTCCAAACAATAAAAAACAAAAAAATCTGACCTATTGTAATATATACTGTATTAGAACATCTGGAAGAGAACAGGCCATTCAGTTCAACAAGGCTCGCCAGTCCTGTCCACTTCATTCTTCCAAAATAACATCAAGTTGAGAATAATCTTGAAGAAGTCTTGTATAATCTTGAAGAACATCAAAATGTAATCAATTTATCTTCATGAAAAGGCACTTTAATTGTAATAAAAATATTGTAAACAAATGACTGAAACTCTGAGGGAAGACTGCTTAATCCATAAGGCATAAACAAAAACATATAATGTCCATTTGCTTTAAGTGCAATTTTCTATTCACCCATTCCATTAATTCTTGTTTAATTATGAACAGTTTTTAAAACATGCTAAGTGAAATTATTTGACTGTTGTTTTTGTTTGTGCAATGCTTTCTGGATGTGGTGGAAGCCACATTCCCAGGCCAATGCATTTTAACAGTTTAGTGCTTCCTCTGTAGCTTAGGCCCCCATTTTCAGTGCTTGGGACCACAATAATAATGCGTTTGCACATGAATTAAATTATTGGAAATGAGAAGAAAATTCACATGCTAATGGTACAAAATTTGCTTTTGGTGAAATTTAATCTATTTATCCATCCTCTTCCGCTTATCCGGGGTCGGGTCGCAGGGGTAGCAGCTTAAGCAGAGAGGCTCAGACTTCCCTCTCCCTGGCCACTTCTTCCAGCTCTTCTGGGAGAATCCCAAGGCATTCCCAGGCCAGCCAGAAGACATAGTCCCTCCAGCGTGTCCTGGGTCTTCCCCGGGGCCTCCTCCTGGTTGGACGTGTCCGGAACACCTCACCAGGGAGGCGTCCAGGAGGCATCCTGATCAGATGCCCAAGCCACCTCATCTGACTCCTCTCGATGCGGAGGAGCAGCAGCTCTACTCTGAGCCCCTCCTGGATGACTGAGCTTCTCACCCTGTCTTTAAGGGAAAGCCCAGACACCCTGCGGAGGAAACTCATTTCAGCCGCTTGTATTCGCGATCTCGTTCTTTCGGTCACTACCCATAGCTCATGACCATAGATCGACTGGTAAATTGAGAGCTTTGCCTTATGGCTCAGCTCTTTTTTCACCACTACAGACCGATGCAGAGCCCGCATCACTGTGGATGCTGCACTGATCCACCTGTCGATCTCACGCTCCATTCTTCCCTCACTCGTGAACAAGACCCCGAGATACTTGAACTCCTCCACTTGGGGCAGGATCTCACCCCCAACCCTGAGAGGGCACTCCACCCTTTTCCGGCTGAGGACCATGGTCTCGGATTTGGAGGTGCTGATTCTCATCCCAGCCGCTTCACACTCAGCTGCGAACCGCTCCAGAGAGAGCTGAAGATCACGGCCTGATGAAGCAAACAGGACAACATCATCTGCAAAAAGCAGTGACCCAATCCTGAGTCCACCAAACCGGACCCCTTCAACACCCTGGCTGTGCCTAGAAATTCTGTCCATAAAAGTTATGAACAGAATCGGTGACAAAGGGCAGCCCTGGCAGAGTCCAAATCTCACTGGAAACAGGCTCGACTTGCTGCCGGCAATGCGGACCAAGCTCTGACACCAGTTGTACAGGGACCGACAGCCCTTATCAGGGGGTCCGGTACCCCATACTCCCAGAGCACCCCACACAGGATTCCCCGAGGGCCACGGTCGAACACCTTTTCTAAGTCCACAAAACACATGTAGACTGGTTGGGCAAACTCCCATGCACCCTCCAGGATTCTGCTAAGGGTGTAGAGCTGGTCCACTGTTCCGCGACCAGGATGAAAACCACACTGTTCCTCCTGAATCCAAGGTTCGACTATCCGATGGATCCTCCTCTCCAGGGTCCCCGAATAGACTTTTCCAAGGAGGCTGAGGAGTGTGATCCCCTTTTTAAAGAGGGGGACCACCACCCCGGTTTGCCAATCCAGAGGCACTGTCCCCAATGTCCATGCGATGTTGCAGAGACGTGTCAACCAAGACAGTCCTACAACATCCAGAGCCTTAAGGAACTCCGGGTGTATCTCATCCACCCCCGGGGCCCTGCCACCAAGGAGTTTTTTGACCATCTCGGTGACTTCAGTCCCAGAGATGGGAGAGCCCACCTCAGAGTCCCCAGGCTCTGCTTCCTCATTGGAAGGCAAGTTAGTGGGATTGAGGAGGTCTTCGAAGTACTCCCCCCACCGACCCACAACGTCCCGAGTCGAGGTCAGCAGCGCACCATCCCCACCATATACAGTGTTGACACTGCACTGCTTCCCCCTCCTGAGATGCCGGACGGTGAACCAGAATCTCCTCGAAACCGTCCGAAAGTCGTTCTCCATGGCCTCTCCATGCCTCAGCAACAACCGAAGCTTCATTCAGCTTGGCCTGCTGGTACCTATCAGCTGCTTCCAGAGACCCACAGGACAAAAAGGTCCTATAGGACTCCTTTTTCAGCTTGACGGCATCCCTCACTGCCGGTGTCCACCAACGGGTTCGGGGATTGCCGCCACGACAGGCACCGACCACCTTGCGGCCACAGCTCCGGTCAGTCGCCTCAACAATAGAGGCACGGAACATGGCCCATTCGGACTTAATGTCCCCCACCTCCCTCGGGACGTGGTTGAAGTTCTGCCAGAGGTGGGAGTTGAAGCCACTTCTGACAGGGGACTCTGCCAGCCGTTCCCAGCAGACCCTCACAACACGTTTGGGCCTACCAGGTCTGACCGGCATCTTCAGAGAGGTGACATTCCACGTCCCAAGAGCCAGTTTCTGTAGCCGAGGATCAGACAGCCAAGGTCCATCAGACAGCCAAGGTCCATCTATTAATCTATTTAGTGTTTTTTTTTTTTTTTGAAGGTTTCATTGCAAATTGAATTTCACATGAATGGCTTTGCTCATCACTACTGCATTAGGCACAAAGCAGGAACCCACCCTACAGAATGCGGCTCCACCCACATAGAAGTGGAACAGGGCAGCGAGGAGTGTCCCGCCCGGCTCCCCACTCCTGACGTCATGCTTCCCCCTCCCCTCAGCCTGCAGCCTCTGTCTCGGATTAGCATAAATATATCTCTCCTGCAAGCGAACTATGATTCTGAGCACGATGAGAGAAGTCGCAAAATTAACTGGAATGTTCAAGCAAATTCTAGAAAAAAACCTGATCTAAATCTGTGAAATAGTTCTCTCATTTGCTAACTAAGCAGAGATAAGATATGCCCCGTGGCTGGTGCGTGAGTGAGGAGGGCCCTGCCTCCCTCCCCTTGCCCCACTGCATGTCTCTCAGATTCACACAAATAAATCGGTACAGCAAGCGAACTATGCTATTGAGTGCAATGAGGGAAGTCGCAAAATCAACCGGAATGTTCAAGCAAATTATAGAAAAAAAAAGATCTAAGTCTGTTAAGTAGTTCTCTCGTGAAAGTGGACAGACAGACAAACAGACACACGTTGGATTTTATATATATAGAGATAATAATGTCATTAATAATAGTAATATTCTAAAAGCCACTTAATTCAATTTAAGATTGCAGAACCTATCCCGGCAGCTTTTGCCACAGGGCAGGAGAGAAGCTTGGACAAGATACCAGCCCATCACAAGAGCCCCTGACACTCACACAGGCTCATTCACACACCTATGGCACTAATTTAGAGCTGCCAATTATCCTAACCTGCACACAGCTATGGGAAAAAATCCAAGTGGACACAGGGAGAATGGGCAAACTTCTCATGGACAATGACCGTAATTTGATCCCATGCAGCGGGATTCATAAAGCATCAGTGCTAACCACTGCCCCATCATAGCACCTGCAAAAAATAAACAAAAAAGGAGAGTTTAGAAGAAGCTTTCATCGAAAAGCTTTAATGATCTTCGAATTACAGCAGGAGCCTAATAAATGGCACTTAGCCTGCTGCACTGAGTGATCTTTGGAGTGCAGGCCTCTGTTGGGTGAATTTTGAGTCACAGTACAAGGAAAGTACTTGCTGTTCTTAAATCAACAGTCAATTTAAAAATACTGGCCCATTGTTGTAGGAAAGCCTTTTATGATCTTCATGTTACAGAAGCAGAATATTAGATATCTTTTAGTTTATGGTATTAAGTGTTCTTGGGAACTATGCTATCCAGTGTAGCAGAACTGCACTCAATGATTTTCATGGCTGCTACACAACTCTCTATTGTGACTGTAGGTACAGAACAGAATAAAACTGCTGATTGCTTTCTAATCTATACTAGTAAAAAAGGCAAAAAACTCTGATAATGGCTGAGACAGTTAAGATGTTTTTTCATCATCAATGATAATGGCAATTCCATAATTTTCTCCTGCCTTTGTGTTATAGTTTTCCTCAAACCTAAAAAACGGGCAGAATGTGCTCTTCCATTTTTCCTGCTCCCAATCCAATCAAACCAGGCCAAAGGCTGAGATTTACCAAGGTGGGGCACTTCTTGAAACAAATCACAGGCTTTTAAATTGCCATTCATGCCAGCACATAGTGGCATAATTCCCTTATGTATGCTGAGTGCCCTAGAAGGGAAAGAAGCAATGACACATACACAAAATAACAAAAAGTGACAGACCAGGCAGAAGTATGCCATGCCTCCTCAGAATGCAGAAGACCCCATATTTGATAGGGGCACCTAACACTTGCCCAAGAAAGGCCACAAAAGTGTAGCAGGAGGTCAGATCACCTCCTAACCCATAGCTCATGACCTGAAGCTTTGGAAAATGTGATCTTGTTACCTTTATAAAGGTGCGGAGATTCCTAAATCTTCAGCTATTTAGTGTTAAGATACTGCCATGATTCAGTTAGTGTTGTTCTTATTGACATTTTGTGCTATTGTTATCAAGATGCAACAACAGTTACTACGGAGTGTAGATTGTCCATCATTGGAGTGATGCTATAAAGAGTGGTGCATTAGACACATCAACATTTGGATGGAAAAGTTTTGGCAAAAAGTGGCCATTCAGCCCAACAATGCTTGCCAATCCTGTTCTCTTAATTCCACCAAAATAAGTTCAAGTCGAGTTTTGACGGTTCCTAAAGTGCTACTGTCTACCACACTACTCGGTCACTTATTCCATGTGTTCAGAGTTTCTTTCTAATGTTTGTGCTAAATTTAACCACAACAAGTTTCCAACCATGCACACATGTTCTTAACAAAGTCATTTTAAAGTAAAAGCGTGGATCCTCTGTACTCATTCCCTTCATAATTGTAAACACTTCAATCATGTCTCCTCTTACTCTCCATTTGCTTAAACTGAAAAGGTTTATCTCTTTTAATCTTTCCTCATAATTCATCCCCTGCAATGTTGGAATCAGCCTAGTTGCTCTTCTCTGGACTTTTCTGGAACTGCTGTTTTTTAATGAATAAAAACTCTTCCCACATTTGTGTATGAGTGTGTATAGATTTCCAGTTTCTCGACTATTCTTTGGCTTGATTTCTGTTTCTTCCTTTGATTCTTGGCTTACGATTTTTGATCAGACGAAAGACTTCTTGGTTTCATCTTCCGTCTTGCTTTACGGTTCCTCTCCTGTTCACTTCCATTTATCCTGCTTGCCTATCCTAGTGCGAGGAATCACAGATATAATCTGAGATTTTAAGAGTTTGAACCATGTTGCGTTTTTAAGTTGGACAGCTGAAGTGGGTATCTAAAAGAATGAAATTTTTAGGTGCAAAACTGTAGACTCAAGGATGCAGCTACACCAGAAACTATTACAGTTCTGGAGAGGTGTCCCTGGTGCTGAAACAGGGATGCTTCAGACCCCCATAAGTGATTCTAGGACTTGTCTGGGAGCAACACAGGAATGGAGCTTAAAACAACCTCATGGCCAAAGGATTAGTCTGGGGTTGGAAGGTCTGTTAGCTCAAATACTGAAGAGAAGCAGCGAGAGAGCGAGGGGAAGGGAGAAATGTGGAGGATGTGAATAAAAATGAATCAAGCCACCCTCCTAGTAGTCAAAAACTTTAACCTACGGAGGTATGCCCAGAAAATACAGTATACAGAAGTGGAAACTCGACTAGAAGAATTCTATTCCACCTCGTATTACTAATATTACTGCAGATTCTAAAAAAATATCAAATTCTTTTTCCAAGGATCAGTTTATAAATTTTCCATGTCCATTTTCTTGGTCCCTATTATTGTCATTTTTCCTACCCCATCTAGATTGTAAAGATACCAACGTGCCTCAACAATTCACTAGTACAGATTGCCGCTGTGCTTAGGAATCTTCAGGCTATAAACGTTGGAGGCGGGAAGTGGCAGAATTTCAAGCAGGTTGGGGTTGGGCTTAGGGAAATTTTTCTTGGCTGACGTCCTCCTGGCTGCAGAGAAAGAGGACAAATGGATATAACCTAAATCTCTTTCCCGATGTCCCCACAAAATCCACCCGCTAAGGTTTGCAAAGCACTCACAGATATGAAAACTGGTATTGAGGTTTGAAAAATTATGTCTGAATCTAAAGAACTCTTGGTGTATGTTAGAAGAGCTCTTAGTGACCATAGCATTTGCAGATCAATACTGAATGACCTTTGAGATACATTAGAAGAATTTAAGATTCCACGGTCAATAGAGAAACAGCACTGAGTGACCTTTGAACCGCTCTGAAAGGGCATTTGAATGAAGTGTTGAAGCTTCTCTTGAGCCTGACAATCCTCTTTTAGCGAAAGAATTCAAATTCCCACCTTTCTTTCGTCTTGTGCTTTCCAGGGTTTCCAACCATTCTGAATAACTTAAACTTCCATTATGATCTATGCTGTCGATGATTTTTAGTGCAACTGGCTCTAGCAGTGTATTCATTTCACGGCCTTAAACCAGCAAAATTATATGTGAATAAATATTAAAACATTTGCTTAGGGGATGGGGGAGGTTGAGGAAAAGTAACATACAGAACGTGAAATAAGAAATGAAAAGTGTCTGCTTAATTCGGTGATGCCTTTGAAGTAGTTTTCAAAAAATTTGATTTATTTCAATTCATGTTTCAATTTGCTGCTGCTTCTTTTTTTTTTTCTTCACTTTCGCCCTCTCCTTTTTTCAAATCAAATCCACACACTGACTCGGGGCACTGAGATGTTATGTTCGTCCTCTGATTGCGCTGCCACTCGCCTGCTTTCTTTGCCGTCTCTAAAGCTGAGTTCTGATTGCTCCCAGACTCCCGTGGTATTCATGCTTTTAAGATCCTCACAGCAGATGTCATTTGGCTGAAGTGATGCATTGCCCTCAAGTCTTCCGCTGACACTAATAAAGGTCTGCCTTTACTGGTACATAATTGTTGTATTTTGTCCTTATTGTTCTTCCTGACAGTATAATGGACCGCAACCTTTCGCTGACCTGTTGGCCAAACAGTCAGGCCGCTAAGATTTAGGTGCTCTTCACCTGTACGAGTTCTGATTTAGCAGTTTCTATTTCTTTTCCAATAAAAAAAATTGGTTTTTAAAAAATTATTAATATTTATAGCATTATAAGCTAAAATATTTCATGAACAAATGGATGCTTTCAATTACATAACATTCTCAAACCTGTGTCATGCCTTTCAAGGTTGCAGAGGGTTGGCATCTCTCTGATGAGAAATGTTAGCGATAACTTGATAGTCATCCTTTTCTCACTCCTTAGAGTTTTCTTACTACTACCTTGTGAGCCATAGGCAGGTTCGTCCAGACAGTGGTCATCGGCATAAATGTCGGAGTCAGCATAAGCATTTCATTTTGATGCATACAAATGTAGATGCATGTGCAGTTGTCATTGTTTTCATGTAGTCCCTTGTCCATGAGAAGCAGACTGGACAGTTGAAGGTGGCTTTGAGGTGTTTGCCTGCACACAGACGATGGCATATGGATGGACATGCTTGTGATTGGGTACTGTGCGTGTTTCAAGGCATGTATGTGCATGTGATATGAAAGGAAATGGCGTCATACCCAAGTCAGGTGGCCCCGTTATTGTGTACTGAACGAAAGGTTTTATTTATTTTTTTTTAGTATGTGAGTGTGATCAGATCTCTCAAGCTTAATTCTGTGGCTAGCCTATCGAAGGGTCGAGCAGTTTATCTCCCTGGATTAGCCACACGTTGAACTGGGCTGCATTCGTTATTTTATTTTATTTTTTTTGTGCCACAAAGACATTGTGATTTTCATTGTACCTTTTGATTTTTAAGTAGAAGGTGCAAAAGGATCTATTGTAAAGAAGCATTCATTTTTTTTTATTTTCTACTGTGCTTTTATTGTACACTTTTATTTATTAATTTTTATTTCACTGTTTGTTATTCATTTTTACCAGAGTGCACTTTGAATGGTTTAAAAACTATTTAGAATTTTTGTTCTATAATTGAGGTAATTTTCTTCATGAACTGCACTTTCTGTGTCTGCCTCCCATACTGTTCCATTAGCCTTCAGTCCCTATTCTAGCATTGCCACCTTTAAGGATTGTGGGGCATGATAAGTGGTGGCAGCGGTGGGATTGACTAGTGGCCAGTAAGGCAAATTTTTGAGACTGGTGTATCTTTTGTGAATGCACAGAGGCTGAAATGGTACCTTTTGCATCTGCCTCCTGCCTGTTCTGCCTGCCCTTGGTCTCTATTATACAGTATTGTTCCCACAACCCACTAAGAACTTTCAAGATTCTGGGGTGTGAAAATGTAGCACAAAAAAAGAAGCAACCTTGGATGGGATGTTGATCCATTATTAGGGACTATTAACACACACAACCACAGCCGAGATTTTTGGGATGAGGGAGGTAAGGCAGAGTACCAGAAGAAGTACCAGACACAAATAGACACAAGTAGAAAGTGCTCTACCCACATGGACCTGAGATTCAAATCCAGGAGTTTAAATCACTGTTCCCACATCCACAAATTGGTGAAAAAGTGTTGAAATAAGCAGTCACATTAGGATAAAGGATGTGTGTCCCCACAATTAATTTTTATTTTTGTTTCATATTTGTAACTTAATTTTGATTTTTGTTTCATATTCATAATTGTGCAGTTGTTAAATAAAACTAAATAGATAGATCTGTATAAGAGATGGACAGAAAGATCACAAACACTTGGAAACATGGGAAGGCATGCCATCCTCACATAGACAACAACTGAGATTTGAGCCCTGCATGCTGGATCTGTGAGGAGGTGGCATTAATCACTGTGCCACCATACTGCCCTGCTGTCCATTTCTGTCACCAAAATATTTTAGTTGCCCTTGCAAATCTACTATATAAATAAATGCTACTGTCTCACTGAGCAATCTGATTGGTTAGTGTGGCGTTGATTGTTCAATCAAATGTGACAGGAAGCACTAGACAGGAGAGGTTCATACTTGAGGATACCATTAAGGGGTACAAAGTCCAATTCCCGATTATGACAATTAATTAGGTAGGTGCAAAGTGAAAGAGCTGTTTTATTTTAAACAAAGGTCAAACAGTCAAAGGTTCAAAACCCAGAATTGCAGTTGAGTTCAGTCAATAAATTTGTAGTTGGAAATCCACATGGGAGGAAAATGAATCACTTATCTTAAAACAGTTTTATTCCTAAGCTTTTGATTTTTACCACGAATCATCGTCAGAGGAAAATGTTTAGACTTGCAGGAATCCAAGGCAATATACAGCAAATAAGGAGTGAAGGGGAGGTGGATGTGTGTGTGTGTGTGTGTGGGGGGGTGTTTATCATTAAGTCTTATTTATTATTTGCATGTTCTTTTTTTCAAGCCTGCATATGTTGGTTTCATATCCAAATGTCTGTTAATGGCATTTGCATTGGATAGCCACGTTTCAACAAGCAAGCTCCTGTCAATCATGGAGAATCCACTGCATCCACTGAACAGTGTCATCTCCAGGCAGAGGAGTAGCTTCGGTGACAGACTGCTGTCACTGTCCCGCTCTACTGACAGACTAAGGAGATCGTTCCTCCTCCACACTATGCGACTTTTCAATTCCACCCAGGGGGGTAAATGCTAACAATATTCAAAGTTATTGTCTATTTTACATGCATTTTTATTACTCCTTAATTAAATATATATATATTTTTTTGTATCAGTATACTGCTGCTGGATTATGTGTATTTCCCCTTGGGATTAATAAAGTATCTATCTATCTATCTATCTATCTATCTATCTATCTATCTATCTAT
>JANRMT010062802.1:29586880-29637392 GCA_026402145.1 Polypterus bichir lapradei | reverse complement strand
TATCTATCTATCTATCTATCTATCTATCTATCTATCTATCTATCTATCTATCTATCTAACCAGTTCTCTGGCACTTTTAGTATTAGCCTTGAATTCTACTTCTACTTGAGTCCCATTTAAATGTGTGTCTGGTCGAACGATAAATATACATTCCATAAAGGCAGTGCTCCTGGAGGGTAAAAGTCAAATAAATAATCCATAAAATCGAGGTTAAAACACACAGGATCTGTCTTTCTGTAAACCACAGCTTGCCTCAGTGCTCTCACACGTTGACATCTCCTCAGCTCACCACAGGGTCTCCTCAGTCCAACTTCCTCATTCAGTCACTGTTGGGGTGCCCCAAGCCTGACTCTTACTGCATTCCTTTGGCACCTGCAGGGAGCCCCATGAGCCCTACTCCATCTTAAGGCAGGAGCCTGCTCAGAACGGTGGGTTGCTCCTACTCCCTGTTTGTTTGCACTAATCACACACTCCACAGTGTTTACAAGGCAATTGGCTGCCGTGCACGTTAGCACCACCCAGAGCTGCTCCACCATGCTACTGTTAGCACCTACATCCCTCCATGCCTGAGTGCACACCTCACCAACCCCTCAAATGTGACTTCTCACAAGCTGTTACCATAGATTAGGGGGTCCATCCCCTTAGGTTCAATGAACAAAATATAAGGAACATCACTAACATAAAACAATAATTCAAACTTATTAATAAACTAGGCAATACTAATTAATGCATTATCTCTATATATATAAAATCTAATGTCTGTCTGTCTGTCTTCTTTTTACAAGAGTACTACTTGCTGCATTGATTTTGCTACCTCTCTCATCGTGCTAAGTATCATAGTTCGCTTGCGCTACCGATTTATTTGTGTGAACCTGAGAGACACACAGCGGGCCGAGGGGGAGAAGGGAGGCTCCCTCGTCACTCACATTCCAGCCTCGGGGCGTGTTCCTTACCTCTGCTAAGCTAGCAAATGAGAGAACTACTTGATGGATTTAGATCTGGCTTTTTTCTAGAATTTGCTAGAGTATTCTGGTTGATTTGGCAACTTCTCTAATCGCGCTAAGAATCATAGTTCACTTGCAGAAGCAATACATTCGCACTAATCCGAGACAGAGACTGTGGGCCGAGGGGGGGGAAGCACGACGGCAGGAGTGGGTAGTTGGTGTACCTCTGTGTTTTGGAGTGTACCTTTTCTCCACTTAGCTAGCAATACCTTTTTGTTTATTGATTTTTAAAGTTTGTCCTGTTTCACTACTACACGGGCAGAGCCGCAGGGGATGGCTAGTACACATTAAAAAGACACCGAAGAATTCACATAATACCTGCACAACATATTTATGTACAATCACAATTTTTACCTTAAGTGGTTATTCAATAAAATCACACCATGCCTATCTAGAAATATCCTATTTTTGATTTATTGATTCACCTTATTGAAATAAATTTAATAATGCATTTCAATAATAAGCTATCCCTCATCTGTCTATTTGTTCTCAGAATTGAATTTCCTCCAAGTGAAGGTCAGACATTTTATACCATATGTTAAAATTATAGGATGTAAAAAAAAAAAAATATTCAGCATTGAATTACCTGACTTCCTAATCATAATTTCAACAGTTTCTTTCCATGGAAATATTACATTCTGAGATTAATGAAATCTACTTTTGTTGGTGTCATGATTTGCGTCATTTTGATTTTAATTTTGAAGAAAATGTTAGAGCACATGCTGCTTTATGGGTATCCTGTCTACAAGCACAGAGAGTGCAGAATATGGAAATTTTCTATATAAAGGTCACCCACAAGTCACAGTTCATTATGTTGTCAGGTAAGAACAATGAGGAGAGAACCAAATAATTACATACCAGAAGGAAAGTTGATAATAAGAAAGCTAAAGCAGCATATCTCAAGTTGGGTGAAAATTAAATGTGTTCATAATTAGCCAAGCAGTGAAATTCAGATTGCAGAATGTCTGTGTCTCGAGTAACACGTCTGATCTGTCAGTCTGACCTTGACGGCTGGTTGGCTGCTGCCGGTGTGGCAGGTTATTAGAGTGCTGATTTGTCCTGAGGTTCCTAATTGGTTGCTAACTCCTGATATATGACTACATTGTTAACTTTAGGTGGTTAACTTGTCCAGTGACTGTCAGTTTCTTTAGAGAAAATCTAACTTTCTTGTGAGGAGTTGTTATCAGTGTTCCTATAAGATGAAGGATATGCTATTCAAATTATTCAGAGAATGAATACATTTTCTTTTGAAAATTCATCAAACAACAATGGTTGCTTTCCTTCCTGGAACTGTCTATTCTTTCATTGAATTAGCTGTCCACTTGGGCAGTGTAGATTTATTAGGAAACACACGGACCTCCGGTCCTCAGATAACGGTAGTTCACATTGAACGAGCTGAATATTTCCATTTTGGCCAAGCATTCTTTTGTTTTCAGTGTGAAGAAATACCATTCCACAGTGAGAAAATTGCATATGTAACTTTCAAAAGTACTGCTTCTCAACCAAACATTAATGTAAGGAAGTAAAAGCAACATTTCCATATGGGTGGAAGTTTTGAGTATTTGACAATCTCCTCATTTAACGTTTCTCTGTATTTGTTGTTGTGTGTGGTATGGCATATACAACAGGCAACTGGCCAACAGGTCAGGACTATATCAGCCAAGTTTTAGCTCCATCGCGCCCACTGTTCTGGAAGCCTTTAAGCAAATGGCGAGGTGCTGCATTTGATTTCTGTATGTTGTGGGTATACAGGCCGACATAAAAAGGCAATATGCAGCAGTGCTTTCTTAACATAATCGGAGAAACTGACTTCACTTATATTGCAATAAGGGTATCTAGCAAGAATAAAGCTTCTTTTGATAACCATAAATAGTGACATTCCATTAACATAAATTTTATTTGTGGTACCAAATTGAGACTGACAAATGCTGTGGCTCAGTGGCCAACCCATAATTCATTTATTTTGAGGCATATTAGTGTTGGAAAATAAGTTGCTGAAGGTGCTGTATATGATGGCTGGCTTGTTGGTAAGGTAACTGGGTGAACCCTCAGTGTTTAATAGGCATTGTAACAGCAGTCATGTCATTATGTGTGCCAGGTGACAGTGGCTACCCACTGAGACGGTAGTGCCTTATGCCTTTCCCCAGACCTCAGAGGAGTGGTGTTACAATGCCATGTGGAGTTCACCGTAGCACTCCTCAAATACAAATGCTGGTGTCTAAATGCGTCAGGTGGCAGGCTGCTGTATCAGCCAATGATAGCTTGTAGCTTCATTAATTGCATATGTACGAGATTAATTAGCATAGTACATTAATGGTTGTTTCAGGGTGGCAACTGGGTAGGGCTCAAGGTGCATTCATGCAAGCACATTTACAAGGGGATTGTGATTTTTAAAGGATAAACTGCATACAAATGTGTGTATAGCAAATGTTTTCAATTGCATTTATCTTTTGGTGTACACATTTTCCTGTTTGTTTGGCGTATGCATACTAACACGCTCAAATCTATGTAAGGTTTTATTAATGAGACACCTTGATTTGTGAGAGGGCAGTGCTAATCACTACACCACAGTGTCAAATTGTGTATCTCCTTAAATCTACTGTAATTCTCATTGTTATTGTTCATGTCCTTCAACTAACACTGTGTTCACTAACACTCAGTTATTCCACGACTATTTTCTGTCTGTGGAGATTATCAGCTGAAGGTAGGAAACGTTCCTTCGTATGAACCTGTCCATGAAAAAACCTTTCTGCAGTTTTCATTCAGTACATTCATAAATCGTCTCACACTTACAATGAATTACAAGAATTTTCAGTTGGACCAGCATGCACCAATCTGTACAGGCAAACACATGCACCACATGTGACAGGCAGGAAGATGAGAGTTGAAAAGGTCAGTGGAACCAACAGGTAAACAAGTGCTAATCCTTTTGAAAGGTCACTCACTCAACACTCATGAGTCTGGGGAAAAGCCTGCTGAGTTAAGCAGTACTTAAGATTTCTACAGGTGTTCATCTTTTCTTAAAGACAGTAAACACCATTGCTTCTAAAAACAGGGACATAAATGGTATATAATAATATCTTATATATTTTACTAGGACAGAATGAGTATAAGTTAAAGCCAACCAAGAATGTAATGTGTCTAATCCTGGATATTTTCTCTATTGCAGTAAATGCATTTTTATATTATTTTTATCCCAACAGAACTCCTGGACAGATTTCAAGTCCTTCATAGGGCACAAATGTGTATATGCTTGCTGATAGCAGCCTATCATCTACTATGGTAATGTGACTACCCTTCTCAAGCTGGCAGTTGTGCCAACGCATGAGCAGCAGGATTTGTTGCATGTGAATCAGAAGTAGGTCACATCAGCATGGGATGTTCCTGTTGCACTATGGTGTCTTTTTCCCCTTCTCTCTATTTTTTCTTCAGAATAACTTCTCCTGTGGGTACATAATAACATAGTGGATGGCAGAATGCCAGTGGTCTCCGTCCTCAGCTTGGAATTTCATGAATGATGCCTGGATGCCACCCCGCTTCATTTGGTCATTATACCATATTTTCTGATATCCAGCATGGCATCATTCATCTCTTAGTTGGACTTGTCTGGGGTTATGATTTAGTGTGGTGTAGTGGCATGCAGATAACATGTCCTAACCAGCCCATGAGCTAATAGGGTCTTGATACTGGAGATTTGGGTATGAATATAAATATCATACTGTAGTACGGAACTCTGTCTGACCAATTCAGGCACAAGATGCACTGGTGGCAACAGATATGGAGTTTTTCCAAAGTTTTTATGCGTATCTGGTATGGTGTCCAGGTTTATGATCCTTAGAGAGGAGTGGAGAGATTTATAGCTCTGTAAACGGTGGCTTTATTGAGTTGGGATAGATTCTGGTTCTTAAAAACTCTGAAATAGAAACAAATACTGTGGAGGCAAGGTTCAAGCATGCTTGGCTATAGGCATCTATGTTACATGGACAGGAATGAATGCTGCTGAGGTAGATGATGTAAGGTACAACATCAAAAGACTTGCCATTGATATGAAAAAGAAGGTGGGTTCTATTTGAAGATTTGTTCCAGGTCCTTGGTATTGACCTGCAGACCAAAGGAGCTGTAAGTGGAAGACATGGTGCAGAGGACTTTTTGAATTGTATTCACTAAGTGGGCCATGAGAGCACAGCCATCTTTGTACTGAACCTTAATTGTATGAGAAGTTGACATCTTAATGATGGCTAGTAGATGTTGGAGGCTAAAGAGGCTGCCATCCAGACAATTTTATATTTGGATGCCATCATCATTTGCAATGCTACTTATGAGCAAGGAAGGTGACAGCTTTGAGGAACATGCTAAAAATCATAGTGGTAAGAAGGCAACCTTGTTTGATGCCAACATCTAACAACAACAACAACATTTATTTATATAGCACATTTTCATACAAATGATGTTGCTCAAAGTGCTTCACAACATGAAGAAAGAAAAAAATAAAAATATAAAAATAAAATTAGAAATACTAAGTAACAAAGAAATAGTTAAGGTACTATGGCCAGGAGGACAGAAAAAAACACCCAGCCCCAACTACATTGAACGATCTACATTGAAGGGGTCAGAAAGTTGTCCATATCTTCACACAATGACTTGCAAATTGTGATGGAATTGAGTCAGTATATTGAGCAAGCTTGGTGGCATGCATGAGTTTAGTAAAACACCTTGAAGACATTTAAACTCATACACGGTAAATTAGCATCATCAGGTACATTTCTTGAGCCAGTCCTGGACAGGACACATTGCATGACACTCACACTCACACACCTACAGTCTTTTATGCCAGACCAACTTAGTATTGATACTCAACCTGACATTTACATATTTCAGACAAGTATGGTGTACCTGTTACAGGGACCAATTTAAGTGCAACATCATCCATGAGCAACCACTTGAATGGTGTTACATCCATGCCCTCCAGCATAGGAGTTGGATGTAACGCCATCGCTCCCCTGTTTTTCTGTTACTCCATCAGATAGGAACACCAGGACCTGCAAGTGAACCTATGACCACACCTTATTCCCACTTCTTCTCTGTCCCTCTCATCTTCCTAATATTTCAAGGATCATTTGCTGGCTCACTGGTTCCAGAAATCCTGCTCAGTATGCCACTGTGTTTAATACTTTTAAATGGGGATATCAGAGGTTTAAAATTGCAGCTGGCAATGATGGAAAGATCAATAGGTTTGTTGATTGTAACACTGATGTATCTTCTTCATGGTCTTTTTCCAGCTGATGCCATCTGGACGGTTGCTGGTTAGGAGCAGAAGAGGAGGTGCTAGAGGCGGGGTTAATGTGCACTCTTTATACTTGATACTCTTCCATTTCTTGGTCTTCCAAAAAATGGAAAGGATGGTGTTGCATCCGAGTCCTTGCCCACAGTTGCTCTTAAATCGGTCCCCAAAAGAGACATTCTGCATTGACATGTGACATTGAACAACTAAAATTTCAGTACAAAGGCTCATATAAACAATGGTAATATTTTATAATAATAAAAGAAAAAGGTCTCTTGTGACAGTCTAGCACCTTGTCCAGGGCTGATTCCTGCATTGTGCCCAGTGCTGTATGGACAGACTTTGGCTTACTATGACAAACTTGACAAAACAGGTTTAAGATTGTTATGTCATTATTATAATATAGAGTCAATGAAAGAATTAAGGTGAGGGATAAAGGTAAGGCATTTAGGACAGCGATTAGACCAGCAATGATGTGTGTAGCTGAGAAATGGGCAGTAAAGAGAGCACAAGCGATGATGTTTGAGGTGGCAGAAATGAGAAAGCTGAGATGGGTGTGTGGAGTTACAAAAAAGAAATGAGACAATCACAAAAGTGTAAGAGATATCTCAAAAAGTGGTATAGGCGTGTGATGAGGAGAAACAATAAATACGTGGGCAAAAGAGTGATGGGAATGGAAGTACAGAGGGAGGAGAAAGCGAGGGAGGCCAAAGTGGAGGTGGATGGATAAAGTAAAAGAAGATCTGAAGGAAAAGGGCCTGACTGGTGTGGAGATGCAGAGCCAAGCTGTACGGAGAAGGCTGATCAAGCACATTGAACCCACATAGAAGTGGTTTATATAATAAATCTTAACATAAGATTCACGAAAGCCTAATAAAATGAAGAATTGGGGACTGAAGATTATCCTAACAACGCTGGGTGCAAGGCAGGAGCTGACACTAGAGATTCTTGTAGTATCTCCTTAAACCTTGTTTTAATTTAATTAACATTCATAATTTGCAATACTAACATTCTCCAATAAAATAAAGGCTCCAAACTTTTAATACATAGTAGAAAGCTTATTAAAAATACTCGACTCCTGCAATGCATGAGTGTTTTTCCGTTTTTCCAATTTAGCTTTCTTGAAAAACAACAGAGAAAAGTTTTAGGAAAATAATGAGCCACATTAATTTATTTATCCCTAAATATCTCAGCTAGCACTATGCTCATTGTTTGAATCACAAACAGAAATGGAAAAAAAGAAAGTTTCAATTAAACACTAATGAATTATGCATGTTCACTGATGACATTTCCACAGGAGAGCAGGTTAACTACAAATTGCATGGGAAAAAATAACAAAACAGCTCACTGGGAATTATTTTTCCATAATTGCACACTATGGATATTTACATACTGCATTCTGTCTGCATAGCTATGTATTTATTGCATAAAAACAAACGAATGAGTTGATTGGAGGTTGCAAAAACTGGTGCTAATGATAATAGAAACTGCTATTCAATACATTGCTCTGATCATGTAAATGTAACTCAAAAAGATCAAAATGGAAAATCCTCCATCTTTGTAAAGTTCCCACATCGCTTACTTTTTAGTCTTTTTAATGACTGTTTAGCAAAAATTACTCTGAGTAAACACAATCAGAAAACAACATGAGCAGTAATCAGAATATGTCAAGCAGCGTCTGAGCTGCCATCCCATTACAGGGCACAGGACTTGTCAAATCAGTTTAATATTAATGGAAAATTTAAAAAATGGCCAATAAACAAGTGTGTATTTATGCAGGTATGTGTATATGCTGTATCAAACAAATGTGTAAATGTATGCACCTTATTTACCATCCCAGTTTATATCAGGATATACAACACCTAAACTTCTACAGCAAAACCAACTGCCTAACACTGTGTCAGCCCCCGTCATGCCATCAAAGCAGCTCTGATCTGTCGAGACATGGACTCCACCAGACCTTTGAAAGTGTCCTGTGGTATCTAGCTTCAAGACCTTAGCAGCAGATCCTTTGATTCCTGCAATTTACAACGTGGGACGTCCATGGATCAAGCTTATTTTTCCAGCACACCCCACAGATGCTCGATCAGATTGAGATCTTTGGAATTTGCAGGCCAAGACAACACCTTGAACTCGTTGTCATGTTCCTTAACCCACTCCTGAATAATTTTCGCAATGTGGCATAGCACGTTATCCTGCCGAAAGAGCCTACCGCCATCAGGGAATACCATTGCTGTGAAGAGGTGTACGTGGTCTCCAGGTAGGTGCTGCGTGGAAAAGTAACATCAATATAAATGACAGAACCCAAATTTTCTCAGCAGAATGTTGCTCAGAGCATCACACTCTCTCTCTCTGCCGGCTTCCCATAGTGCATCCTGCCACCATCTCTTTCTCAGTTAAACGACGCAAATGCACCTGTCCTTTTACATGATCTTAAAGACAAGACCATGTGACGATGTGGGTTCTGGCTCCACACTCCCATTGCTGTTGGAAGCACTTGAACCCAACACCGTCGGTAATGTTACCGATGAGCTAGTCAGTGAAGGCAATAAACAATTGAGCAAGGGGATGGTATAAAGTGCAACAGTGCTTTTATTAAAACAATCAAAAACAAAGTGTCCATATAGTGCAGTGCTGTTCCAAAGTTCTTCCATAAATAAATAATCCATTAAAAGGAACGTGGAGGTTAAAAAAAAAAACACACACAAAAAAAAACAATCCTTTTTAAAACGAGGTTAAAACATCCTCAGGAAGCAGTCTTAAAACAACAACAAGCTCGGTGCTTCTTTTAACATGTGACTCCCCTGCATCTCCCTGTCCAGGCTTCGCAACAGGGGAGCCACTCTCACTCTGCAGCTGCCCTTTTCAGCATGCTTACTTGAGACTGGAGACCTCCCGATCCCTGGCTCCGGTATGGCACTCATCCCAGCCTCGGAGACTTGATTCCCACAACGGCCAGGTCGCCCACGTTGGGGATTCCACCACCAAGCCTCCCGACTTCCGCTGCCTTTCCGTGGCCCTCTGTGGCTCGTCGCTTTCCACAAGTCACTCCCGCTACCTAATCGCTCAGCGGGAGCGACATCCAACTCAAACGCCTGGGTGTAGGCCCAACACCCCAGGCCCTCGCAGCTGCCCGTGAGCGCTCGTTCGCGGCTCTCTCTCTCACCGACCTGCTTCCTCTCCTGGCTCCCGGTAACCTCCGTCCTCTCTCCTCTCGTTCGACCCCTTCCTGACCGACTCGCGCTTCTTTTAAATGACGAGGGGCCATGACAGCTGCAGCATTAGCCACGGGAACAATCACGGATGTGGGCAGTTCCTCACCTGTGCACTCGGTGAGAAACGCCCACACCCCCGAGCGTCCTGCGGCTCGCCATGGCCTAACGCCCCCTCGCTAAGTCGCCGCAAGAGCGGGGATTATTTATTTAAAAATGAATGGCCTTTGCTCAGTGAGCTGTGGACCCGCTATACCACAGACCGCCTTCTTAAATTGCTCCATGGTCCAGTTCTGATTCTTGTGGTCAGCATGGTCACTCTGACCTGTCTGCAGATACACAGCCCTGTATGCAGCAAGCTGTGATCCACTGTATGTTCTGACACCTTTCTCTCCTGGCCAGCAGTGATTTTTTTTTTCAGCCATATGTGGTACAGTAGCTCTTCTGTGTGATCAGACCAAACGCGCTAGCCTTTGCTCCCCATGCCCATCAGTGAGCGTTGGGTGCCCATGACCCTATTGGTGGTTCACAAGTTGTTCTTCATTTTGGGAATATCGCACAGGAAATAGTGTTCTGGAGATGCTCTGACCCAATTATCTAGTCATTACAGTTTGGCTCTTGTCAGAGTTACTCAGATCGTTACACTTGCTATTTTTCCTACTTCCAACACACCACCTTCAAAAGCTGGCTGTTCACTTGCTGCCTAATATATTCCGCCTCTTGATAAGGTGCCATTGTAATGAGACAATCAATGTTATTCACTTCACCTGTCAGTGGTTTTAATGTTGTGGCGGAATGGTGTATATAACCAATGTGTTCAGTAGGTAAGATGCAATGCTATGGAAGTAAACCAATATATATGTATATTTGAAATAATGTGTAAATCAACAAGTCAGTGTATTTTTTCCTGAATCATGAAGTCATTTATTTTTGAAATAATATATAACTCAACAAGTCAATGTATTTTTTCCTGAATTATAAACTCATTAATATAGAATAGTTTGAGGAGATAGAGTTTGAATCTCAGACTTGTCACTCTCTGTGTAGGAAGTCCCTGATGTCTGCATATCCTAGTGCAGTGTAGGTTAATTGTTGACTCTAAATATTCCCTTAATGAATGAAATTGGCTATTCATCCTCATCCAGAGTTTGCTCCTGCTGTGAGCCCAATACTTTTGAGAGGAGAAGAAGAAGAATGGATGTCATGCACACACACAAGCCCAGTTGTGGTGGATATTATAAAAATTTGTGACTGTGGACAAATCTCTTTGTAAGTTGTCACACATTTGCAAACAGGAGGAAGCTGTATGGACCAAGTGCGGGTAATTCCACGCTAGGCCAGGGGGTGGTGAGGTACACTAAACCTTCATCTGTTACCTCTACAGACCAAACACAGGAAAGCCTATATGACTCATCCCTAAAGACGTCGTTTCTGGTGCTTAGAGGAATGTCACTTTCGGTTCCGGCGACTAGAAGAACGTCACTTCCAGTTATGACATCAGAAGGAGGTCACTTCCAATTTCCTCATATTACTTCCAGTCTTGGAATTTAAAGCCGCCATCTTAACCACTATTCATCAGTTCTTGTTTGGACTCCATCAAAGACACTACTGTCTTACAAGGCTCTGGAATTCATTGCTGATCTACATTAGACGAACCTCCTCACTGCCCATTTTTAAGTCTGCTCTTAAGACCTATTTTTTTTGTTTGGCGTTTGATTCTGTGTGAGCAGTTGATGTTATTTGTTTTAACTTTGTTTAGTTGTTTTTATTACGTTGTAATTAGTTATTATTGTATTTTATTGATTGAGTTATTACTTTGTTTTGTTTAAATTTATTTAGTTTATGTACAGCACTTTGGTCAGCGGCTGTTGTATGTAAAGTGCTTTATAAATAAAGTTGACTTGACTTGACTTGACTTACTCTCAAAACTCATTGCAGCCAGGGATAATATACAGATGGCTGCCCCAAACTTTTTAAAGTGGGTCGAGTCTGATCTTTTCACAAAGTGTACATTATAATGGCAACATCAACATTATTTTTATTCTTATTATTTATTCTATTATAAAACAAGCTAAGTAACCAGTATATGATAAATGAAAATAACTGTAGAGGAATAAAAGCACTTGATTAAATTTCTTGAAGAAATAGATACATATTGTATTTTATAATGCATATCTTTCCATTATATTACAAAAGGTTTCTGTCGTGTCCACGATATTCAGCCTCGACCACTCCCCTCCACACTGCACGCCCAATCCTTACTCTTTCTGCGCACATCCTCTCTCCGCCCCATCCCGTAACACTGTCAGTGCTAACTTGCCCTTTGATGGATAGGCAGAAAAAGCAAAATATCTATTCAAGAATGTTGAATTTTAGATCACGATAGAAAAAGAGCATCAAGAGCTGATAGAGAACATAGAAAATAAGAAAATGAACTAAAAGCTGTATATAATAAAAATCAAGAACAAAGAGAATTATCCAATAAACAAAAAAGAGAAAAATACCCCAAACAATATGCAAATAGAAACGTAAAAAAGCAACATTTATAGAATGTAAGTTAGAGAATAAAGTAATTCATAATATTGTTTTTGATGAGGTGTTAATGTAATTTAACTTTTTATTATGTTTTATTACTTTTTTCTACTTTTACTTTTTACTAAATTTTATAATTCATTGGTATTTACAATAGACAGTTATAGTGAAATACTCAAGTAACTTATTTTCTCTCTGTAATAACTAAGCACCAAACCGTCATCCTCCCTCACCCTGCATACTCCTCTATATACCATCTCTTTAAATACAATCGCATTCTCTATAGGAGGAGCACCCCGACGCATTTCAAACAGCTCAACACCTGCCTCAGGGGGTTGGTGACCAAAAAGAGCAGGGAGTCTCTATTATTTTTACTTAAAAAGTTGAATTAACAAATATGTTGTTTTATTATATAAATGTAATTTGAGGTGAATAAAAGTCAGATATCCACCAATTGCTCTGGCAAATTTGTATCCATAGAAGCAGTGTTGGATGGGGAAGCATGATCACTTAGAGGGTTGTAGTTAAAGCCACTATTGAACTTATCTCCCCACTCTCTTAGTGGTCCCCTGGCATGTACTTCTTGAGCAGGCACTAAATGTAGGGCATGCCTTAAGTGACACTTTTCATGCTGGTGAGAGGACTCATCTTATCATAATCCTCTATTTCTCTGTTGATCAGTCTCCAGTCATCCCTGGTTCCTGTGTGTCTAATCCAGTCAGTTTCCTGTCGATGGGACACTCTACCTCCCTTCCTTTCTCGATCAGTTTCCAACTGCTTTGAGCGTTCCTCTTAGCTTTCTGGTCCTCTTCTCTATACATGAAGTTTACTGTCTGCCACTTGGCTCTGTAATCTTTCCTTTTGGCTTTCTGCCTCACTTTCTTGAGTAGCCCACCGGCAGTTTTCAGCTGCATGATTTTTTCAGTGTTGTTGGCTTTTCAGAAGACATTTGTTTTAAATTGATTTTCTTTCTAGAAGGCATATTATTTGAAAATGAATAAAAGAGGAAATAGAAGTGGCAAAACTTACAGGCCTTATTCCCTAGAATGTGAATGGCTAGATCAAACTGTATATGTTTTCAAGTTCTCCTCTGGGGGCACTGCTGAGCTGATGTGTACACTGCTTTTTAAGTAAGTTTACATTTAATGTATCCATGAACATTCATGACAATCTGTGTGTATGCATCCTTAATTTGAGACTCAAAATGTAAGAAAACAATGTGTACATAGCAATATTTCTCCAAGAAGCTGCTCCCAAAGTAGCCTTTACTCTGACCATGACCAAAATAAACGTACATACCAAATTTCATATAAATCAGTGGAGTGATGTCCGGACATACAGACATATACACAGAATTTATTAACTTTGTTTATATACAGTAGAGTACATTCTTTAGCCTTCATCTTCCACTTATCATTTTTATTTTAACATAATAAAATAATAGTGCCTTTTTGTGCCCATGGACACGAGAGGAAGACACACACAAAAACAAGGAGAAAGTGTTGCCTTCACAAAAACAAAAATCCTGCATGGAATTTGAACCCAGTGTGCCAATTATAAAAGGCATGTGTGCTAACTTTTGTTCCACAATGCCACTTGTATTTCTTTATCATGGCAGTTTGGCTATGGATGCTGGGTTTTTTTTGTGTCCTGACCAGGGAAGTAACATTTAACGCAGCATATTATAAGTTTGTGAGTGGTTCCCAACAGTACAATCTGTGAATCTTGGGCTATATTAGGACATTTAGCTGAAATGGTATGATTGGTTTGCACTGCCAGTTTCTACATGAAAGGGTGAAGTGGTGGCTCTGAGGCTAAGGATCTGCGCTGGTATCCCGAAGGTTGCCGGTTTGAATCCCTGTCACTACCAAAAGAGATCCTACTCTGCTGGGCCCTTGAGCAAGGCCCTTAACCTGCAATTGCTCCAGGGGCGCTGTACAATGGCTGACCCCAAGGGGTATGCGAAAACTAACAAACTCCTAATACAAGAAATTGTATAAGGCGAAATAAAGAACAAAAAAAATTATATTAGTATATCTCCAATGTTGACAACAGTCTCTGGCATATGCAGATACCCACTTTCAGGCATTTTTTCATCTAGTTCCCCACAGACCGACCATTCCAGATAGCTAGCAACCTTTTTGTGCCAATCTATGTATTCAGTAGCTTTGCACATCCAGCAGTTATATGGCTGATCATCTCTTCAGCCTTGCTGCACATTCTGCACTTGCATTCAACCTTCTGATTCAAGATTTTCCACGGGTGGTAACTTATGTTTAGTGTCTCATCTAAAATGAGTAAGCTTTCAGTCCTTTCTTTCAGCTTGAGTCTTTTCAGCCATGCCACACTTGCTCTTTTGTCCACAAATGACCTGTCAAGGCTGTGGTAGCATTGACCGAGTTTGGCTTTTTTTTTAGTAGCTCGGACTTCTCGGTTTAAATTATGGTCTTGAGTCTCACCTTCGTTGTTGATTGGTTGATGGGCTGGGCTAACAATAACTTCTTTGTGGTATTATTATTTTATTTATATTTGAATTTATTTAAAGCATGTAACATTCCATACAATCAAGTCAAACTTAACAAACTAAATTCAATTCAACCCCCACCCATAAGAAAGGCCAACAGCCAGAGTAAAATGTTTGAGAATAGTAAAGAGAAAAAGGAGGCTTTCTCCAAAATATATATGGTTATTCTAAAATATTATTGATTAGATCCTGTCAGGTTTTAAAAAAAAGTTTTGAGTAGATCCTCTAAGTGAGAATTTGATTTTTCCAATTTCAAATATTATATAACATCAGTTACCCACTGACTTAGAATAGGAGAGTTAGGATTCTTCCAGTTGAGCAAGATAAGTCTACACGCTAATAGTGAAGTAAAGGCCATTACAGTTTATTTGTCCTACTCCACTTTAAGCCCATCTGGGGGTCCACCAAACACAGCTATTAGTGGATTAGGAGGAATTGTGACACCAAGGCTGTCTATTTTTATCCAGAATGATGTTAATTTGGTGCAGGCCCAAAATATGTGGCCCACTGAGGCTGGAACTTGATTGCAACGTTCGCAGGTTGGATCTTGCCCTGGAAACATTTTGAACAATTTTAAACGAGATAGATGTGCTCGATAAAAAAATTTAAGTTGAATAATTGAATGCTATTATTATTATTAACCAAGGATTTAATCTTAATGTAAGCATAGGCAGATTTAAAAATAAAATAGCTAATGAAGTTTGTCATGTATCAAGTTATTATCCTTTGGTCTTCCAATAAGTTCATTATTAGGGGCTTACATAAATCTGTATTCTTTACGTTATACATATAGCATTATAATACTTTAGCATCACGTTTCTCTGCTTTTTGGTAGTGCTGCATGTTATTGTAATCATCTGGACAAGTAACATCTCAGAATGCCACTGTTTTCTCTCCCGCTATGGTATATTATTGTCCATTAGTAGCACTGAATTATTAAGCTACTCCAGCTTTAAATTATTTACCTGGTAATTAATCAGGAGCATTAGGTACCTGCAGTAAAGCACAGACTGTGGGTTGTGTTAGAAAGCAACAGTGGAGTTCTGAAAGTGGTGGGCAAGGATGCACCTCACTGTAATGTATCTGTTTCTCAAGGTGCACCTCATGACCTTTATGAATGCAAAGAGTGAATAAGCAGTATTTGATGAACTCCATGAAATACCATTGAAATAACTTCCAGTTTTTGTTATTCATTTGTTTGTTTTGTTTACTTTAATTCCTTTCTTCATTGTGTATTATTTTTTACTCAGTTTCTTCTGTTTATGTTGCATTTGCAGACAAAAGGGAGCCCCCAAAGAACAACAAGCTAGAAAATTCAGATCTGCTAGAATGGGTTGTCTTTGCACCTACAAAGTTTCCATTTTTTGGTTGAACTGATGTTGTTGTTCTAGGACAGTCGCTGGCCATCAGCTAGCTGCATTTAAACACAGGCTTTGACGTTTGCACAGAATGTCAAGGTGTTGGGGTGCCAACCTGGTACCCCATTTAGTTAGTAGGGTTTGGTTAACACAAAATAGACAAAAAGTGAAAAAGAAGCAGATGAGCATTCTGTTTGATTGGCACAGAGGGGTACTCTGTAAAGAAATAGCTGCTCCTTCTCCAAACGTTTGTTCTTTACTGAAGGAGGGTCCAACATTAATGTACACATTTCCTTTAACTACAGTATTTTGGTGACATCATTTGTCACCATTTTGTTGTTCATTTTTCTCATGGGTGTGGCCATTTTGTGTAGTTTTTCAAGTTGTCCATGTCACTTTGTCCATGACAAAGAGGATATATGACATCATACACCTATAAAAGATAGAGGCACCCCAGGGTCAGTATTCTAACTGGGAAATTTCAAAATGATTCTCATTCACAGTAGCCTTGCATTTGATAGACTTTGGCCAGGGTCAGATTCTATTGATTTGATCTTTTTGGCAATGTCTTTGGGCTTTTCTTTTGGATGTTTATTTTTCCTGGTATTTTATTTATCTGGTTTTGTATTCCCAAAACTCTTGTCCGTCTCTTTTGTTTTACCTCAGTTGATTGTTTAAATTTATTTCAGATTAATGAAGAATATTGTTGCAGAATTATCGAGCATTGTCAACTCAAATCTGATGTTAGTTTAGGAAAATTAAAAGGATAGAAATTTGAGGCCACAAAATTGGTTTTCGGATGTGCAAATCATTCAGTAGTTTTATGAGCTGTTCTCTAATTGATATTAAAATACATTTTTCTAAGCAAATGTATTTGTGAGAATATGGTATTCTATTACTTTGGAACCTGCGGTGGGTTGGCACCCTGCCTGGGATTGTTTCCTGCCTTGTGCCCTGTGTTGGCTGGGATTGGCTCCAGCAGACCCCCGTGACCCTGTGTTTGGATTCAGCGGGTTGGAAAATGCATTATAATGTTTCTAGTAATGAGTGATTATTTATTTAGAGGTGTCACAAAATTATTTTGTCTTTCCTCCATGTCATAATGCCATTATTATCAATTGCCATGGAATGTGGTTTTGGACATCAATGCATCTTACGTCATCAGTATGACGCTTTAAATACCTGTGCGACGGTTCATTCCATATCTGTGATTTAAATATACAGTAAACACAAAACAAACGTAGTATGGTTTTCTCTCCTGAATTTTTGTTTTTTGATCTTGCTGTTTTCCCATTGACTTTGATGACTGGTTAGCAGTTGGACTTCGGTGCAAAAGTTTCATCTTTTAGCTTTTGATTTGTTTCTGGCTTTGACTATGTTTCACCTCCTGGTTATTTTACAGACTTCGGGCCAAATAAGTATCAGGCACTAATAAGGGTGTGAAAATCAAATATGAAAACCATGATACCTTAATTAAAAAATAAGGTAAATGTGATTAAAATGAACTAAAAGATCAATCACATTTTATAAATCACATTAATTGATTAATAATCAGTAATATCAGTAATGGTATTGTTAGCATGTGCATTTAGTACAGTGGGATTCTTACTTTCATGCAATACGTCACCAGTCTGTGATACTATGATTATATTAAATGACATTGTATTACAGGGCAGCATCCTTTGGACTTAACTGATATTACACTTTGGCACTTTTAAAGGTATTGCTTATTCATACATTGCTCACTCTGCCCAATATTCTTCAAGAGTAGTTAATTAACCTCTTCCAAAATATTTTCAGATTTTAGATAAAATTGATGTACCAGGAGTAGAGTTCAGATGGCACACCACAGTCATTTTATTATGAAATGATAATGAAATAAAAGAAATAAGACAGACATACTCAATTGCTCTGTGATGAGGTCAATTTAATAATAAAGTAGGACCTAAAGAGAAAGAGAGCAGTGACACGTTGTGCCTGATTAAGCCTCACTTTCTTCATATTCACTGGATGTTTTCCATTCCTCTTATTCCTATCACACCTACTCTGAAATGATCCAGTGAAGCTGAAGAACATCACTGCTGACATTAGTTGCACATCCCACCACTCAGTGCAGCACCTATTGTGACACTGTACTGTCAAATGTTGCATTCCTTCGCAACATTATGTTGTCATCAACAATTGGAGACTTTCATCTCAAAATAGATTTTTCCGACCCTTTCTAATGTAGCATTCAAGGCCTCTATAAAAAGTATTCATTCCTTGCAACTTTTCATATTTTATTGTTATACAGTACTGAAGCATGGATTTAATTTGGCCTTCTTTGATGCTGATCAACAACTTTCTTTGGAAGTTCTTTGTAACATTGCTTAGTGAATTAAAGTGATGTGTAAGCACGGACTTGAGGGACAGTCACAGCTTTATTTATGGTGAGTGAAGGGTTAATCACAAGGCTATGAGTGCCTTTTAAGACTTAATTGTCATTCCAAGGGGAATGTTAAGATACAATGAAATAAAGTCATACGGGATTCAGTTTAACCTTTCTCTCCTAACCTACCTAGTATCTAGGAGTCCATTTACGCATTCATGTTTGCAGCAGCAGTGATGGTGGTGTAAATCTTTGGAGCTGCAGCCTGCCACAAAATTTTGTATTTATAGGAAAAGATGCACAAGTAAGGCAGTATTTAATCGATGCAATTTTAGTAGTCATGATAGTCAGCGTGCACGGGTGTCTGTCTATCAGCTTTGTAAATCTCTGCACACTGCCATTTCTCCAAGTTCTTCTTTGTAAAACTGCTCAAGATCTGTCAGGTTGCATGGTCATCATGAGTGAACAGCCTAGTCACAAATTCTGGACTCTGACTCAGTCCCTCAAATATGTTAGCATTGTTGTTTTTAAGCCACTCCTGTCTAGCTTTGGCTTTATGCTGGGGTTTTTTCTTCCAAGGTGCAGGCTTCTTGCCGACATTATCAAGTTTTCCTTTAGGATTTTCCATTATTTTGCTGCATTCAACCCTCATATGCTTTCCAGGGCCTGCTGCAGAGAAGCATCCCCAAAGCCAGATGCTGCCACCACCATGCTTCACGGTGGGATGGTGTATTTTTGGAAATGTGTAGTGTTTGACTTGGCGTTTAGTCTGATGGCTATAAAGCTCAATTTACATCTTATCAGACCATAGAACTTTGTTCCAGCTGACTCAGAGTCTCCCCTGTGTCTTCTGGCAAGCTCTAGTTGAGATGTCATGTGTGATTTTCTCCTTGCCACTCTCCCATAAAGCTGCAGCTGGTGCAGCACCTGAGCAACTGTTGTTATTTGCACAGTCCCTGCACAATCTGTAGCTTGAAACTCTTTCATAGTTCTCATAGGTCTCCTGGTGGCCTAGTCTTCTAATTGAATAATCACTCTGCTTCCGTCGTATTTCTATCCCATATTTTTGTGGATGGCCAGCTCTAGGCAAATTTCCAGCTGTGCTATACACTTTCTGTTTCCTCATGATTGACTTACCTGGACTCTAAGGGATATTCAGTGACTTGGATATTTTCTTGTCTCAAATTGTCTTACTTGTGCTTTCAGTCCTTTTCATGGAGTTACTTGGAGTGTTTTTTTGTCTTCAATGTGTAGAGTAGGTCCATCATACTGATTCAACACAAATGGTCCTTCCACACACAGGAGCATTTAGACTGCAGTGAATTGAAACCCTAGACATGTGATCTCCATTGAATGAATTCTGGGACTTCAAAAGCCAATTGGTTGCACCAGTGATGATTTAGGTGTGTCACATTAAAGGGTATCAATACTTATGTAATTCATTTTTTTTTTTGGTATATACTGTTACCATGCCATACCATTTTCCAGAAAAAAATCACAGGGGAGCAAGCCTAAGCATAAAGGTACAAGGCAGGAAAATCTATGGAAAGAACACCCGTCTTGATCAGTGTCAGACAACCAGATTAAGTCCAATAGAGTGTTGGAACGTCCAAAGTGGAGAATACTGTTTATAGGTACTGTAATTTCCATGCATTGGCTCATGTGTAAACTTTGTCTTTATTGTATTTAATGGTATAGTGCATTTCTACTGTGGAAATAATCACAAGGTGATATAAGAAGGTGTCACAAGAATGGACAGGAGACATAAAAAAGATTTGGGACAGCCTTCCATGTATTATGCCCTAGCTGCAAAAAGGTTACATTTTAATGAGTTGTGTCTGGTTCAAAGTCCAAAACAGAACTGAAGACATGTGGCAAAGATGGCGGCTTTAAAGACCTGTACCTGCAGTAATATCATTGGGACAGGCAGTGACGTCCTGTTTTCGGTACCAGAACCGGAAGTGATGTTATTACGGGCACCGGAAACAGAACTGACATCATCACGGGCATATGAACCCTGTAGTATTTCCCATGAATGGTTTGCAGAGGATTGAGAGAAAAAGTCAGTGCACCTCGCCAATCCCTGGTCAGCTATGGAATTGTCACTATTCAGATCCTTTAGCTGCCTCCCATGCACACGTATGTGACAAATGTTTGGGGTAGCCACCCTGTATACTTGAAATAAATCGATTTAAAATAATCAAAGTTGTCTTTTCAGACTGAGTTTACAATAAAACTGAGGTAACAGAACAAATTGGCAGTTTTATACAAGGAAGACAGGAAGAGGTATGCCTCTGGGATTGGAAGCGGAAGTGAGGTCAGGGGGGCTGGAACGGAAAGTGACAGGGATCTCCTTCTGATGGTCTGCAGAGGAGGAAAGAGAGAAGGAATTAGTGGACAGCGTCACCCACTGGTCTGACGTACAACTACAGTTATTTAGGCCCTTAAGCTGCCTCCCATGCACACTCGTGTGACACTACATTGAACACTATTGCATGTCGCTTTCCAAGTTAAGACACACAGTTCAACTCCCTACAAGTACTTTTAAAAAAATGTTTCATAGGAAGTACATTTCTGAAGATTCGAACCAGCAAGCGTTTTGATTTTCAGTCCAGTTAATTGGCCCCTGTGGTGTACCCCATGCCTGACCATTGCTCTCGAATGACCATCCCTAGACAGGGGTATCCGTCCATCTTTCATTTACTGAACCAGTTTATACTAACTGATTAATCAATATGCCCATTATCAGAATACAACAGAAGCCAGGGTACCAAAGGGAAATCCTATGGGGTATACAAAGCGAACATGCAGACTTCGTGCTGGGTTCTGAAGATGGTAAGCAGCATGTGTCTATGGTACAGTGCAGCCTGCACTAGCTGAGCATTTTTATTTTCTTAACAAGCAATCAAAGCAAATACCATTTCAAAATCGACTGTACTGTTCATTCTCATCCAGTAATGAAACTGAACATTTTCCAGTTGCATATTATCATGAGTATTAACTTTGATTTTCTTTTAGCAACCCACGCAAGCATGGAAAACATTCACAGACTTGAAACTGTGTAGGACATCAAGATGCATTCAGAAATCATAAAAGCAGCAAAATCAATAGCCAGGCCTGGTGTGTTTACAACATTAGAGTTAACACAAGAGAATCCCCCAACGAGCTTTGTTCCTGTTATCATCTGAGATTTTGGCAAGCTGATAGGAAGCTGCCTGTCCAGTCTTATCATTGATGGAGTGCCGCCACATTCTAATAGAGAATCCCTCGTTCTGCCAGTAAGGAAGACAAAGTAAGCATGTCTACCCTTCAGCCTCCTGGCTCACTTGAGTAGCTGTGCTTTCTAATTTCTGGATGGGCTCTCTGGCTTTTAAGAATTAATCACTTGAATCTGGACACCAGTGACATATCAGAATAGTCCACATATTTATCAGCATATTTAATTTTCACTTATAGTCATTTAGTTCAGAGTTATGACAGGTCAAACTGACCAATCAGCAAATGAATAGAAAGTGTCCTTGATGGTGCAAACATCCATTGAGGCTCACATCTGCTCTCTGAAAGAGACAATGCCTCTAGGCATTCATTTTAGGCAATTACTGTTTCTAGTATGTGCCCCATTTTAATTGAATATGACAATATTTTACAGTTTAAACCTTTATTTTGTGTTTAAAACTGTACCCCAAGGTGAACTGGGGAAGTTTTGTCTCCAAACAGTTTATTTTTACTTCTTTTCAAAGAGACTGGTTTGGGGAAGAGGTATGAGAGCAGCCCGGGGCCCTTTGGCTTTCCTCTTACCTTCTAATTCCCACCTATTCTCTTTGAATTTTAGGCCCATAAACAACAGAAAGGTCTGAATCTTTCAAAGAAGCATTGAGGCCTCAAAAAATCAACAGGAGGGAGAGGGGAATTGTAAAAACCCTGGCATATTTTCTTTCTAATGAGAAAAAAAGTCATTTTAAATTGTGACCAACAGCATGATATTTTATATTAGAAAATGCAATATATGGTGGACAAGTCAAACTATCTTGTGTTGTATTTGTATAACGGGTTAAGGTATGAAAGCAAATATATTTGTGCTTTTTATATGTTGACCATTTTGTCATTGCTGGATGAAATGCAAGTGTTCCATTTATCAGCTCTACTACAACTCTGTCAATTTCTGTGCACTGATGAGTGAAAAATTGTTTCTTTTGTTGTATTGGAGTTGTGCTAACTCCTTGCTGGGTTGAAACTATGAATACTACTTCTATGTTTTACGTTTGACCAATGGTAAATTAGGCAACATTTCATTAAAATCATTTAGATGATGTTTTTGCATAATTGGAAAACAAACAGATTAAGGTTAAAATGAGCTCCTTAGTGTGCGAAATGGATGAATAGCAGACAAAAAATCAAAAAGGTAGACACCAAGTACTGTAGTAAGATTTAATTTATATAGATAACTAGCTGAAGTACCTGCCGTCGCCCAGGTATAAATAAACAGGGAAGAACTGTCTTTTGTAAATTCAACATACCGTATATGCTCACGTATCGACGGAAATCGATCATAAAATCAGACCCCGACTTATACGGCCGTTCAAAAATGAGACACTTAATTTTTTTTTTTTTACATCTTCTTGCTTCCTCCATTCTTGCATTAGTTTCTCAAACGCATCGAATTTTGTTGCAGCAGCGCAGTTACCAATTTCTTTCGCTACTTCAATGATGTCTAATTTAAAACCAGCTTCACATTTTAAGATAGAGAATCTTTTATCCGTGGCACCTCTGCACGAAAACCACCTTTTTCAGCCCTCGCAAACATATGCAGTTTTTAATGTCTGGAAAACATTTGGGATTAAATCACTTAGAGATCTGTACATAGACAGCGTCTTTGCATCCTACGAACAATTATATTCTAAATTTAACTTTCCAGCAACACATTTCTTTCATTACCTTCAAGTTAGAAACTTTGTTAAACAGAACCTTCCCAATTTTCCTCACCTCCCACCTCCCTCTATGCTGGAAAAAATATTGATCAGTTTCAAGGACTTGCAATCAAGTTCCAGCCTCACTGGGTCACATGTTTTGGGCCTGCACCAAATTAACATCATTCTGGACCCAAATTTTTAAATGCCTATCAGCACAGTCTTGGTGTCACAATCCTCCTAATCCACTAACAGCCGTGTTTGGTGTTCTTCTAGATGGGCATAAAGTGGAGAAGGACAAACAAACTGTGATTGCCTTTACTACACTATTGGCACGCAGACTTATCTTGCTCAACTAGAAGAATCCTAACTTTCCCCTTTTAAGTCAGTGGGTAACTGATGTTATATATTATTTGAAATTGGAAAAAATAAAATTCTCACTTAGAGGATCTGTGCAGAAATTTTGCAAAACCTGGCATGATCTAATTAATAACATTTTACAATAAGCTTTGAAAGCACTGAGAAAGCAGATTCTCTCCCTATTCCTTTTTTTCTTTCTTTTTCTTCTCCATTCATCTATATTCACTTATTAATTTATCTATTTACTTATTTTTACTAGGTTTAAGTTTTATTCTGCTGCCCATGCTCTCTTTCTCAGGGGTGGGGGTTGATTTGTTTTCAATCCTATTCTTGTAAAATTGCTCTATTTGTATGGAATGTTGTGTGATTTCAATCAAATCAATAAAATAAATAAATAAAAATAAATAAAACCAGCTTCATATTTTCTTCTGAGGTGGCACTGTGGCGCAGTGGGTAGCGCTGCTGCCTCACAGTTAGGAGACCTGGGTTTGCTTCCTGGGTCCACCCTGCATGGAGTTTGCATGTTCTCCCCGTGTCTGCGTGGGTTTTCTCCGGGTGCTCCGGTTTTCTCCCACAGTCCAAAGACATGCAGGTTAGGTGCATTGGCAATCCTAAATTGTCCCTAGTGTGTGCTTGGTGTGTGGGGGTGTGTGTGTGTGCACTGCAGTGGGCTGGCGCCCTGCCCAGGGTTTGTTTCCTGCCTTACGCCCTGTGTTGGCTGTGATTGGCTCCAGCATACCCCCATGACCCTGTTGTTAGGATATAGCGGGCTGGATAATGGATGGATGGATATTTTCTTCTGATCGAACGTTCCATCGTAGATAAAGGATGCTCTTACGATAAAGGTGTATGAGGGTGTGAAATACAAAACAGTGCAAACGTCGCTTTGGAATAGTTCGGGTATTACCATGTGGTCATGTGGGCACAATAGAAAGAGAGAGAGAGGTGAGGAGCACATGCTGATACAGTGCATTACCACATATGATTAGCATATCATAATCTCTTGTACCAATAGCGTGAGTTTTCCACATTCGACTTATTTGACCGACATAATAAAATACCAGCAATTATAAAGTAAAATCAAGTCCTGACTTCTCCGCAGGAGAACTTATCGGCGAATATATACGGTAGTTAAACACAACTCACGATGATTAAACACATATTTATAGACAAGAGCTGAAATTGTGTTGTTCAAATTGTGCATACCTGTTGTCTTTGATAAGGTCGTACTTTGGCATCTACAAAACTCCTCCCATCAGCACCAGCACACTCCTACTAACTGATAGGAATTGTAGTCTCCACATTAGCACTGATTTTTAAAATGCCCACCTACTATAATAACCATTCTTCCCAACGTGGCATAGGCTGATATTTTAAGTTGCACCAACAACTACGCAACATTTTGAGAAAATCGATTCTATCATTTTTGTGTGGTTGGCAAACAAACAAATGGATAAACAAACAGATATCTTAAATTGTACATAGAAGAACGCATTGGTGCAGCGGTTAACTCTGCAATCTCAGCATCTTGTCTTGGTGATTGACAATGCGGGTTTCCCTCGGGGTACAATGTTTTTGTTCCCACATCCCCAGAGATGTGCAGGTTGGGTGAATTAGACATTCTGTAAAAGTGTGGGCCCTGCCCATGACTGGTTCCTCATTGTTCCCAGTGTTACAATGCCAGCTAAACTGGATCATTTACATGTACTGTAGTTTAAATTATATTCCATAATTTGATGCACATATTCCAATGAACTTACTGTCAATGGTTTGTTCTGTAACTTATTGATGGGCTCTGAAATATTCCATATTTTGACACCCAGATCTGAATCAGGTTAAGTGATTTGCTCACTCATTTACTGGCGGACATTGAAATATTTCATGTTTTGACACCCAGATCCTAATCAGATTAAGTGATTCCCTCAGTCACCCAGTGATGGGCACTGAACCTGCTGCTTTTCAGTTTTCAGCCCATTACCATAACTTCTCGGCCACAGTGACTGCCAGAGCAAGCACTCAATGAAGTGCCTTCACTTCATTAAAGCAGGCATTGACACAAAATGAGGCCTCGGATTTGCTCTTCTTGAAGTTCTTTAATTGTATTTTAGAAGGGATCAGACTTACAGAGAATTTTCTGTCTGAGAAGCAGCCAGCAAACAAACAGCTCAAAGGCAAAGGCAAATACACGAGAGCCGCTTATATGATAGCAGGCTAATTGACACTCGGATTTTTGGCAGCCTGCAGTGCGCTTGTTTATCCCTGCGTCACCCTTTCTCTTTACGTTTGCCAGGGTTGCTGAATCCCTAAATGGCTAATTTGATGATCTTCCTAAAATAAACAGATGTTTTAAATTCACTTTTTTGTATTATTAAGACCTCTGTTCCTCTGCTGACTCATCGTCTCATAAACAGATCAGCCTGAGTCCAGCATGTCACATGCTCCATTTCCTCACATCTTTACTGATCTCCGGTATGCAAATCTGAACTGAACTCTATCTTTGCATTCTTGTTTTTGTTAAGACATTATTTTGAACATAAATATCCTTAAAGAAAGGCTTAACAAAAAAGTGAAACTACTAATTGGATATAATTGTTATGAAAGAAAAAGGAAAAGTAATAACAAGAAAAACAAAAAACTGGGAAGCCTAAATCACCGGCGAGCAGAGGGATGTAGAGACAGCTATCAATCATAGTGACATCTACTGACATGAGATGGAATACAAAGCAGCAGATAGAGCACGTTGTGGAAAGTGGAAGCTCCTTGTCGCCGGCAAGATTGATTATATCATAATAAGAATGTGAAGGTGTTTCGAATGCTCTTGCAGACAAGCCATAGGGGAAACAGATTGAGTACAACCAATAAGCAGTGTGTTAATATTAGGAGTCAGAGACCATTCAGGTAGACACAACCAGCGTTTTGTTATTTTATTCTGGCACATTTCTCTTGCCTAACTCCAATCCTGAATGCATTTACATGGCAGTACATTTATTAATGTAGAAGTGCACCAAATGTAGAAATCCTTTGTACTCGAGAGTGGTTACCTTCCTAAAGGCAGTTGGACACACCATTTTCAAAATGTATAGTTAATTACGGCCTGTTCCAGACTAATACAGTGTGACAGATTGGAGGCGCTGTCGTCCACTTGAACCCTCAGAATATACACCAGACACCAGGTAAAAGTCCAATAATTTGACTTTTTATTAATATATAGTGCACAAAGCACCCTCCTCTCCACAATACTTATTCAATAAATAATACACAATCAATAATCACAATCCTCCACTCCCAGATGCGTTGCCACCCTTCCACCCAGCTCAGCTCGACGTCTGGGATTTCCCATAGTGCTTTCATATTTCCTGACCCGGAAGTGTTTTGATCCTTCAGTCCACGTGACCTCCTATCACTTCCGGGTCAGATCAAAAGTCTTCTTCTTCATCCCGGAAGTATGTCATTCCTCCTGTCGCTGTGACTAAGACGTACTTCCGGGTTATAGGGCACATACGATTCTCTGGGCCTCCCTGCAGCGTCCTCTGTTGGCCCCTGTGGTATCCAGCAGGGATGTAAAGGAAAACTCCACTGTCCATGATTCCCTGCTGGTATTTGGGGCACCTCCACGCTGCAGTGAGAGCTCCACCTGGTGGGCTGGGGGTATTGGCCGGAATGACTGGCCGGCCATAGTCCACAACAGTTATTAAAATTATGAATATATCCAATATTCACATTTTTTGTATTCCCACCTAAATTTACAGTATAGGCTATGAAGAAAGTCCATTTAAAGTTGTCTCTTATCTTGCATCCAGTGCAGTCAGTGTAGGCACCTGCTCCTCAGGACCCCGATCTCAATTAAATAATAGCAAACCGAAGGGGTTGAGTGGTGTTGTGGTTTGGGTTGTGCCTCATGGATCCAGCATTCTGAATTTGAAACTCATGTTCGCTCATAGTCTGTGTATGTTTTCCTCTGGGTTATCGTAAACTCTAGATTGGCCCTGGATATGTGTGTGTTAATGTTGTATGAGTGAGCTCTGCATTGTTCTCAAAGAGTAATGCCCTGTCAGAGTTTTATCCTTCCTTGCGTCATTAATTGAAAGTCATTTGCTGCAAGAATCTGTTTTTTACATTTTAACAAATGTTGCTTTTGTCATTCCTCTGCTTGTTAACTTTATTTATCCTTACTAGAAAACACACAGAGCTCTGGTACTTCCAAGATAAAAATTTCAGCTCCAGTAGTTTGTGAGGACCAGCAGGTTGCTTGACACTTGACAGATGTCACAGTTGTTATTCTTCTTCTTCTTATCATCTAATCAGTCCACTGATATTTGCTTCATGCTCTGCAGATGTTGCTGCTCATCTTTTCTTTCTGCCATGTCACCTTCTATGTAGTCTGCTGTAAAAAAGACACAAAGTTCACAGGGATTGCAATCAGCCAAATATTGTGCTTCATCATTCTCAATCATGTCATAAGCTTGTGATTAAGACCATGATTTAGGTAATAGGTTTTTCAGGTAATCATGTGACAGACAGACATAACCTTAGGATTTTATATACAGGGTGGCGCAGGGAATCGGGGAATTCTTGAAATAGCTGTTAGCGACCCTGGGGCATCAGCAGTTGTTTGGGACCAATGCAACCTCGTTTAGAACCCCTTGCCTATCGTTATAATGGAGCAGTGGAGTGGTGCTCAACAAGCATTCGCTGTGAAAGCATTTTATAAGAATGGTGACAGTGTGACACCTGCGCAAAGGGAATTAGGGCATCATTACCAGTTAGGACATCATGACTGTGTCCCGTCTGCTCATGCGATTACAACATGGGTGCGTAATTTCAAAGAAAGAAGTTCAGCCTTAAAAAAGAAGTCCCAAAGGGGAGCCACTTCACATACTGCTGACAGTCGATGGCTGCTATTCCACAGTTGTTTGGATGGCACGTCATTTCACACAACGGTGACATTCCATGGCCTCCGAGATCACCAGATCTCACTGTTTGTGATTTTTTTCTGTGGGGACATCTTCAAAGCCAAGTGTACCGCACACATCCTGCAGCCATTGTTGAACTAAAATGGAGGATTGAAGAGGGATTCGCTGGCATGACGTTAAGCAATGTAGAATTTCCACAATAGTCTGTCAGAATGTGTACGGAGAAATGGACAACACCTTTATGATGTTTTCTTCAAAACATAAAATGAATATTGATTACCATCATTATTTGCATATCCTGTACGATACATTCCATCGTTAAATGTATTTTGTAATGTGTTTATTTGTGCATTGAACGTCAATTGAAAATTTCCTGGTCAGATGTGGTGTATCTGCAGTGTTTTAAAAGTACATATTTTACTTATGTCTTGCCATGATACCATTTTGTTTTCCTAATGGGCACCACCAATTTAGGCTCTTAGTAGTTGTCACTTAATTGGCAACAATTCCCAGAATGCATTGTGGCAGACTCATTGGCAACATCATCAGAGCAATGTTTGTTGGAAAAATTCTTGTTTTGCTGCAATAAAATACTTTCATTTTGTTCTCCTCAGTTTGTGAATCTCCACTCTTTGTTATTTTGACTTCATATTTTAGTGCTCACTTTGATTTTGACACTCGATTGTGTTGACTCCCGGTTTTGAACCTTGGCCCATTTGCTGTCTATGATTTTTCAGGTAATTTTTTTATTTTTCTTTTAATGTCTCTTGTGAGTCAGGGCGGAGATTATGGTTTTTAAATATCTATAATTAAAAATGTCCATAAAGGATGAGAGGGAAACTGTGAAACCTCTGATCCACAGACAGCAACAGTAAAGTTTCTTTAAAGTTAAAGATTATAACTTACTTAAAAAGGACAAAAAAAGGAAAGGAAGAAAAAAGGCAAAAATAGGATTTACCTAAAAATCAAAACCTAAAGAAACAAAATTGGGGAAAGAGCCAGCCAAAAACAGGATATTCAAATAAGTGAAGGATTTAAAGCCAGGAAATTCTAAGGGACACAAAAAGCACAAATCCAAAACTAGAATCAAAGAACACAAACACAATGTTTCCCCTTAAATGTTTGATGGCGTCTGTACCCCAGTTGCATGATTTGGTGGCCTCACCTCCTTCAGCTCTACATAAAGGAGACAGTGCAGACAACTAAATCAACTACTTGTGTTATTAACATTACACAAAGTACAATTTAACTCATTAACATCACAATAACAGATAAATATATGGACAAGCTTCCTATCCAAGGATGGATCCAAGCTCTTTGAGCATGGCAAAGGTGCTATATAAATAAAATGTATTATTATTATTATTATTATTATTATTATTATTACTCTGTACACCATGCTGCCACTCTAGGAAATATCTCTCCACGCCACCGAAATGGATAAATAAGTTAGGAGATGAATAGATTCTAAGAGAGTACAATATTTATTGCAATAAGCAATATATTATATGTGAAATTGTGTTTGTTTTTCATCTATATAGTTCTATTCTACCTCTTGCTGTCTTCATAGAGAGCACTGGCAATGTCATGTTGTCCTCTGGCTTGTTTTTCATTTTTTTCCACAATGGCACTCTATTTCTGTCCAGCTCTTTGTCATTTCTTTGTCGTTTTTAGCTATCAGTGATATACAGTATTTTAGCATTCATTTGACTATAAATAATTCTGCCTTGATATTGGGTGTCATCTTATCTCTAACTGGCCAATTTGTCTGTTCTGTAGTCCATGGAATGAGCAGCAATATTCAACAGAACCACAATTCAAAAGTATTGATTTTCTTTCGCTCGGCTTTTCTGAAGGTTTAGTTTTCACAGCCATATGTTTCTACTGGGAATGCCAGTGCTTTAACTACTCAGACATTTATTGTCAATGTAACGTCTTTAGATGTCATAATCCTGTCCAGGTTTGCCATGTCTTTCATTTCATAAGAATCCAGTAACTGCAGTCTTCATCCGTGTTTAAAAAATATATATATATACACATACTGTATATGTCTATATATATATATATGATGTTATGCTGCCATTCATTTTCACAACTCATCTGCGCTGACATTCCTGCAGTTTTAATTTCATTGTGTTTCAAGCCCGCTGTTTCCACTACAGGGTCATGGGAAGATGAAGCCAGTCATTGCCAACTGCCAGTCAATTCATGACAGGCCAGTTCTCAAGCAGCCTGTCTTGTTTACGTGTTTAAGTCAACGTGAAGCAATAGACAGGGTTGCTGCCTCAATTTTCCAGTCTTTTTTCCATCTCTGTATATATTAGTTTTGTTGGAGTCTCTAAATGTGCCCTGTGTAAGTGTGTTTAAGTGTGCCTTGCAATGGACTGGGGACTATCATGTACCCTAAAACTTTGAATTGAATCAAGCAAGATTTATAATGTATAATGTAGCCTGTTTGTACATTTTCTTGTTTCTTCCAATCCCACCAAATCAAGAATATACACATAATGGGTCACATTGCCATCTCAAATGAGTTCTTGAGAGTGAGTGTATGCTTTGTGATGGACTGGCATACCATTCCAATATAAAGCCTCCTTTAACCCCTCACTTCATATGATGTGAGCCAGTAAGCAGACTGCAATCATCAAGTATGATGTCTGGTCCATCTGTCGAGCATGATGAAGGCGTTCTCTTTCTGAATGACTTTTTCAGGTTGGTGATTATACCAGTGATTATGCTCTTGTAGGATAAGCTCTTGAGGCATTGATCAGTACAAGTAGCTATCTGATTGTGTCATTTAGTCTATTCTTTTGGTGTTAGTACTGACATCCAGCAACAATATGACTGATGTGCTCCTTTTGTTGTCGACACAACCTGCACTTGCTCTTAACATACAACTTGAGTACATTCCTTTGATGCTGATGAATAACAACAACAGCAATAATAATAATAATAATAATAATAATAATTTTAATGTGCCTTTTCCCCAGAGCCTATTACAAAAGCAGTGACCACAAGTCAAGAGCTGACCCTGAATAGAGTACCAGTTAAAGATATTGTCATCTTATTTTTAATTTACATAGTATTATTTAACGGAAGGGCAACATGGTGATTGAGTGGCTAGCCTCACAGATCCAGCCTCCTAGGTGTGAATCAAGCACCAGCATTGTGTATGTGGAGTTGGCATGTTCTCTTCATGTCTGTGTGAGTTATTCACACATACAAGTTATATTAATTGTTACATGTAAACTGGCCTCAGTGTGAGCTCACCCTGAGATGAACTGGTATCCAGCCCTGAGCCATTTCCCCACTAGAATCTGATTAAAGAAATACTCCATCCAAAAATGATATTATAATAATAATAATAATAATAATAATACATTTTAAATATATATGTAGTGATGTGTGAGTCGATGTCTTGCACCCCGAAGATGAGGCTGAGTCTCAGTACTTTAGCAAACCAGCTTTTTTCCACTCTGAACAGGAACAACAACAATATTTATTGTAGTTGGATCGACCATTCTATTATACACAGACACAGCAAACAGGCAGGTTAGTGGCCAAGTTATAATGTTCCCTGTATCACCCATTGAGTGATCGGCGCTTTGCGTGTGGCAGCAGTCAGCTTGTAGTTGTTTCTGTGGCACTGCGAACCTGTGGTTGCCTCAGTGACAGACAAGCCTCCCTTAACAGACGTGGCAGATATATATATATATATATATATATATATATATATATATATATATATTATCTATACTATATATTATATATATAGTGAAATATAACCCAACCAAAGACAAACACCGAGACACAAGTCCCAAAAACAAACACTTTTAATTTTTCTCCTTTATACAACACAGCACAATGCACCAGTCACCCACCATTACTCAGTGCTTTCTTCTTTTCTTCTCTTCTCCTGCCGCCTCCACTCCTCTACCTCAAGCTCTGTCCTCTGCCTCCCGACTCTGGCTCCCTGAATGGAGTGAGGCAGCCCCTTTTATACTGCACCCGGATATGGTCGAGGTGCTCTTTGATGACCTTTCTGCAGCACTTCCTGGTGTGGCAGAAGTGCTGCATGGGCACTCAGATGCCGTACGTGGTTCCTGTTCCGGCAGCACTTCCAGGTGTGGTGGAAGTGCTGCAGTCAGAGGTTCTGTAGTCATGCAGGCACCCCCTGGCTTTGGCCACAGGCCCCATCAGAGCTGTGTTTCTAAGCTCTGATTCAGTGTCCCCGATTCAAACCAGGGCGGATGCCCTCTCATGTCACGGGGGAGGTATTGTCCCTCTCCCTGTCCTCCCATCTTCCAGGTGTCCTGGCTGGGCAGGATCCCCAGCCGTCTGCCACAATATATATATATATAGTACAGGCCAAAAGTTTGGACACACCTCCTCATTCAATGTGTTTTCTTTATTTTCATGACTGAAGGCATCAAAACTATGAATGAACACATGTGGAGTTATGTACTTAACAAAAAAAGGTGAAATAACTGAAAACATGTTTTATATTCTAGTTTCTTCAAAATAGCCACCCTTTGCTCTGATTACTGCTTTGCACACTCTTGGCATTCTCTCGATGAGCTTCAACAGGTAGTCACCTGAAATGGTTTTCACTTCACAGGTGTGCCTTATCAGGGTTATTTAGTGGAATTTCTTGCTTTATCAATGGGGTTGGGACCAGCAGTTGTGTTGTGCAGAAGTCAGGTTAGTTGGACGATCATTTATTTTTCAACAGGACAATGACCCCAAACACACCTCCAGGCTGTGTAAGGGCTATTTGACCAAGAAGGAGAGTGATGGAGTGCTGTAAATGGTCATGAAAATAAAGAAAACACATTGAATGAGGAGGTGTGTCCAAACTTTTGGCCTGTACTGTATATATATATATATATATATATATATATATATATATATATATATATATAAAATGTTACATACCCCCATTTAGTTTGTAGTGATGGCTGAGAGAAACAATTGAATCTGATGTTTTCATGGAGAATGGAAATAATAAAGTTTAGAATATAATACAAGCCAATGGTGACCAATGCTGTGAAAAATGTCAACGTAAAAAAGATATTGCGGTTGAAGTCCCAGATGCTCCATTTATGGCGTTTGCATGTTCTCCCCGTGTCTATATGCGTTTCCTCTAACAATCCAAAGTCATGCAGGTGGCAATGCTAATTTGATGAGCGATTGTTCTTGCATTGCACCCAGTGCTTGCTGGAATGCGCTCTATCTTCCCTGCAACCCTGCTCTGGATTAGTAGGTTTAGAAAATGGACGGATGTCTAAACTAAAGCTGTTATGGAAGACAAAACAGAAAAAGGGTACAGAATTTCTCAGCCAAAAAATAATTTTGGATCCCATTATTACATAAAACAGTGCTAGAGAAAGTCCGGAGAAGATCAGCTTGGCTGAGTTCAGAACTGTATGAGGAAAGTCTGAAGGATAAACTAACCGGAAAGTTCGAAGGTACCATGAACATGCTTAATATTATGAAGCAATCAGTGGAGTAGATACCAGCTGCTATTTTAACATGATTGGGGGCTCAGATGGAAGCTAGATAAGAGGACATTTTACACAAACTTTACAAAGTTTTTTCTTCACACAGAAATCTATAGGTATCATATGGAACAAATATAGTGTGGTAGACAGTAATACTTTAAGGACCTTCAAACCTCATTTTGATGATATTTTCAAAAAGATGAAAAGATGAACAGGGATTGATCAGCTACATTAAGCTAAATGGCCTGTTCTCACTCAAGTTGTTCTCTTCCGCATCCCATTTATTTTAAAGCTTCATAAATGAGCAGCCTGCTAGTAGCTGAGTCACTCCAGCCAAATGTGATGCCGTTTATTGATGTGGTCCTGTTTTGAAGCCTCGTTTTTTTTTTTTTTGTGTGTCTTTGTTGCTCCTTCAGTACCGTTGTCTATTTTTCTGCCCATAGACGCACTTATAAAGTGTAACTGTGTTGCTTGTCTTGTCCTGTTGAAATAACATTCAGACGCCTTATGCACGCGGGTCAAAGTGAAAGGCCAGGTACAGAGCCTCTCAATCCAAGAAAAAAAAAACAGAGCTTGATTTAGTTCAAGCCAGCATTGGGCAGCAGGTCCTGTAACATATGCAGAATAAACAAGACAGAGAAAGAGAGAGACTGATAATGGATTCTGTAGTTTAAAGGCTCATCTGAAAGACATGGCTGAAAACAGAATAATGCTTCTTTTAAGGCACAAGGTGGAAATTCACCCAACTCCATACATCAGGCTCCAAGGTAACAAGTAGTTATTTCCTTGGTTATAAGCACAAACTAATCTAATCAAAGCATTTTTAGGTCAATAGGAATGGAAGAAAAAGAAGGCAACAAGAAAAGGACCTTAAAACCTAATTAGGATTTTTTAATGTTCTTTTTTTTTTAACTCATTTTACATGACGCAGTTTACCGAATGGACCAGATGATGTTTCTAATCTATTGATATTTTCACTGTAATGACTTCATTTGTCCAAACATTACATTCGCTTAGACTTATAGTTTTTGGCAGGGGGTTAGGTACGATGCTTTATTATTAATGTTGTTTCATGCCCAAATGCCATTTTGTATTTGCATTTCATTAAGCAGCTTACGTTCACAGTTTGCTTGTTTTATGTACTGTAGTTTTCACTGTAAACACAGCCTATTCCTCCAATGGTGTATCTAAAGTGTCTTGTTACAATGCTGTTCTTGTGTGGCATATAGGTTATCTGTCCATCTTCTTAACCTACTTAACCCAGGGCCATGGGAGTCCATTCCAGGAAACATTGGCAGGAACAACCCCTGGACATGAAGCCAGTCCATCATAGGGTGAACACACACACGGGGCAATTTAGTAACTCCACTTTACCATCTTGCACGTCTTTCCATTGTGGGAGGAAACCGGAGCACCTAGACATCCATGTGTACACGGGGAGAACTTGCAAGCTTGACTGAAGGAGCACCTGGGATATAAAGCCTGGTCTCCTTATTGCATTATGACAGCACCAAAACAAATTGCATATTGACTAATTATGCACTGACATTGTCCAATGTTTGCAAGATAGGATTTGCTCCCATAGTCTCCAAATTGGATTGAGTGAATTTGATAAAGGATGAGTGGATGGATTTGCAGTGAAGAATTAATGGACTCCACAAACATCCTGGCACAGATCAGTGACACATCAATGACAGGTTGGACTAGTCTTGAAACACAGAGGAACTAAATAAGAAAGGGCAGAGCAGGCTCTTCTTCCTTAGGAGACTGACGCCCTTTCATGTGGATAATGACATCCTCCACATCTTTTACAGCTCTGTGATGGTCAGTGCAATTTTCTATGCTGTGGTGTGCTGGGCTGGTAAGATCACTTCAAGAAAGGACCACCGATTCAACAAGCTATCTAAAAGAGCAGACTCAGTTATGGGATATACTCTGGGACCCCCTGGCGGTCATAGCAATGGACAGAATTAAAACTAAACTGAGTGCCATTATGAACAATGCTCCACATCTTCTCTCTGTGACACACTAACACTGAGGACTTTCAGCCTAATGAATTATTCATCAGTGTGTCAAGAATGGGGGCGCTAGGGGGGCTTAGTTATACCAACAACAAAACGCTTGCGTAATGCATCATCTGACTTTGATTGCTGTGGCAGATAGGGGGCAGTATCGCTCCCTTGAACCCCTGTCCAATACGCCAGACACCAGATAAAAGTCCACAAGTTGACTTTATTATTACAGCACAGTGCACAAAGCACCCTCTCCTCCACTATACTCATTAAATTACTCAAAACAATCACAATAAACAATCCTCCACTCCCAGACACGTTGCCACCCGTCCACCCAACTCATCTCAACTCTCTGGTGTCTGTCTGAGTCTTTTATAGTCCTTGTCCCGGAAGTGTTTTGCCCTCTCTGTCCACGTGACTAGGAACACTTCCGGGTCAGACAAAATCCTTTTTCTTTACCCCGGAAAGCATGTCATTCCCCTTGTCCATGTGTACTTCCGGGGCGTAGGGAAAATAGTCACTGCTCCTCCCTGCAGCGCCTTCCAGTGGCTCCCATGGTATCCAGCAGGGCTGTAAAGGAAAACTCCAACGTCCATAATTCCCTGCTGGCATTCGGGGCACCACCATGCTGCAGGGAGGGCTCCACCTGGCGGCGTGGGGGTATTGGCCGGGATGAACGGCCGGCCATCCATCACACTGCTAACTCAGAAGTTTTCTTTTATTTTAAAATGTTCTTCCTTTTCAGTCATTCTGGTGTATGTGTGTGTGTATTTATTTATTTATGCATTTATTTGTTTAAAGAGCTTTTGTAAAAAGGCACATTTCCTCTGGGAACAAATAAAGTTCTGTCTAGTTCTATAGATTAAGAATTGTCAATCTAACAGATATATGACTGGTATGTTGGCAGAAGCTGCAGTGGAAAAGACCTGTGTAGACACAACACACTCTTCCACCCATCCATCCATCCCCATTTTTTCTGTCAATGGAAGTCAGAGACTATCACAGCAATACTGACCACAATCCAGACACCATCCCTGAATGAGGGACCATTTCATCTCAAGACACACTCACTCACATGCATGCAAACTTGTACTGGGGTAGTAAGACGTGGGGAGTAAGACAACACATCTAGAAGAAAGCCTGTTCAGTAATACATGGATAAACACTGTGCCATGTTAATACATTACACATATATGATTTTATTTTTCAATTTTGTGCCCTGCTTAATCAATTGCTTAATTCAATGTCATGGGAGGCCAGAGCATGAGGTTAATATGCCAACTCCATACAGGCAATGTCTAAACTTGTTTATTCTATTCTATTCTATTTTATTCTATTATGAAACACATAGACCTCCAGTCCTCAAATAAAGGTAGTTGATATACAGCAAGCTGGACTTTTCCATTTTGGCAATCTAGTGTTTAGTTTTCACTATGACTCAGCTTCACAGTGATCACATTGGTAATGTCCCTTTCCAAAGTAGTGCTCATTTGTCAATATGCATCTCTCTTTTGTTCTTGCGTGCTGTATTCTGTGCTTTTCGTGATGCACTGGACACTTAGCAGATGTTGCTTGTCTTCTTTTTCCTTTTTTCTTATAGTCAATGATCAATAAACATAATTCTTACACTTGATTATGAATTTGAAAGATGTATGCAGTGGGCCCTGGGCTTCTGAGGATTGAGCTTTTATAACAAAAAGCTTTTCTGCTCACCAGTAAGATGTGCAGCTTTTCTTTCTGCCATGTCACTTTGTTAATCACTTTACTTTTCCGAGGTTGTCATATCCTCAAGTTGTCTGACTTTCCACAAAGTATCAGATCACAAGCTTTCGATTAAAACCAAGATTACGGTTCTAACCCCAGTACTTTGCAAATAACCATGTGACACACAGACAGACCTTTTTCATATATATATTACTAACTGTGCTCCCCACTTAAGATCAGGTAAAACCTAAATAATCAGTGTAGACCTCAGTATTAACATTTGCAGGGCACCATGCATGGCATTGCATACTGTACATCTCTTATATGATATTTGGTATAGGATCTGAAAAAGCAGTGTTAATGTTTGTGATGCACCATCTTTTGGAATGATAGAGACATAGAAACTGGACAGAAACATATAGACACTAATCCTGATACTAAGATGGATATTACATTATACCTTAAGAAAACATTCTCAAATCTACCTCATTCAATTCAAGGCTGTAATGGGCCAACATCTTTCCTGGCAGCATTACCCATAAGGCATGAATTACCACTAAACCGGGTGCCAGTTCCACTGAAGGCACTACCCAAATACACACCCTTACTGATGCTCACAAAGAGCAAATTTGGAATTGAAAACTACCAAAAGACTTTTTGGGTCATTTTAGAATACCCAGAGAAACACACACAGACATTGGGAGTACCGGCATACTCCACGTAGCCAGTGACTGCAAGCAGGATTTGAACCAGTAAGCCTGACCTCTTCATGTCCTTACCAGCCTATTTTATATCATATCATTCATTCATGATTTAATCTGCGTAGTCCACTTCAGGGAAGGGGACAAGAACATCTCTCTGGAGCTTTCAGACGCAAGGCAGGAATGAGCCCTGGACACGGTCTGCTCACAAGTGGTCAATTTGCATTCACCGGTTAATTTAAGACAGGAAGGAAGGAAGGAAGGAAGGACGTACTGAGGGCAGAGATCATAGAAATACTGTACTGGAAGAGAGTAAAGTCCATAAAGATATATAGTAAGTGGGTGTAGGATTTGAAGCCACAATACTGGACCCCTGAAACATATATTATATTATACAGGGTGAGTCATAATTATGTTAACACTAATGATACTGCTATGTATATACTTATATACAATTTTTGTGGACAATTTATGTGCCACATATGGTAGGTACATGTGTTGAACATGATGCCGAACAGGTTGAGACATTCCCATAAATCATCTTACACTTATGAAGTATGGTTTGTGAATACATTTGTTTACGCCATTCAAATGTTAACATAATTTTGACTCACCCTGTATTATATTATACCAGTAATGGCACACTGCACGATAACGTGCAGTGAATACACTTGACTTGTAGTTTTCGTCCTCTTTCTCTGTATGTTTAGCATTCGTTTGCTCAGAGGTTGATGTGCTTGCTGCTTCCTGAGCAGCTCTTCTTTTCTCCACTGTAACGACCTGCTTCTTCTCTTCTTTCATCGGCACCTTTTCGCATTAAAACTGATTAAGTCAGTTTTTGTGTTGAAATTGCTTAGTACATTTTTCTTAGTTTTTCACTTAAGCTGGCACTTAAGTCTTCAATCTGCCTCAAGAATGATTTAAGATATGAAGAGGCAGGGGAAGTGACGATGAAGGTGGTAGGGATGAGAATGGCACCTGTACGGATGTGCTGCACGGCTGCCCTGCTGGCCGCTGCTAAGAGTTGATTCTACTATAAAATAAAATAAAAATAAAAAGAGGAATAACCTTGGAGGTCAATCATCACCCCAAAAGTGGATAGTAGACGTCACATTGTATATGTGTACCATATTTCAGGTCAATAGGTGAAACGGTTTGCGAGCTACAGGTGATTTAAAATCCTGGAGAGACAAACGGACAGCCACGGTAGTGTATTATATTATATTATATTATATTATATTATATTATATTATATTATATTATATTATATTATATTATATTATTAATTTGTTTGGTTTATTGATATACTGCTTAACAGACATGGAAGACTGTGTATGTGATGCTGGTGTGGGTTTTCTACAGTGTGTTTTTGATTGTATGGAACGTGATGCCTCTAAGTGTACTGTAATTGGTGCTATACAAAATTCACATTGTTAGACTTGAATCTCACATTTCACATTGGTTTAGGAATATTAATTCCTTCATTCATCCCCTAATCCAAACTGTTTTACAAACTCTGCATTCAGAATTTAATTTAGAGTATCTTATTAACGCAGCAGGCGCTCCGCATTACTGTCGCCCACAGGATAAACACATTGGACTTTTGCATGTTGCCAACTCACAATAACCTCATTGGATTTTTTCCAATTAAAAGCCTGGCAGTTTATAAAAGATGAGTGCTTTGGATCAGCCTTTCCTTTCTTCTTCCGCTCAAGGGGGCTCTTTTCCTAGTGTTTCTTCCTTTTTAATCCTTTAGCTTGTAGCCGTATGAACTGAGAAAAGTTTCTGCTTTAGCTGAGGTTAAAGCACCTTTTCCCCACCTTGAATGGCATCGTTTGACTTCTCTTGTGTTGTTGACACATTAGGCGGAGGTGTACTTAATCTTGTGATTAATTTGTGCTGGGGGAGTCTGCAGTGCACATCCCTACTGCTGCAGGCCTCCTTTTTTCTTTTATGCTCATCTTCCCCTTGCCGCATTTCATTTATCTTGCTTCGGCTTATCTATGAAATGAGCTCAAATCGAGCAGACTTTTTCCTGATAACCCTCGAGATACAAAGGAAGGAAATATGTGGGATGCAATGTAAATCTGGGACGGTGTAATCTTCCTCCTAAAGAGTGCCATGTGACGTGGATATGCAGATAGTGGTTAACGTCTGTGTTTTATTCTCGACTTGTCTACTGTCATGTTTTGATGATCCAAATAGAAGTTGGTACATTAAATTGAAAGAAACATTTGTTCATTTGAGTTCTCTGATAGTTTTTTAGACATTTGCTTTTTTTGCAAGGAGAATTCCTGTTATAATTGAATCCTCCCCAGGCTGAGGTTTAAATTCATATTTTATGGTTTATTTGTTCATTTTTGATTCCTTTGTTTATGTTATGTTATCCTTCATTGTATCTGGTTTTGTATATATATATATATATATATATATATATATAGAGAGAGAGAGAGAGAGAGAGAGAGAGAGAGAGAGAGAGAGAAGTGAACAGCCTCGACACACAAAAAAAGGTTTGGGGCAGCCACCCATAACACAAAAGGGTTTTGAAAGAGCACTCATGTGCACTGCTTTGAGTCCTGAACTGAACTGATCAGGTTAGAAAAATATGGCGACTTTATAAGCTGAAAGGCGAATGTGATGTGATTTGGCCGGAACTGGGAGTGACTTCAGTCTGGCCGCCGGAAGAGGGAGTGAGGTCATTCTGGGCGTCGGAACTGGAAATGATGTTGAATCAGGCAGGTTTTCTTGTATTTGGCCTGCAGAGGTAACAGAGGTAGGTTTAGTGTACCCCACCACCCCCTGGCTTGGAGGGTAATTATTACCTCCACTTGGTCCACTCAGATCCCTCCTAGTCGCATGTGTGTGACTATATATATATATATATATATATATATATATATATAGATATATATATATATATACACAGGGTGACACAGAAAAACTGGAACTATTGAGAAACCCAATAAAAATAGAAGCTATCCAACAAAAAAATTTTATTGACAGCAATTGAACCACTACAACTTGCCTTTTAAGAGACGTTAATCGAAATTATCAATGTCTGAAAATTACGTCCTGTAGATGGAGTCCTCCTGTACGTATGCATTCTTCCAATCTGTTGTTGAGGTTCCCCATTGATCGCTGCAACATCTCAGCGAATATGGCGAAAGCAGGCTGTTGACCGTTCCACTGATCCATGATTACTAAATGGTGAGATTGTTTACAGCTCAAGGTCCCTGTTCCGCAGTGCTGCCAACTGTACATGGCTGCCACTACGCATTTCAAAAGTTCCCATTTTTCTGTGTCACCTTGTATATGGAAGAGAAGGTCTGTGATACGGTTTGCATATTTGCAGCTGGAGATCCACAAAGGGAGAAAATGAATCACGTATCATAAAGTAGTTTTTATTCCTGAGACTTCAGCTCCTGCCAGGGGTCTTCATCAAAGGATAATGCTTAGACTTACAAGAATCAAAGGCAATATATTAGAAAAAATATAGCAAAGGGCCCTTTCTGGCAGTAATGGGATTTGAACCGGTAACATACCTGTAACCAGCTGAATGTCTTAGTGTGTTAGCTAGTCAGAGAGTGTTAGTTAGTTAGTGTCAGAGAGCGTATGTGTGGCATTGTTCATAATGGCACCCAGTTTTTGTTTTAATTCTCTTCTTTGCTTTGACCGCCATGGGGTGCACAGTGTGTCCCATAACTAAGCTTGTCCTTTTAATTAGCTTGTTGCTTTGGTGGTCCTCTCTTGAAGTGATGTTACCAGCCCAGCCCACCACAGCGTTATAAAATCACATTGTCTATCATGGAGTTGTAGAAGATGTGAAAGATGTCACGTCCCACATTAAAGGAACACACTTCTTTTCCCTATCCGTTTCAAGCCTCAGATTTTGCCTCATCTCATCTACATAGTTCACCTATCATTTTTTTCCTTTTTCATTTTTCCATGGACATTTTGCCTCTCAAGGGTGTCTGCAGCAAACCTATGCAAATATGCTGAGGTTCCCGCATCACTTTAATTATTTAACTGTCAAGCATTAAGCCCTTGTGCTTAGTTTTTTTACGAAGTATAAACATAAAACATCTCAATATGTAGGAGTTCAAATAAGGTATTCATCAACATATGCCTATGTAGGGAAAAAATGGCTTCAAGTGTCTCGGAATTGCACAATTAAGTTCAGTAACTGAAGTCTAGCTTGCATCTTAGCAGGTTCTTCCAATCTGTTTCCCAGCCTGCTGACAGTTCTTCATATCCACATCAATTAAGTCAAACCATCTGCTAATTTTGCTGCGTGTGACTGGATATCAATGGCACAAATGGATAGACCGTGTTGATGTCATCAGGATAGACAGGGTGTCGCTCAGTTTAAATTTGTAGAAAAAATGTATCCGTGTTTGCTGTGAATGAAGGTCAGGCCCTCTCTTGCTCAGAATTTAACTGATCTTTTTTTTCGTTCATGATAACAGAGAATTGTGCACAATGTCTCCCTTCACATTATGTGGAGAACTGATTTTGCTTTGTTTTAAGTGACAATGAATCTTTTGTGAACGTGCCTTTTACTGTTTGAAGGAGACAAACAAACTGTGTCCTTTTTCATGATCACACTGACTGTTGCCAAGAAAAAGGAAAGGAAGATAAAAGAAAACAAGCCTTTGTTAAAGAAGCCATTGTTAACACATGTTAACATCTAGAAAATGCTGCACTCGATTCACCTGAAGTCCTGTTTTATGATGGCAGTGAGCATCATGACCTCACAACTCCAGTAGGACACTTTTGTCTTCCCTGTGGCTGTATGAATCGTCCTCGGATTCTCCAGTTCACTCTTATGTCCTAACAACTTGCAGCAGGTAACTCTAAGACATTCATAGTTTGAGTACACAAGAGTGTTCTTGGCGTTGGACTGGCCACACACCAAGAAGCAGTTATTGTCTTAACCTTGATGTTACCCCATTGTTTTGGCACCCATTGTACACACAACCTACTTGGAAAGAGGTCTCTGTCTGAATTGCCTTTCCCAAGATTTCTTCCATTTTTATTTCCCTACAAGAGTATTTTGAGTTTTTTTTGTCTTGTCTTATTAGGGAGTCATGGCTTTGCAGCACTCCTTGTGCAATTTTGGCCTATTAAGAAACAAATTGTGGTTGTCTGATTCCTCCAGACCATGGAATGAAAACGTGACTTCAGAAAATGGCAATTTAAAGGACACGTATATGCTGTCAGTTTTTCCCATTTGGACTAGTCTTGGTAAAACTCACAAATTAGCTCCAGCTGTTAGATCCAGAAAGCAGCCAGGACATACTCACTCTCCACTGGGTGAACGTCTGGAACAGGTTTCTGTCACACACACAAACCTGCACAGAGTCATGCCAGGCCAGCTTACAAATGACAAGAAAATTAATATATGCATTTTTAAGATACAGGAGGAAAAAACGAGAAACCCATACAAACCTGGGAGGAATCTGAAAACTCCACATACTCTAAGCTAGGATTCACCTGTGCTATCAACCTTTTGTTGTAAAAAAAAAAAAATTAATTCCAAACCTGAAAGTATGTGATAATCAAACAATTTACATCCACCTGTAAACATTTGCAGTATTAAAATGCATTGCATTTGTTATTCCAACAGATGGTGCATCACAAACATTAACACTACCTTTATGAATCCCAAATGCACATAACAGAGACATATGTGGTGCATTTGCCATTTCCAGCAGATGGAACATTTGATGCACCATCTGTTGGAATGACAAATGCAATGTTTTACATTACTACATGCATTATAAAATACATTCAGATAAACTGTATATGGCATAGGGCAGCATTGTGGCGCAGTGGGTAGCACTGCTGCCTCGCAGTTAGGGGACCCGGATTCACTTCCCGAGTCCTCCCTGCATGGAGTTTGCATGTTCTCTCTGTGTCTGCGTGGGTTTCCTACAGGTACTCCGGTTTCCCCCCCAGAGTCCAAAGACATGCAGGTTAGGTGCATTGGCGATCCTAAGTTGTCCCTAGTGTGTGCTTGGTGTGTGGGTGTGTGTGTGTGTCCTGCGGTGGGGTGGCACCCTGCCCGGGATTGGTTCCTGCCTTGGCTCTAGCAGACCCCCGCGACTCTGTAGTTAGGATATAGCGGGTTGGACAATAATTGACTGATGAGTAGTAACAAGTGTAACAAATGTAATACATATAAATAAACTACTAGGAGCAGATCTAAGAACAAGGGGGACAGAACATGTTTAGACCCCATACTACCAAGGGGTAGAAGCTGAAGCCAAACCTAGCAGAACTGGTTTGGATGCTACAGTACCTTCTTCCAGATGGTATTGGACAAAGAGACCATGGAAGGGGTGGAAGTGGTCATTCACAATGCTATAGGCTTACAACACTTTATAAAGATGCCTATAATGGGAGTAGAGAGGTTCTAATGATCTTTTCTGCTGTGAGTACTAATCATTGTAGGACGGTCAGAGACAGGTCAAATGCAGTATCCTGAATTTGTGAATCATTAATGTTACATTACTTTATATTATATGCAGACACGGGGAGAACATGCAAACTCCAGACAGGGAGGACCCGGGAAGCAAACCCAGGTCTCCTTACTGCGAGGCTACTACTGATGTTATTTATTTATTTATTACCACCTTTTCACTTACCTAGTATTTATTTATTTAGAGTTTAGTTCTTTGCTTCTTTTACACTTGCCCTGTGTTTATGTATAAGTTGCACCATGATCCTGGAGAAAGTTATTTCATGCCACTCTATGCTGTGTGGATGTCCAAGGTAATAACAGATTGATGAAAATGAATAATGTTGGGGCACCAATTTGGCTGTGCCCATTTCCCTCAGTAATCTGACTGATGGCACAATCACAGAATGAAATTTCGCCCTCTAGCATTCATAACAAAAAAGTGCTGTCTATCATGGCCTCTTATTACATTTCAAAGGAACTCCGTCTCTCTAGCTCTTGTGTCAACAAGTGATCCATCCTTCTGGGGTGGCTGAGCTACTATTGTGCTAGGGCCCGAAGGAGTGGAGTCAGTTGTCCTCAGTGGGCGTTCCATCAGTACTGTGGAGGCAAAGGAAGATGTCACAGTTGGTGCCTGTGCCCCTGCTCGGCCCACGGTGGTATTACATACCTGGGAGCAACCTGGAAGATAACCCTCTGACGTTCACGTGTGACAGCTGTAAAATGGTGCATGTATGTTATGACAATAAAGCCACTTAACTTGATTTAACTTGAATCCTATTGCTAATCACTGTCTGAATGGAGTTTGCACTTTCTTCACCATATCTATATTGGTTTTTCTCTGGATATTCCCATTTTCTGTCATTTTCCCAAAACATATTAATGTTAGGTTGCTGATTCCTAAATAACTCTACGTGATTGTGAATGTGTGGATGAGTGAGCTCTTTGATGATCTAGTTCCCCATCCAGAGTTGGTCCTTCTCTTACTCCCAATGCTGCCTGGATAGGCTCTGACATCCCATGACTATTAATTCAAGGAAGCAAGCATGAGAAAGAGAGTGGCTAGAGCAGCTGGCTCATAGACTGGTAATATGAATCCCACTCTGCTTTGATGGCTGTCTGCTCTATGAAAGACTAAGTTGGATGGGCGTAAGTGTGTGTTTCCTGTGATGGATTGATGTCCAGCTCCCATCATCTTGGAACTGAATATATTAGTAAAACAGATTTAAAGGTGAATGATGTCTTCGCTGTAATTCTTTTCTTTCTTCGTTTTAATTGTAAAAATCAAAGAAATCCTATGATTTTATTCTATTAAATGTTACTTATTAAAACACTCAGTCGAATATAATTTGTGAACGGTGCTATACTCAAAACAAGCAACAATTAAGCATTGATTCATAAAAGATTTTCAACAATACATTCACCTAAAATTGCAGCCGTAGCCATGATAGCAGCCCCCTTGCTTGCATTTGTTCCACATTCTTATTCTTCGGCAGACATGTGGCCTCTCCCCGTGTTTCACCCTTTACACTCACTAATCCTTTAAACTACTCTATTTCACTAACATGCAGGTAACAGAATGTTCACTCCGGTAGAACAAAAGGGTGCAAATTAGTGCTAATCTTAGTCGAGTACTCCTGGAGTCATGTTTCACCGATGCAGGTTTCATTTTTCTGTTGATTCCCTTTGGGATATTCGCAGCTCGAGCACCCTTCAGATCCTGCCACGTATTGCATTTAAGCTCTTGTTCAGTCATTTACTTCAATTGTCTCCAAGGGCACATGAAAGTAACAATTGATAAAGAGACTGAGATTTTGATTGCTTTGCTCTTACACGTATTAAGGGGCCGTTGTTCAGTTACAAATGAAGATCACGGCTCTTGCACAGAGAAAAACAGAAAGCACATATGCAGGTGAGCGTTATCCAGAGTCCACCTCTGCTTTGCTTATTTTTGCTTTTGTATATAAGGTTAGTATTATTTGTGATTTAGCTGGTTATTATATTAGAGTGATGCAGCTTAGTTATGCAAATGACTTTTCAAAGATTCTGTACTTAATGAATTTTGGGTCACAGATTTCCGACACAGAATTTCAAGGAAACCATAATCCAATAACAAATGTAACCCCAATATGGAGTGGAATACAAAACCTTTTGTTGAAAGCATGTGCTGTTTGTAATGTCTGAATGAACAGATACATATATACAGTAGTATATATTTATATAGTAGTATATAAGTACTAAATACATCAACATTCGTTTCAGTAAATATATTTCCAATGAGGCTATTCACATGAAGTGTTCACCGGACATTGGTATTAACTCAAGAAATCCACACATATAAAGAATTCACCGCATTAAAGGCCATAAATAAAGGTGTGTGTAATAAAGTGGAATGACACAGGGAAAAAGTATTACACACTTAGAGGAGAAGCCTTTGTTTGTAATGACAGTTTCAAGACACTTTCTGTATGAAGAAAGTGCTCAGGTGTGATTGTGACCCATTCTTCTAAAGTTATTGTCTTTAAATCTTGAAGATTCCCTGGGCCCTTGTGTGAACCCTGATCTTTAGTTCCTTCCACAAATGTTCAATTGGATCTACGGCAGGTGGAACAACTTAATATTCTTTCCCTGAGGCCAGTTGAGAGTTTCCTTTGCTGTATGTTTTGGATTGATGTCCTGCTGGAAGGTCCACCTATCCTCATCATCCCAATGGATGGCAGCAGATTAATTTTAAGAGTCTCTCTGTACGTGGCCACTTTCATCATTCCTTCAATTACATAAAGTCCGTCAGTACCATGAGTTGAGAAACAGCCCCACACCATGAGGCTTCCACTTCTAAACGTCACTGTTGGTATAGTGTTTTTTAGGTGAGGTGCAGTACCATTTCTCCTTCAAATGTGGTGTGTAGTATGACAGCCAAAGAGTTCAAGTTTGGTCTCATTTGACCAGACTACATTCTCCCAGTATTTCAGAGGTTTGTCCAAATGTTGTGTAGCAAACTTCAAACGAGTCTTGCAGAGTGAGTGCATATAGAAGCCGTGTTGGTGGAGTGCATTGACTGTTGTTTTTTCTGTAACAATTGTATCTGATGCATCTGGAGCTCTTTCATAGTGATCCTTGGCTCTTGGGCTACTCTTCTGATTATCCTTCTGACTCCCTGGTCAAGAATCTTGTGAGGAGCCTCCTTTGGAGACCTAGCATGTGGTCAAGGCAGGTTTGGGTCCTGGGGGTGAGGCCCCTCTTGTATATTTGCCACTGACAGTCATCCTCTTCACCCTTGGTGATCTGCCAACAACAAGTGGAGCAATGTCAATTACTTAAAATACACATAGAGAACCATCACACAACTCTTTGTGACCTTTTCTTATTGGTGAGTCACAACTCTGCACAATCCAAAAACAGGCAACCTGTGACAACCTATAATTTAAGAACCCATGCCATAAAATGTAGTTACTAATTTAATAAGCATCAAAAGGAAACTTCTACGACCTTTAATGTTGACCCTGAATAGAACAAACTAGGTGCAGAGAATGGAGATATCTATAAAGTATCCGATTCTTTATTCATCTATTTTCCATTTCAGTGTCATTTGGGACTATACCAAGCAAAATGAAGGAAATTGTAATAAGAAACTAAATATAAAAGTATCTATATGAAAACAGTATACTAAAATAAAAACTAGATCTGTTAGATTTTTTTGAGCATCCTTTTGGAAAAGGTGACAAAAGCAAAACATACAACATAACTGACATAACAGTTGAGAAAACCTTTCATGTGGCTTGATACTGAAAATTAACTATAAAACTGTTGGCATCAGATGTATTTATAAAATTGGATTTCAAGTTGGTTAACTGCAGGATATAAAGTGTGCAGACAGATGAATGTGCCACGTGTGGAGAGGTCATCAGTGGAATTTCTCAGGGGGTCTGTCCTTGGATCCTTAAGACAACATTACATTACATGACTTTTTTTTTACTGATTTTCATTCATAGACTTTGCTTACTTCACCTGAGTGAGTCAGGACCATACAGAGTGACTAAGTCCAACTAGTCTGTGACAAAAAAAAAAAAATCAAATCCTAACCAGTCAAGCCGTGGGCTTCGTGTGTATGTGAGAGCTGGCAAGCAATGAGTCCTTACCCACAAGTACCATGCATATGTTTCAGTGGCAATGAAAAAGTAATGCAGGTGTTTTGGACCTTGAAAACACAAGAGAGTCTTGTCTGTCTGATGTCTGAGATTGTGGTTGAACACACCGTTCCTCTAAAACCATTTGTACGGCCACTGGCTCCATCAGGCAGCATTTTAATGGCTACCAGATAAAGGGTCAAGTTCCCAATACTTTGCAAATGCGAAACTGTTCTGGAAACTCAACACAGAGTCACTTAATTTGTCATTCCCAGTGATTTTAAGCCATGTAAATTTGAACAATCAGGTTACAAGATCAGCAACTGTAGTCATCAAGTTTACAATCCTCTCTAAGTGGAAGCCTTTCAGCTTTACTTTTTGAAATGCGAAGTCAAGCAAAATGACCCCTTTTTTGGCTCACTAAAAAAGATTACAATATGCAAGCTTTCGAGGCAACTCAGGCTCCTTCTTCAGGCAAGTTAGCCAATAAAAGGTGTCATTTAGCTTGACTTCTCATTTCATCCATAATGGCTAACACGGTACAGAACTCTATTACTACAAGCTTTACTTTTTGTAATCTATAATGATGAAATAGTGTTTTAGTGCTTCATTTAACCACACCATCGGATTTTTGCACTGTGGTAACTGCTAGTGGCCAGCTACAATCCCGTGACATCTGGATTACGGAGGACTTCTGAATTAACCCCTTTAATGCCACTAGGTGAGATCTCCTATACTCTTGCATGGTGGGACTGCCTCCAGGCACTGCAAGCAGAATGCTTCATGGTGACATCAGTTGAGATCCATATAACTCAGCCTCAACATTTTTATGGATCACTGCACCCACCCACACTGTAAATCTTGCTTACTACACCAAGTGTTTGTCATGGAATCACACCACAAGTGGCAAACACTGTCAAAGCTGTGAAAACAATTCCTAAAGATCTGCACAATCTTCAGAACTGAGCAAACACTTGAAAAATGCAGTTAAAAGGAATACTCCATTAAAAAAAAAATATTTTTTATTTGTTACAGATCCATTTAATTTGTAGGGATAGCCAAGAAACAACTAATGTCATCTTATCATGCTGAATTGACAGAAGAAAGTGTATTATATTATAGAGTGACAAATGCTTTACAATAGAAAATAATGTGAAAAACAACCAAGGGAAAAAAAAAAACACAAAAAAATGTTAAACAGATACTTTCCGGCATTATCAGCACACAATATAAACAGGAAACCGAAAGCCTCATGGAAATGACCTTTTGAATTGAAGACAGGACTCTTGACCAGCGAATGAATGGGATGGGAGGGTCTTCAATTCAAAAAGTCAGTTGGGTTATTTTTACTTGTCCTACTAGTAAAGACAAACAACTTAGACAGACAGTCCTGAAAACCATTATGAAAAAAAAAATAGAATGATAAATTAATAATGCAAGTCACTATGCTACAACAATGACAGGCACTGTATTGGATAGATAGATAGATAGATAGATAGATAGATAGATAGATAGATAGATAGATAGATAGATAGATAGATAGATAGA
>JANRMT010062802.1:29552255-29576760 GCA_026402145.1 Polypterus bichir lapradei | reverse complement strand
ATCTATCTATCTATCTATCTATCTATCTATCTATCTATCTATCTATCTATCTATCTATCTATCTATCTATCTATCTATCTATCTCTTGTGGAGGTTGAGACCCAGAACCCCTCTTTTGGAGACTTCAGAAACCAGGCAGGAGGAATCTTTATTACTCTTTGAAGTGGGAGCCCTCTGTATAGCAGCTTGCATCAAAATACTCACCTCTCCCTTCATTTTCATACAATGTATAGATGTTCCTCTTTACATACCAAAGTATTGACATTTAATACAATTGTTTCTGTAATACAGAATGTGTATCAGCACATTCACCATCACACAACAAAGCTTGCAGTATGTTGGGTGTTATTCCTTAGCAGTTGGCCTGTCATCTTTGTGCAACACCTTACTAAAGAGCAGCTGGAGTTATCGGGAAGTTACCAAGCAGCCTGAAAACCTTAATGCTTTATGCCTGAAAACCTTACTGCATTATACTCACCGTTCAGACTCCATCTAGGTCTAGTATCTTTAATATCCATTTGTCATTTAAATCTATGCACTAAATGCAGTGGTTCTATTTGAATGTAAAACTGCATACGCAGCAGAGGAAGTATGAGTTAAGCTTGATTTTTAAAACAGAATGTCCCTCTTATGGTTTCTTAGAGCAGCGGTTCTCAAACTGTGGTGCGCGCCCCCCTGTTGAAATGAACAAGACATCAAAATTTATTTTTTACATTATTATTTCAAATTTAAATTTGCAAGCATATAATCACAACAAATGCATTATAACTAAAATTAAAATAAAACATTTCTAAGGCATAGATCTAATGACTAATATGTGTCTGATTTAAAGTACACAACCTGTCCAGGTTTGGTTTGATACTCGAGAGACACTCTGAGCTCTTTTTCTATTTGAAGTTTGTTTCTATGACAAGCGGCGCTGCTGCTGCTGCCTTTATAGTCGCGTATTTTCAATCCAGAAAGTTCGAGATGTTTCAGTATCTGTCGCGAACGTTCAGGTAACAGTAGATCAAGTGATAATGCGGCGCGACTGCACCATATTGGCAGCATAGCCAATATTGCCAAATTGAGGTAAATAATTTACTGCATATTGGGTTATTTTCATGATACAACCACCAGCAGTATAATATTTGTCAGACAAAAATATGTTCGTTTCACGCAGATTGACATCATCGGTGTCCTTGTTTATGAGATTTTTTAAAAGTAAAACATATTTAATCATTTCTTTACATAAAAAAAATAATTAAATAAGAATAAATAATTTATTCTTTGTTTTTGGGATTAGAATTACTACCAAAACCACACAAGGCATTTTAACAGTTATTAAAGCACTTTAAAAAAAATAAATTGCAAATATTTCATCGAAGTTAGCCGAACACATGAAAAATGATAGGATACCGTGACACCGCGTGAGTATCATACCTTTGTTAGTTGTATCATGGGTTTTTCTCATCTATCTTATATTATGCAGGGGGCGAAGAATTATTCCAGGTAGAAAAGTAAGGGCGCGAAATACGAAAGTTTGAGAACCGCTGTCTTAGAGACATGATCTTCACTTCATTTGTTGGAGATGGGCCCTGCTAACATATAAGTGTTCCTATTAGATGGCAGCTTTATATATTTTATTGACATATTTGAATGATGTTTTTCATATTTTAATATATTTTCTGTTGTGTATGAATTTTTGTACTGGTCTTTTAATGTGAAGCCATTCCATGTACTTTGTGGGTGGAGCTTCAGGAGGCAGGGCCACCCAGATATCACTGCTGCTGGCTCCTCCCTCTGCCCTTATCTGGAGGCTGGAGCGAGAGGACCAGTCAGTGAATAATTGTGAGTTATTGTCTGGACAATTTGCAAGTATTGCTTTCATTTAATATTTTCTGTTTCTGGATTTCTGCTTCTGTTATTGGATTTTATTTGTGGATTTCATATTGGGACTTGTTTACCTTGGATAACCTTTGTAGGTAGAACTTTTTAACCCTTTTCGCAATTTTCAGGATTTTCTTCTATTTTATAAAACTTCTTTCTGGGACTTGTCTCTTCTGGTCAGAATGTTTATGATTTATCTCTTTCGTGAGATTTTTTTGGATATTCAGGGAGTTTTATAGTCCTTTTGAACTTTGAAAGCCAGCTTCCCGTTTTGGGGCCTGCTAGGCTGGAAGCCAGCAGATAGTTTTCTTTGCCAAGCTGAAATCATCCACATCTGGCCTGTTTTATGGTACTTTTGGGGGTCTTATACCCCTTTTTACCATGTTTGTGTTCCCACTTCTCAACATTCATGTGGCTTCTCCTTCATTTATAACATGCAGGCATGGTCAAGAGTTGTTGTTTGACAAAACTGTAATGACAAGACATGAGTGCTGTCAGTGACTTCTGCACAAGGTAAAAAGGAGGTTTGCAGCATGAAAATGTGCAGGAACTGTGGGGTGCTTAGAAATCAGTAAGGACCAAAATCTCTAAGTAGTGTTTCCAGCCTCTTGTTGAATCCAAACCTTGAAGATCTCAGGCTGATCTTGAGGCAATAAAGTGGCCAGCTAAATGTACATAATAAGCTTCCCATTTATCTTTTGGGTTTTTCTGGCCATCTGTCTTACCTACTAGTGTATATTTTATATAACAATTTTCCCATCTATCAATTTAAAATTCAAATAATGATTCACATTACATGCAATAGGGATTATTTCTCCGAATGGAGCTTGTTCACATTCCACAACTTAATCTAACCATAGATCCTTAGCCAGTCAAGCCCAAGGAGAACTCTTGTTATCCAGCTAACAGTTAGGACTTTTACTGTGAGTGATTTTCTTGTGAGTCTTGTTTGATACAGAAGGAAAGATGCTTTGTGCTTATGGTAGATTGGGCCTTAGTTTAAGTGAATGAGCAGTGACCAGATGTGCCAGCAATGATCCTAACTACTCAGGATTTCCATTAAAGTGATGTAGATCTTCGTGTGGTGAGTTTTACAATTTGGCAGTGTGGTACACTCTCACTCATTTAGATACCCAAAATGCATTGATATATAATTTATTGGTTTTTCCTGTGCCTGCATGATTTTATTTTGGGCGCTCCAGGAATTTCCTGTGCTCCATGATATGCAGGTTACACTAACTGGTTACTATTAATAGGTCCTGTATGACTGAATGAGGGGCTGTGTGACTTCTGAGATAAGTTGGTGTCACAACCAGGTCTGATTATTATTATTGCCTGGTACATTCTGGTTAGTTTTCAAGATTTAGCAACTCAGCAATGGAAGAAAGAGCTCAGAAAATGGTAACTGCATAATAATATAAGGCCATAAGTAATTGTGTCTGCTGATCCATCCATAATCCAGTTCCTACATCAGTAATTAAATACGAACCACACCTTGAAAGGATGCGACTCTATTTAAGGACATACTCGAGCACATGTCCGCACCTACTCATACTGACATTTAACGTTTATGTTAACAACTAACATACAACTCTTTGAGATGTAGGAGGAAAACTGGATCACCCAGAGAAAAAACAGCTCACACACAGCAAGGAGAGACAAACTCCGCACAGGCAGGTCCTGGGCTGGGATTTGTTCCCAGAATTTTATAGCTGTGAGGCAGCTGTGCTAACCACTTGAAATAACTTCAGTGTAGTGCAGTAGAAAAGGACTTTCATGTCTCAGGTTGTTTTTAGTAAATCTGGCCAACATTTTAAAAATGTAAAGTATGTGATGCTGACAATCAGAAAGTGTGAAGTGCTCTGTATTGCACATTCCCACTTTAAATGATCCATGCAGAGTTGGGAAAGATTCCCTGAAGCCATCAGGCTCAGTGAGCAAGCATGGACATATAATCGCTGCAATGCCATCAAATATCTTACAGTGCAGGCAGGCCAGCATGGTGAAAACAAGTATGAAAATGAAGAGTTCTGCTGCAGTGATTAGAAATGAGACATGTTTACTAGAAAGACAGGTGGGAAGAGAATGGGATATAGTTCTTATTTTTTCCTTAAAATCACTTAAGTCGCAATATGTTTTATTCATAAAAAATAACTTTGACAGTACTCACCCTCAGAAGATCCAGTATTCAGTGAATGCTGACTCTGAACTGACTCTGAGTGAAAGAGTGCAGATGTGTAGGTGTGTGCATTCTCCGCTAAACTGATATGCTCTCCAAGGTGCTGAAATGGCCCTGTCGGCATAAATGCTGAACTATACTGTATAAAGTAGTTTGGTGGTGAAAGTTTTTATATGATTTCCATTATAAAGCAAATACAAAATCAAATTTTATTTTCTTATTATTGTTAAAGTATAAAATACAGATGATGAAGGCTCCCCAATTAAAAGTTGTTTGTTTAGTCATCTTCTTCATTGGAAGTTTATAAGTAATCTAAAAGAGTTGGGAAAACTGTAGGCATTGCTTAAGTCACAATGCATGACACATGGTGACAGTCTGTATCTGTGAGCACTGTCTTTCAATCACAGTTCTGTTGATGATTTGCAGTTGACTGCAATGTATGCCACTGTTGGAAGATCTGTTGGACAGTATGATTTGATACACCCACAAAGTTGGCAGCTTCACATACATTATGCCCTTTGGCATGGCCAAACATAATAACTTTCTTCTTATAATCATTTACATCTGACATGGGGCCTGTTTTTCACAAAAAGAACCAAACACTATTACTTTTCATCATTCTACCAACCCTGTGGCACAGGACACAGCTATTTGTAGGATGATATTCATACTGGAGTGCCCTCTGTTGTTGTCTAAGTATGTTTCACCTCTTACAGTGCATCCGGAAAGTATTCACAGTGCATCACTTTTTCCACATTTTGTTATGTTACAGCCTTATTCCAAAATGGATTAAGTTCATTTTTTTGCTCAGAATTCTACACATAACACCCCATAATGACAATGTGAAAATAAGTTTACTTGAGGTTTTTACAAATTGATTAAAAATAAAAAAAAACTGAGAAATCACATGTACATAAGTATTCACAGCCTTTGCTCAATACTTTGTTGATGCACCTTTGGCAGCAATTACAGCCTCAAGTCTTTTTGAATATGATGCCACAAGCTTGGCACACCTATCCTTGACCAGTTTCGCCCATTCCTCTTTGCAGCACCTCTCAGGCTCCATCAGGTTGGATGGGAAGCGTCGGTGCACAGCCATTTCAAGATCTCTCCAGAGATGTTCAATCGGATTCAAGTCTGGGCTCTGGCTGAGCCACTCAAGGGCATTCACAGAGTTGTCCTGAAGCCTCTCCTTTGATATCTTGGCTGTGTGCTTAGGGTCGTTGTCCTGCTGAAAGATGAACCGTCGCCCCAGTCTGAGGTCAAGAGCACTCTGGAGCAGGTTTTCATCCAGGATGTCTCTGTACATTGCTGCAGTCATCTTTCCCTTTATCCTGACTAGTCTCACAGTTCCTGCCGCTGAAAAACATCCCCACAGCATGATGCTGCCACCACCATGCTTCACTGTAGGGATGGTATTGGCCTGGTGATGAGCGGTGCCTGGTTTCCTCCAAATGTGATGCCTGGCATTCACACCAGAGAGTTCAATCTTTGTCTCATCAGACCAGAGAATTTAGTTTCTCATGGTCTGAGAGTCCTTCAGGTGCCTTTTGGCAAACTCCACGTGGGCTGCCATGTGCCTTTTACTAAGGAGTGGCTTCCGTCTGGCCACTCTACCATACAGGCCTGATTGGTGGATTGCTGCAGAGATGGTTGTCCTTCTGGAAGGTTCTCCTCTCTCCACAGAGGACCTCTGGAGCTCTGACTGAGTGACCATCGGGTTCTTGGTCACCTCCCTGACTAAGGCCATTCTCCCCCGATTGCTCAGTTTAGATGGCCAGCCAGCTCTAGGAAGAGTCCTGGTGGTTTTGAACTTCTTCCACTTACGGATGATGGAGGCCACTGTGTTCATTGGGACCTTCAAAGCAGCAGAAATTTTCCTGTAACCTTCCCCAGATTTGTGCCTCAAGACAATCCTGTCTCGAAGGTCCACAGACAATTCCTTTGACTTCATGCTTGGTTTGTGCTTTGACATGAACTGTCAACTGTGGGACCTTATATAGACAGGTGTGTGCCTTTCCAAATCATGTCCAATCAACTGAATTTACCACAGGTGGACTCCAATTAAGCTGCAGAAACATCTCAAGGAGGATCAGGGGAAACAGGATGCACCTGAGCTCAATTTTGAAAATTGAGGCTGTGAATACTTATGTACATGTGCTTTCTCAATTTTTTTATTTTAAATAAATTTGCAAAAATCTCAAGTAAACTTTTTTCACATTGTCATTATGGAGTGTTGTGTGTAGAATTCTGAGGAAAAAAATGAATTTAATCCATTTTGGAATAAGGCTGTAACATAACAAATTGTAGAAAAAGTGATGTGCTGTGAATACTTTCCAGATGCACTGTATATTAGATTAGATTAGATTAGATTAGATTAGATTAGATTAGATTAGATTTAACTTTATTGTCACTGTACAGGTACAATGAAATGCAGTTTAGCATCTAACCAGAAATTGCAAATAGTAGAGCAGGTACAATAAACAGCGGGTACAAATAGTACATTAAAGTAAAATGGACAGCAAGGTGCAATAAGGCAGCATACAAATTAGAATATATATCTATAAGACATTTGAATTTACAGGTAGAGTAAATAGATATGAATACTGATCAGTAAGTACAGATACATAATATGAGTAAGCATAGATATTAAATATTTTTATGTACAGAATACATACATGTAAAATGATGAAAATATACATAGAGTACCTTAGAAGTTATTGATATTTAGAAAGGTCAGCTATTGAGTGGTAAGGGTTGAAAGTTCAGAATGATGATGGTGTAAGGAAAGAGCCTGCTGGTGCGGGACTGAAGGCTCCTGTAGTGCCTCCCAGAAGGGATGTGGGTAAACAGTCCATGGTTGGGGTGTGAAGACAGACAGGTCAGCGATAGTCAGCAGCAGGATGCCAGTGACATGCTGGGCAGTTTTCACTCCCTGTTGGACCTTCCTGTCAGCTACAGAGGAGTTCCTAAACCACACTGTAATGCAGCTAGTCAATATGCTCTCTAAAGTGCAATGGTAAAATTTCAACAGAATCCGAAGAGACAGGTGGGCTTTGTTTAGCCTCCAAAGAAAGTAAAGTCACTGTTGCACTTTTATTAACCAGACTGGAAGTGTTTATTGTCTAAGAAAGGTCCTCAGAGCTGTGGATACCTAGGAATTTGAAGCTGGAAATATATTCCACCTCAGCCCCTATTATATGGATGGGAGCATGTCTGCTGCCTTTATTTTTCAGCTAATCCACAATGACCTCCTTAGTCTTGCTGGTGATGAGGGTGAGGTTACTGTCAGCACACCATGTTGCTAGGACTCGTCGTTGTCACTTATCAGTCCTATTACTATGGTGTCTTCAAACTTTATCATGAAGTTGCTGACATCCTGGCAGCAAGTTTCTTGTTTATTGATAAAATATCCTTAATCAAAAAATGAAAGGAAGGATTTTTTGTCAGAGACAGAGTTCCTTGGAAAGTTTCCAACAGCTAAGCAGATAGCAAGCTCCATTTATAAGTCCATGGCTCCTCTCAAAGTGTCAGGCAGGCAGCAGCCAAATACTCCATGTTACTACAAAGCACCAACTGAGCCCAAACTAAACACTCTCCCCCTTTCTCATCCTAATTAAATGCACACACATGGATTACTATCTGCTAACAGAGTGGCTAACAATTTTGCAGTTTCTCGGAACACAGGAAAATTATCTCACAAGCTGAAGGTTGATTCCCACGGGAATGAAAAGTCTCACTAAGCTGCAAACAGACTGGCTATATAACACAAGTTAAGTTCCGGCTTTGTCTTTGAGTTTTTTCAGAATACACTTCACTACTGTCCACCTTGAGAGGTTTTTCATAATTAGGCAATTTAACTAAGATCTGTCAGCAAAAAAGGTTAAAGCATCCCCCATATAGGAAATGTACCTGAGTTAACAATATGAACATTCATCTCAGTTGCTTGGCACACAGTAAAATGCCACTGTTTTCTCAACACTGAGTTCAGATTCAGTTCCTGGTGGTGTTGATTCTGCATGTTTTCCTCGTGTTCTCTTGGCATTTTCCTCCAGGTTCTCTATTTTTTCTTCTGCTTCTCCAAGATATTTGTTTTAGATTGACTCTAATTTTTTTTTGTTCTTTATTTTGCCTGATACAATTTCTTGTATTAGGAATTTGTTAGTTTTCGCATACCCCTCTGGGTCAGCCATTGTACAGCGTCCCTGGAGCAATTATAGGTTAAAGGTCTTGCTCAAGGGCCCAACAGAGTAGGATCTCTTTTGGCAGTGACGGGGATTTGAACTGGCAACCTTCTGGATCCTTAGCCTCAGAGCCACCACTCCACCTTAATTTGGTGTGTGCAATAATATACCCTGAGATGGACTGGCACCTACAGCGGGTCTGTTGATTTTTCCTGTATGACCCTGATCCAGATGTGGTCGAATAAGGCACTCCAGGTTCCCACATAAATAAACATTCCCATTTAATTCAGTCACAAAGCAAAACAAAGGGGCCACTGTGCATGCCACTATAATCGACAAAATAAAAAGAACAGAGGCAAAGAAAGCTGTGTGGCTCTGGCAACGTCCTCAACTATGCTTTAGGGAACTGAACTCTACTCTATGGTGCAGTTGTTTCAGAACTGACCACCTCCTTTAAAGACCAGAGACCGGAAGGGGTGGAGTCAATTAGCCCCTATGGGAGTCTTCTCAGTGCTGCGGTGGGAAAAAATGAAGAAAAGGTTAGCGGGAGTGCCCCCTGTCCACCCAGGGTGGTAGTACCTGCTTCAGATGAGCCTGGATGGTGACCCACAGATGAGCATATGTGACACAGAATAAGTGGGTCTGATAACACACAGATGTTCATTTTGTTCAGTTTATTTCTAATATGGTGGCTTTAATTGTTACAAAGCCTAAAATATATGAATGCACCATGTTGAATGGATGGCACTCTGTGTAGGGTTTGTTGAGTTCTCATGTGACGGACCCTCGCTTCTACAACCCAGAACTGAATTAAGGGAGTGTGAGGATGGATGGACATTCCATTTAGTGAATGCCACCAAGTGTAACACACAACAAAATTTCCTGCAGAGGAGCAGCATTGTGTGAAAGAAGAAATAAAATACTCAACTTCAGGTTTATTGCTGGTAAAACCCTGAAACATGGCATTTTTGTTCTTTGAGCTTGAGGCAATCAGCAAAATAAATACATAAAAGCCGTGCAAAAGCACAAGAAAAGAAAAGTCCACAGGCTGTGTATTGGCTATTTATTTAGTTCCATGTTATTTTTTTTTTGAAGGTCTTATATTTATTAAAATGGTTTTGTTCTGAAGTTTAGGTAAAGAAAGTAAGCCCTTGTTCAATTACTGTGTTCATTATTTTTCCAATCTCTTTCTGGGGGAAACAAAGGCTGGCACAGGATAGAAAAAGAAGAATAAAAGTTGCTGACAAAAATTAATCAAGTTGTGACATCTCTGGGGATTGAATTAGTTTGTGATTTATTGCTAGTATATTGCGATACCTCTTCTGTCTCATCCATCCACTCTGATTTATACCAGCAAACGGTAAAATCTAAATCCCCCAAGCCCGTGCTGCTTGGCAGCCGGGATCCACTTGAGCCAACGCTAATGTAAATTCCGTGCCTCTTTGTATTTAATCCTCCTCCACTCTTGTTTAGTGCTGGAATGTGCCGTAATTAGACTGCAAAAGGCTTACGGAGGCAACGGCATGATAAATATTATGTGGCTTAAAGACCAATCAGTGAATCTATTAATGAATCTTCTTTATATTGACAGCCTTTCGTGCTCACTACTGAAGCAATGCCTGTCATCATATAAATTATTTCATTTCAATTCACTAACATTTACAAACTACTCTGAATGGAAGTTTATTAGCAGACTGACTTGTTAGCGCACTGAAGCGTAGTTTGCTCGTCTTCAGATCCCTTTTGGAGATTTTACTTCTTGTGCTTTTTTACACTAAATTAGTTTTTGTCATTTTCATCTGAGAGGATAATGTCAGCCACACCAGCCACTGAGAGAAATGCTAAACTAGTGCCTGCCGGAGCTTCACTGACACATATAGGATAATAATTTACCAAAATACATTAGAGAAAATCGGAACCATTAAAGGTATGGTTAGTAGGAAGCTATTGTAGTAATATGCAAATTTCATAACTGACTTCAAGAAAGATAAATACATTAAATATCAACCAAAATATTTTAAGCATTCACTTGTCAGTCTGCAGATTTGCTGCAAACTATTCTGAAACACTGGCACCTAGGCTGCCACCAGTGGTAACTCATTCTGAAGCCAAAGTCAGGGAATTAAGGAATAATCAATCAGTCACACTGGTCAATTTTTTATTTTATATGAGAACCTGCTTTACAATGCAATCATGACCAAGAAAAAAGATTAGAAAACACCCTGGATATGAACTGTATATTTATGTCATGACTCAGGATTCCCAAAGGAAACATAAGTTCCAAATACCCTCTGGCAGGTGGGGGGGTGCCATCAAAACCCCAAAGAGATACAAAAAGGATCCTTGAACATTTTTTATTAAATAAAAGGTTTATTTTAACAAAAAGGCTCGGCAATGCACAAAGCTTGAACTAGCGTCAAGGAATTGCCTGAGGAGGCACTGTAAAGAAAGTCCCAATATACAGAATCCAAGGGCAATGCCTAAAGCAGAGCACAGGTTCAGCAATCCAAAAAAACACAAAAAGCTAAGCACGGTAAACACAAGAAACGCTCCACGCCCTAGTGTGTCCATAATGAACTGCCAGGAACCACAAAAGGAAAGGTCCTCCAATAAATAGAGTACAGGGCAGTTCCTGGCTGTGATTGGCAGGTGGCCACGCCCCTTCGGTAACCTCCCACAAAACACATGGGACATAATCAAATAAATACAAAGAATAAAAATTATAATAAGCAAAAGAAACAATAACATAGATAAGTGACACAAACTTAGACAAAAAAAAGTTATAGAAAACATAACTTTGAACCCCAGCCAAAGGAGAAATGCTGACTGAAACATGACAATTCACCATAATCATGACAAGAATGACCTTATAACCCTATAGGAACTCAGTACGTACCAAAAGAAATTTTGGGGTCATAACCTAAGCCGTATTGAGCCATAAATTAAAATGAACAATGACACTGATGTTCTTATATTATAGGTCAGTGTATAATCTTCTCATCAGGTTTGTTATTGGATTGGTCTACTCTCCCACCTTTAGCTTAACTCAAATAGAAAGACAGATACATGCTGACCCTATCCTCTTAAGCACTGTTAATGAGTGATGCCTACAATGCATGTCACTCCTCAGCACTCCATAAAGAGACTCGCTATCTTCAACTTGAAAAACATATACAGTGGGGGGACCTTGCAGGCGCTGCAAGATTTCAATCCATTATGGCGTAATGTATTACCAGTGGTGTTCTTGGTGACTGTGGTCCCAACTGCCTTCAGATCATTAACAAGCTCCTCCCGTGTAGTTTTGGGCTGATCCCTCACCTTCCTCATGATCATCCTCACCCCATGAGGCAAGATCTTGCATGGAGCTGCAGACCGAGGGCGACTGATGGCCGTTTTATATTTCTCCCATGTCCAAATAATCGCACCAACAGTTGTCACCTTCTCACCAAGCTTCTTGCTGATGGTCTTGTAGCCCATTCCAGCCTTGTGTAGGTCTATGATCTTGTCCCTGACAGCTCTTTGGTGTTGCCCATGGTGGTGGAGAGGCTGTAATGGAAGAATTTGGTTCTGTGGACAGGTGTGCTTTATACACATAACTAGTTAAGATCAGGAGTATCTGTAATTGATTGATTGATTGATTGGGTACGCAGCTAATGTGTGAGAGCCAGAATTCTGGCTGGATTGTAAGGGATCAAATGCTTATTTCTCTCAATGACATGCAAATCAATTTGTAACTTTTATGTAATGTGTTTTTTTTATGGAGTTTTGGTTGATATTGTCTCTCTCCATTAAAATGAAACTACCATAAAAATTAGACACAGTTCATTTCTTTGTGAGTGAGCAAACTTACAAATTCAGCAGGGGATCAAATACTTGTTTCCCCTACTGTTGATGTCCCTGGATATAACCCCGACTGAAATGCTATACTGATCTCCAATAATATCCTAGACCAGGGGATCCTAACCTGGGGTGTCCAGTCGGTGAGATATAGCAATTTCAGGTGTAAAAAAGATTTACCAAAAATGAGTGAGGTGCATTGTCGGACTTTATCATGGTGCAGTCTCTCTCTACAATATGAAAAGAACCAAGCAATTGTCACCTGTGAATGAGCCGCAGAAATGTCCATCCTCGAGTTTCTTGTTGCAGGCGATGTGTTCAAAAAAGTGAATAACTTTGTTTAAGAGAATTGAATTTAGACTTGTCAATGATCCGGTGAGAATGTTTGATTGACATTTTTACAAAGGGCGTAGGACAAGGGGGACTGAATTAGATGCAGCACCGACTGCTTAGATTCAACAGTTGGACCGATGCATGAACTGTGTTCTGCAACATCCAGATGGAAAGGCAGCTCTTTCTCTGATGTATCCGTGTCTCTGACATTGCTCTCTGGTCTCTTAGGTAGCCCATTACTTACATGAAGAACTGTATATTTAAGTATATTTGCTGTATGCGAGACATGGGTACATTCTGTATTAGATATTTGCTATCCTGACCAATGTCAAAGGCTATCAGAACTTCTATAGCTATCAGTATCGTCTTCTTCTAGGTAATGAGCAGCTCATACATAGGGAGCAGTTTTGCTTTAGTGGTGTGAACACTAGCAGTTGCTGTTGCCCCTTTAAACCCAACAGACAGACACTCAGGACCAAAGGTAAAAGTACTAAGAAGATATTTATTAAAGCTTTCTTCTTTCACAGTGCCCTTCAAGCACCACGGCCACCAACAGACAATTAAATAGCACAACAATAATCACTATTCTCTCCTCCACACCTCCCAGCAAGCTTTGTCCACCACCACCCAACTATGGCTCGCTTGCTGGGTTCACAGCAGTTCTTCAAATAGTCCTTGACCCGGAGGTGCTCTGCTCTTCCTCCCATGTGATTAGCCAGCACTTCCGGGTCAGGTTTTAATCAGCCCAGAAGTATTTCAGGGCTTCGATTGTTGTAATCCATTAGTACTTCCGGGCTAGGTGAGAATTTATTTTCCCACAATCTTCCCACAGCATCCCCTGGCGGCACCCACGATGCCCAGCAGGGCTGTGTTGCCGAACTCCATGTCCCATAGTGCCCTGCGGTAATCCGGGTCACGACTGTAGACCAGGGGAGCTGCCATCTATAATCTTGGGGGAGGCAGTGTCCAAAAGCAGCTGCCTTTCCCCATCCTTCCATTTTTGGGCCGTCCACCACAGGGGACACAGCTGCGAAACATATGTGGAGAAGCCTTTTCCCAAATTAATGGTGAATGATGGTTGCTTGTAAAAGTCATATACAAGGGACATATAAAAAGTCACCACATTTTTATATTTTCATTGGAAACGGTGAAGGCGGGGGGAGTAATAATTTGGGCATTAAAAAGTTGGTACGATACTGGGAAAATTGTATCGTAAACAAAGGTGACTATGTAGAAAAGTGATGTAATTTGTTTTTTAAATTCTTAATAAGTAGAGTTAAAAAAAAGTATGGAAACTTTTTGAATGTCTCCCATATATAGTGTAAGACAACAAAAAAATACCTGTCACTTGAGCAATAGCAGCTGCGAGGTGAACAGGACATGGCATCTGTATACGGCTGTTTTCCTATCTACAGATACTTGGAGCAGCTACAAAGATCAGACAGTTCTGAAGTGTCCCAGACTTACAGAAGGCAGTTAGCCAATAAAAAAAAAATAACATGGGAGAAGTAGAGGGCAAAGGTTTGATTGAGCTATGTGAGCCATTAAGAGCTCTGGGAGCTTCCTGCTGCCAAAGGTTTCAGTGGTCTTCCATCTCATTAAAGTCACAAGTAAAATCCTAAAGGTAAAAGTCTAGGATCTGATGGAATCTGACACTCGCACTCATGTCGCATTATATTTCTGCTGGGGGACTAAAACCTTTAAGGACTGAGGTGGTGCAGCAGGTAGTGCCGGGGCACACGGGTTCACTATTGTTAGTGTGAAGTTTGTATTTTGTTTACCTAGGCTTTCTTTGGAAATTGCTCTGTTCTTCCATAGTCTAATTACTATATTTGATGTGATGTCGATTGGCATATTTAAATTACTCCATAGGAATAAGGACTACATTGTGCGTCTCAATATGGACTTGTTTTTGCCTGGTGCTCATTGTTCCAAAAGCTTGGCATACAACAGAATCCAACATAAATCTTGAAAATAGATCCAACATTGTTTTTGGCTAACTAATAATTGTGCTAAGAATATTATATGAGTGTTGACTTCATTACTATTTGGTGGAACAATTGTTTGATGTCTCACAGATCCAACCTCTTTGATTGTTCAGTTATTGCCTGTGAGGAGTCTGCATGTTCTCCCTTCTGAAACTCAATTATTCCTCCCACATCACAAAGACATGCATGTCCGTTTGACTGAGGATTCTCAATTCAGCTCATGTGCATTTCTGTATGTGTGGTCATTGTGATGGACTGGCCCCACATGTTACTGGGATACGCTCTGGCCAGCTGTGACCTTGAAATGGATTCAGTGTGTTAATTTTACCGAGAGTTTTGTCCCTGTGCCAAGTAAAGTCCATGAATCTGTTATCAAGTGTATTGAATGAAATTGAAATTTGCAGGTACGAGTGCCTATTCTGGCAATGTCTGTAGCAAGGTAGAAACCCGTCTTGGACAGGAACCGTGCAACCCCTGGCTTGAGTGACAAGTCCAAAACAGAATATTTTGTAAATAATGAAATATATTTAGATTTAACGAAAAGACAAAAAAAGTGTCCAAAGCTGGCAAAAAAGAAGGCAAACCGCAGTGAAGAAATCCCAACAGTAATCCAAAATAAACTGTGAAAATAGAAATAATGATCCAAAAAGATAGAAAATCAGTACTTGCAATAGAATCACACTCTTCAAATGTCAATAAACTACTAAGCAATCCACTCTCCAGCCACACAATATATACCCTGGGGGCGGTCCTTCAGCAATGACATTAGGATGGCTCCGCCTCTTGGGGTGGCACAGTGAGGATGCGTAAACTTCACACAGATTTGTACTCAGTTCCCTTTAGCTTTTTGGCAGAATGGTTAACCACAGTCCCACCATACTAACAGTAAAAATAAATAAAATTATTAATTTATTAAAATTAATAAAATTATAAGATATAAAATGCCCAGAAGTGTGCCAGCATCATATATTTCCCAGACTGCTCAGACTTAATCCCTGCGGGGTTGTTCAGTATTGAGCAGTGAACCTATTATTACCATGAAACATTTTATTACCTTTTCATGCAATTATGAATTAAATCAGCCATTATTAAGGTTCAGTTATCTACAGATGATCCATGCACAATTTTTAATACCTTTGGAAAGATTTGAGAGGAGACTTAAAAAAAATCTATTTACATTTTATCAACTTAAGCAAATCAATTAGCAGTGAGTAATCATACATGCTATTGTTTAATTACTAGAAGAAGTTAAGGGGAAAATACGAACTCAGTTTCTCCCATTAAATATATTTGTGATGTAAGTGATCAGTGCCATTTAGGATACGAGTGACAACAGTGCTGGGATGTACGATCCTTGAAAGTAAACTGGGCATCCCCCCTGGACTTTCATGAATAACGTTACAGTCGAAGACCACAGCACCGGAGCAGAAGATACTCAAAGGCACAATGCAGTTGTCAGTTGAACATTCATGAGACAATCCAACACAAAGTATGCAATGTATTATTTGTGGAATTTACTTGGTATTGGAACCATCTATTATTTCCATATTAATACTGTATTTTATTTTGCAACCATCTTTTTTCTTTCACAAGACCTAACGGATGCTTTAATTTAACTAAGAGTGTCAGAGCATTTTATTTCACTACAAAAAAGCGGTCAAATGTAGCTAAGTTCAAAACAAGGTAAGACAAGAATAAATATGTTATAAGACATGAGGTGTTCAAGGATTATTGTGATATGAAAAGAAAATAACCAGGAGATGTGAAACGTGAGCCATCAGTCGTAGTCTGGGAAATCAAAATAAGAGGTGACAGAAGTGATTGACCTGACGAATTAAAACCGTAGGGCAAAATGAGAAACAAAAGACTCAAAGGAGTTTCAAAAATTCAAAAACAAAACCTGACACTAGGGCCTACTTGGGATAGAAGCTAATTAACAATATGATAGTTGTAGTTTTCAAATTGTAAAACCACAGTAATGCACAAAGGAATCTCCACCATAATTATACTGTCAATTCCTATGACATCATTGATGCAACACGTCAAATCCTACCATACTCACAAACAAAGAATAATGGGATAGGAACAAAATTAAATTTAGTCAAAATAAATCGAATGCTACTATATGATAAAATTCTACTGTCTGTGCGTGCGTGTGGGTGCACGTGCGTTTGTGTGTGTGTGTGCGTGAGTGTGTCCAGTCCCTCAATGTTATCTGATTTTTCATTTTGGGTTTGATTGCTCACTCAAATGCAATTGAGAAAGGAAGCTCCATGCAAGAAAGGTTGAGGCACATGAAGATACCGAGGAAAGGTGTGGGAGGAACGCTGAGAGTTACCTTTAAAGCTGGGAAGTATTTGTGAAAATACAAATAATATTTTCATTAAAATAGGTAATGGAGGTCTGTCTACCACTGGTGGCAGTCATAAAGCAGACAGGAGGAGAACAAGACAACTCGAAAATGACAGTTTGGAAATGGAGTAGAGAGGAAAAGCTATGGGCAAGGGAGGCTCAGACACACAAAGATACCGAAGAATGGCGTAGGAAGAATAATATAAATATAAAATATTTTAAATGTATTGTTAACATAGCTATTTGTTAATAACCCCTAAAAAACAGAGCCTACATAAAGAAAAAAAAAAACACAAAACTCACAAATAACAAGTATGAAACATGTTAAATTTTATAAAATCTTAATGTTTCATAATTAGTGCTAAACTCAAAAACAAAACAGAGTCAAAAACAGAATTGTTATGACCTTGTTTCTTTACTCTGGGGTAAATGTTTGCATTTTTTATTTTTATATTGACCTTTTTTAATTTTCAATTTGTAAAATTTTGAAAGATTGTAATGAGAGGATTTGTTTTGTTTTTATCTATAAACTTGGATGATAAGTGCATGGCATTGTCCTTTTAAAGTGACGCATAGCAGACATCATGCGCCACACACTCTCAGACATCCTGAAAAAAGCAAAACCACAGCAACCATAAACAAACATGGCGACACCTGAAATTACCAATAATGTAATGTAAAATGTTAACTTTCTAAATGTCAGTCAGTCATTTCCCAACCTACTATATCCTAACACAGGGTCACTTGGGTCCGCTGGAGCCAATCCCAGCCAACACTGGGCGCAAGGCAGGAACAAATCCCGGGCAGGGCGCCAGCCCACCGCAGACTTTGTAAATGTTTATTAGATAATTAAAAATAAAACAAACAAGACAAAACAAATGAATCCCTCATGAATCAAAATCCTCCTTAGGAGAAACTCATACTTTAGAGACACAAAAAGATTACCCAGACCCACATTATAACAGACACCATCTTTAAGGCAACTTTGCTCCAAATACAGTTTTTTATCAAAACATTAATTCTGTTTCGTGCAATCTAAATAATTTACAAAAGCAAACCTCAAATGTTTAATTCCAGTATGGGATTTAATTTAATTAACTCATAATCACACAATCAGGCATTGATACAAACGCATAATAATTAAGGCAGCAGTAATTGTTAGACCTTTAGGCAACATCAGTAACTTAAAATTTTTCCTTGTTATTTAACATTACCCTGCTTTTTGCTTTATCACTGGGTAAGGGCAGTGACATACAGCTATTAGAGGGAGCCGTTAAAATTTAGAAAGTAATGCTTAAAAAATGGAAAGCAGTTCAATCCTAAAAAGACTAGTTTATGAACGGTGGTGCTTTTTCAAAAACTGAGCGAAGAGATGAAAAACAGTACAAGAATGACCAAAAGACAAAACAGGAGTGACTAAAGTGGCAGAATGACAAGTTGAAAAACATAACAAAAGTCAAGAATTATCAATTTATCAATAAATAAATAAATGTGAGGAGAGTGTTTGATTTATCCCAATACCAGGTTACTAAGCAGATTATACTGCCATGTTTCATACAGATATGGTGATGATGTCATACATCAGGTGATATTTATCATGTGACTGGGGGTTGCCAGGGCAACAGTATGCTAACAAAGCAAAAAAATGTAAAATGGCAAGATGGTGTCACGATAAAATTAAAATAATAGGTTACATTTATTTTTTTTAAATTAATTTTATAACATAGCGCTGCTTGCTTTTTCTGATTTATAATATGCACTTTGTAAACTCCACAGATTCCACACTCCACCAACAGCTGTTGTGGTGAAGGCATGAATTTTCAAACTTGAAGCACTGGGTGAATCGTAGATGGTCCTGTTTCGGCCATTATTTATGCCGGCAGTGCTCAACCTTTGGGGCGCGCCCCCCCTAAGTAACAAAAAAGGGGGCGCAAAGATGTGAAAAAAAGAAAACAAGAATCGAAAATATGAAAAATACATTTATTGAAACCAAAACAAATTAACTTAAAATACATTCTGATACTAGAAAAATAAATATAGAGTTAGATAAATGTCGATAAAAGTTAAGTAGGTATAATAAAACTTGTAGCAGAGTATCAGCATCAAAAAATATAGGAATAAATTTAATTAGGGTTTTAAAAAAATGTTAGGGGGGCGCAATTAAAACTGTTATGAAAACTCGGGTCGCAAATACTTAAAGGGTAAGAAACGCTGGTTTATGCTTTATGTTTTGAATTGCATTAAGTAATATTGTCTCATGTCAGTATTTGTTTTTTTAATTTTCTAGTCTACTACAGGCTGGCATTTTAAAATTTCATTTACTTTTATCCTAAAGACCTGATTTCCATTATATTGAACAATTTTTCACATTCTTATTCAAGGACTGCATTCAAACTATTGCAGTGCATCCTGTATATAAAGAGTTCACCTCGAACGAGACAGGTAATGTGAAATAAACATGTTTTACTGCACATTTGTAAGGGATTTTAATTCCCTTTTACAAACACAGTGTGTCTTTTTGTATAATTCAAATTTATCCCTTGAAGATCTGGCTTCATTGTCAGCAATCCAAAAGCATTTATGCTCAAGCTGACTATTTGGAATTTATATTCAAGTGCACTAAATGCAGAACATCACAATTCAAGTCTTTTTTTTTATCTCTCCACATAATTTAAATGCCAGCGTTATCTCTGTTATTGCAGGAGTAGCATTTCGAAGGGCGCCGACAGAAATGAGAAAAGAACATTTAAAAGGAAAAGAGAAGGAAATGAAAATGTTCCCACCTATTTTTAACAATTCTGTTTTACAGCAGTTTGTTCTGCTGTTTCACAGGTTGAAGGCCTGGGTTCAAATCTCAGCCCAGCATGTATCTGCATGGGGCGTTTACATGTTCTGTAAAGGCTTCTCTCTCTCTCTGGTTTCCTCTTACATTCTAAGAACATGTTGAATGATGGAGGCAAAGTTCAGCGCTAACGACACTGCGTTTAAAGAACAGACTGATGTGTGGTTATTAGCAAAGTGGGCAAATTACTCCAATATATTATATCTTATATATAAACATCTACGCGTGGAAGTGTGTCTGTCAGTCTGTCTGGCCCGGAAGTGAGAGGTGGAATCGGGGTAAGGACTCCACCTCCGAGGACACAGCAAGCGAGGCGAGCACGTCTGCAGAAACAAAACGTCTGAAGAAAGAGTCACTAGCTTATGTTGCAGCCGTATGTTAGAATTTTTTTTACTCATTTAAAAACATCAATATGCTAGAATGACAAAGTAATAAAAGATTTCAAGACTTTTTGCATGTACTTATGTGCTGTATTCTTATTCCACTCATGTTCATTGTCTGGAGCTGCCAGCAGTCAAATGTGTTGGCCTATTTTGTGTTTACTTGAGCCTGTTAAAAATAAGATATTCATCTCAGACCGTATGCCATATATGAATGGTGAGTGTTCTGCAAATATAATCCTCCAGAAGTGACCCTGCGGCTCGGGCTTGCTTTTTTTTTTTTTTTTTTTTTTTTTTTTCACCAACGTCTACTGTCATTGCTCCCTAAGATATTCAGGCCGGAATTTTCCTCCATGGGAACTTACGCCCTGTAGCTCATTTAACTTTGGCTCAGTCAATTCCATCAAGTTGCTGACTTCTTAACATTTTCCCTTCATTGTCCCTTTTTCCTTTAGACTCCTTCTTTTTGGCCAGCATTTAAAAGTTGTATGCAATGAAAGTGAAACAGTGACTTCATTTTAGATGAGATATTTGTTTAAAGTTATAAAAAGAAGAGAGATACCCATGGGATTGTAGGTAAAATGTAAATCCATTAGTAACCCATTTTGCTTTTTCGATGTAATGTATTTCTGTATAGCATTCAGATTCTTACTGTGTTGCTTGTCAGACAGCTACATGCGTGATAATATTCAGTGTCCTAATCTTACTTTGATTTGACTGTTACTCCTGACAGTTTATGCTATACAATGAGCATCAAAGACTCTTAGTAATCTAGCTGAGATATTTTTTTATCCTTTTCATTGTTCTAATTTAAGTGCTTGTCAACTTCATGAATGCCTGTTAAAAATAAGTGACTGTAATGTGCTATGATATATAAATATTGCATGAAGACTTTGTGTTGCCAGGGAGTTGTCATTTCCAAAGCAAGCAATAACACTTTGTAACCCAAATCTTTGCCTTGTGTTTTTGATGAGACTTCTCCAGACCTTTGATAGACAAGAAGTGCTTAATAAATTAAAGAGGCAGGTTTGAAAAGAGCTGTAGATGTGATTGGGTAGCACTAGGAGTGTAGGTAAGGTTGCAAAAATCAGCACTCAAGTTCTGACACATATGATCGATAGATGAATAGAGTGATAGATCAAATAAACGAACAAATGAACAAACTTTATTTGTCCCCAGGGGATGATGTTTGTTTCCTAAATTTCCAAGTAACACATGAGAGAAGATTGGCAGCTGTTACCAAACAGCCAGGGATGCCACTTACATGGCAGGAGACATGGCATAAAAAGAGAGACAGAGAAAACAACAACTTACTTTTTGTGTAGCCCAAAATCACTGCAATGGGTTTTAACAGGCCCTGTTTTTTGACAGCCCCCCAGCTTTGACTCCCTAAGAAGACAAGAAAAAACTCCTCCAAAAAATTAAACCTTGTAGAGAAAAAATGGAGGAAATCATGGGAAAGGCGATTCAGAGAGAGACCCCTTCCAGGTTAGTTGGACGTGCGCAGGGTGTCAAAAAATGGGGTTAATACAATACAATACAATACAACAAACAGAACACAAGTAATCCTCTTCACAGATCTTAATGGCCAATCTATCATTGCAACCTCAGGAATACAATACAATAGTACAACAATAATAGGAGAAGCTACAAAGCAAAGACAAGGAAGCATCGTAGTACTCAGATCCCAGTATTTAACACTAGAATTACCAGAGCCTACGAGAAAAACTCATAATCCGACCCACCTTAAATCCGTTTGCACCTCTCCGCCAGCGTCTTTTGTCCTGTAAATGTGCCGATTAAGACGAGCAGCAAGCAGCCGGCTATTCCATCCCCTACCGTCGCAGAACATTCACTAAGTTTTCCCAGCTCATGCCTTGTTTGATTATCTGGGAGTGAGTGAACTGCTGGAGTTTTAGAGTGGAAATAATAGATCATTATTTGGAACACATGCATTTCATGTGTGCTCCATTTCTACAGTAATCTGTATACAGTTATAAGGATACACGTTCATGTTAATTGCAGTATCAATTGTTAAAAAATATTTTAAAAGGAGCATCCCACATGAAAATATAACGATCTCATTATCCAAACTCCAGCAGTTCACTCACTCAAACAAGGCATGAGCTGGGAAAACTTAGTGAACGTTCTGCGACGGTGGGGGGATGGAATAGCCGGCTGCTTGCTGCTCGTCTTAATCGGCACATTTACAGGACCAAAGACGCTGGCGGAGAGGTGCGAACGGATTTAAGGTGGGCCGGATTTATGAGCTTTCTCGTAGGCTCTGGTAATTCTAGTGTTAATGAAGGATTTACAATGAGGGAGAAAATCTTCAGTTGACCAAATCAGTCTCACCCGAGGCATAGTGACTGCTTTAGAATTTCACTGCAATTACTTCCTCCAGTGGCGGCCCCCTCCAAATATTTTAAAAGCTCTACTTAAATTAATTAGGTAATGAGAAATAATCATGAAATAAATTAATTTGCACAACATGCTTGCTTGCTTGGTGTCAGTGCATGTCAACATCCATTAAAATTGGTTCTGACTTGTATTTGTTTAATTTCTGTGTGAATAAAACACAAATGTGTGTGAATACCTGTATTTCCTAAGTGAAGGGCTCCAGTAAAATTAGATTCTCTGCAAGTCCTTGATTATTCACAAGCTGATTTTTCCAGGGACGCAGCTCTGTGCACCCCAAACACACCCATATTTGTTGGCAGTGAATCAGTATTGTTTTAGGTTTTTTTAATCAAATGTGATTGGACAATTGTTAACACATTATTTTATGTTCACTTCCATGGTTCACAGTTCATACCCTCCATTAACATAACTACAGATGAGTGAGGGAGATTGTAGTGGAACTTTGGTTATTTCTTTAATGAAACAGCCTTTCATAAAAATGAAGATGAGCTCACACATTGACTTTTCCTCACTCTTGTTATGACAAACTGAGCTGGCTAACTGGATGTGGTGTAAGTAATGACTTTTGTTGCTTTCTCTGTTTGCTGTTTTAAAGTGTTGGTATTGAAGCATTGTGGACAACAACAGGGGTACGAGACCTAAAACACCTTTCTGAAAAATGCAACTGGCATCTGCAGTTATCTGGACCACAGTTTTTCATCCAGTGTGCCACGGCACAGAGAAATGGCATGAGAGCTACCCAGGTGTGCTATTCTGTAGAAATGATGGTGTAGTGCACTTGGGTGTGGACCTGAGAGGGACAAACTCCGCAGGTGGTCGAGACATGTCTAAGGAGGATAGGTCTACCTGAAGCTGGCATAAAAGCAGCTCCATGATTGCCATGTTAGCACACTTCGAATGTGTCTCCTGGCTGCTAAAGTCCATCTGCCTTGGGTGTGCGGTCACCAGAGAGCCTCACAGGGCTGGTGAATAGTGAACATATGAGTTGCCTCTAAGGCGGAGAGGGGTGGGCAAGGTGGCAAAGCAGCTTGGAGATGCCACCAAAGTGCTCACTGAGTGCCATGTCTGAGGACACTGATCTCGGGGCTCCCTTTTTTACCTGCTTCTCTGGTGGTCCTACCCCTTCAGGCTGTTGAGCAAGTGTATAAGTTATACTGTACTGTATAAGTGCTTGTGGTTAGTAAAATAGTGGCATGCCTTGGGATGATTTGGATTACAAAAAGTGTGCCACTACAGGAAAAAAGGTTGGGAAACACTGATGTAGACAACAGTATGCATTTAAATGTTTTTGGCAGGCTTAGTGAAGGCAGAAAGAAACTGAGAAATTTTCAGGACTGAAGGAAAGGAGGGCAAAATTCATGTTCAAGGAAATGTAGGGAACCTGATCGTAAAGGTAGAATAAGATTTAATTTTGACTTTTTGGAGTATATAAGACAGGTTGGAGAATAGTTATGTTTTAACATGTGGAGGTCTGTGGATCTTACAATGTGAGTTTGTGCCCAGGTTAGGTAAGCTTGGCAAGCTTGCATAGGACTGGGCAGACTGGCAGCAAGTGTAGAATAAAATTAATGATGGGAATTAGTTTTTGGGTGTGGTAAATGATAAACTGGGATGCAAGACTTGAGATAAATCAGAGGACTAGTGATTGTATGATGGGGATTTACAGAATACAGTGGGAATGGCGAAAGACTGGGTGCTCTATTAGCAGAGGCAGAATAAGGTTTGGATTGGACTTACAGTATGCTATGGATGTGATACAGGACAGACGGAAGTCCATGTTACTGGAAGATTACAGAGGTGGGGGTGCTGACCTTATGGTGTGGGTTTTGACAGAATGGGGAATTGGACAAGTTGGCAGAAGATTGAGCAATTTAGAGACATGTATACGATAGGATTTGGGTGGTAGGCACCTCTGTTCCTTTCCACATCTATAGGGCAAGTTATGGGAAGATTAACTAGACTACCGATGTTACGTACTTGGGCACAGTAGAAATGGGAAAACTGGCATCAGATTGGGCAGCATGGTATAATTTGAATTTCCCCATGGGATTAATAAAGTATCTATCTATCTATCTATCTATCTATCTATCTATCTATCTATCTATCTATCTATCTATCTA
>JANRMT010062802.1:29531917-29552245 GCA_026402145.1 Polypterus bichir lapradei | reverse complement strand
CTATCTATCTATCTATCTATCTATCTATCTATCTATCTATCTATCTAATACATTTTAACCTGGATTTGTCCTATGGGTCTGGTACTGGACAGGCCAACATGTGCATTGGCAATATGGTGAGGACCACGAGAGCATGTGGAATAACCAGATAGACAGGTAGATATGTAAGGCACTATATAATAAATACATGTGAAAGACACTATCTTTATATATAATACGCTACTGTGGCTGTTAATTTGTCTGTCCAGGATTTTAAATCACCTGTAGCTAGCAAACCATTTGAACTATTCACCTTAAATTTGGTACACATATATTACGTGACGTCTACTATCCGCTTTTGGGGTGATGAATGACCTGCCAAGGTTATTCCTCTTTTTATTTTTATTTTATTTTATTGTAGAATCAACGTGTGGCACATGCATACGGGCGCCATTCTCATCCCTACCACCTTCACCGTCACTTCCCCTACTCTTCATATCTTAAATCATTCTTTAGACAGATGGAAGACTTAAGTGCCAGCTTAAGTGAAAAATTAAAGAAAAAATATTTAATTAATTAACATACAACTAATTAATTGCAACACAAACACTGACTTATTCAGTTTTAATGCAAAAATATGCCAACGAAAGAAGAGAAGAAGCGGGCCGCTAGGGTGGAGAAGAGAAGAGCTGATCAGGAAGCAGCAAGCACATCAACCTCTGAGCAAACGAATGCTGAACATACAGAGAAAGATGTAAACTATGAATGCTCAAATCAAGTGTATTCATTGCACGTTATTGTGCAGTGTGCCGTTACTGATATAATATATAGATGTGAAAGACACTATATAATATATAGTTTGTCCTCCCAAAAACTGCATCCCCAAATTTTTTTTCACCAGCCACCACTGACTTCCACTACAATTCCTGGCACAGTTGTGCCTTTGACACGTTTTACAGAAAAAGTGCAGGATACCTAAGCTCATGCTACCAAGATTCAAAGTGTAAGAGATGATTTAAGAGAACAGTAAGACTGAGGGGTGGCACGGTGGTGCAATGGTAGCGCTGCTGCCTCGCAGTAAGGAGACTAGGGTTTGCATCCTGGGTTCTCCTTGCATGAAGTTTGCATGTTCTCCCTGAGTCTGTGTGGGTTTCCTCCCACAGTCCAAAGAAATGCAAGTTAGTGGATTGGTGATACTAAATTGGCCTTGGTATCTTTGTGTTTGTGTTTTTGCGTGTTCACCCTGTGATGAACTGGTGTCCTGTCCAGGGTTTGTTCCTGCGTTGTGCCCTAAGCTCCAGCACCCCCTGCAATGCTACTCAGAACAAAGAGGGTTAGAAAATGAATGCATGAATGAATGAGTAAGACTGAGCACATATACTGTCAAATTTTTACCATGAAATTGTTATGAACTTTAAATTATTGATCAAGATTGAACCAAAATCTAAGTAGTAGATATTTAAGAACTAATTGGAAAAGATAGACAGACAAAGCAAAGGTAAAAACGCTGAAGATCAGGAAAATTGTTCTTGAATCAACACAAACTCAAATTTGAAAATGATTGCTTGATTAAAACCTAAACTATGTCTTAAGGATTTTGTACTTTTAAAAGTAATTTCCTTTAATCAATATTTGGGCAGCACCTCATGTGCACCTTGACTTTAAACTGAAGATTGCAGTGGTGTTACATGCCAAACTAACTGGCTCACGTGTCTAGCAGCATGTAGTGTGATAGCCACCAGTAGACCAAGTGGCAGTGATGCTAATGTCACTAATGTAATAGAGAAACAGATAAACTCCAAACAATGCCATAAAATACAGCCATTATTTCTTAAATCCAGACAGAAATGTTTATGAAATCAACAAGCACTTGATTGCCTGTCTGTCAAGCAGCAGACATACACTTCAAACCACAGTAGCTGTCAAATGAGCTTGATTATGGATGAGACGCTTGGGATGCCGATAGTTCAAGTGCTACAGTAGACAGAAAGCCCAGTGACGTCGCTCACATCAGAGATGTACATATCTGATGTGTGTAGGTGCCTCTGGAAGTTATGCTAAGGAAACCTCTCCTTAAGCTTGTAAATGAGGAGCTAAGTGCAGAAAAGGTTATTCCTCCTTTTCCCAGCAGAACTGCCAGGTCAATAACCGTTTGCTTGATATGAACCTTCACTGAAGCTTGGAAGCTCCACTTCTTTACCTCATCTCAGAGCTCATTTTGAATACAGCCATTGAAGTGTGAGAACTGCAGCTGCTTCTAGTTATTAGGTTTGTTTTATTTAAACAGACTTTGTGGTATTTAGAGCAGCAGAGGGAATACATGGCTGCTTTCAGGATTAGCCAAAAGGACAGCCTTTTTACAGGTAAGAGGTCCGATGCACACAGCACAGAAAGCTAAACATCATTCACAAGCCATGCCAAAATTCCAGTCCAAACCATTATGAAACAAAGCCACTTATTTGTTTTTTTTATTCTGTAACTGGTCTCCTTCTTTCATTTTTTTCTACTTCTTCTAAAGTGTTTGTGTTCATCTACCTGTCTATTCTGGGATTTTTCCAACCCAATGAATCCCATTTTGGCACTCATTTTTCACTTTAAAATGTCCCAGAAGAGTTTTCAGTTATTAACATAATTCCGCCACACCATTTCAATTTGCCTGTGGGTGTGGCTATTTTCTAAACATGGCTGCATTCTGAGAATCCTCTGGGACTTTGACGTCTTTACTTTGACTGTATAAAGGTCAGTATATTAACCGTCACATTGGACGAAAACTGTGCATTTGGTGCGGTTGTTCTTTTTGATTTACTTTTGGCATAAAGAGTTAATTTAGGACTTTTTGACTAAGATGAAAGATCAGCTCTGGTTTGCGTTGTCTCTCCTGGTCCTTGCTAAAATGATTTTCTGTCACTCTAAGGCAAGACACATGGCTTGCTTCAGCCCCTGGCTATTTCAGATCTTTTCCCTAACAAAATTGCTTGTGTTAAGATGTAATAATAATGATAACTTAAAAATTAATGAGAATAGAATTGAAAAATCCACTACAGAGAATCTTCCAAAATGCAAGAAGTTTAAAATTAAACAATGGTGGCAAATGAATCAGTACCTATCTATGGGGGGATATTCTGGACAGAATTAGACAACTATAAACGAAAGACCTGAGTATGTATGGAACAGTCCGCTCAAATCACAGCCACTAGATGGCGCATGTATGCACTTTTACATTTTTTGGCCACTTGCATGCACCTCACTTCTCACTACGAAAGACCGGTGTGCAGCAAACGCTGCCACGCAACAATGACGTTGTGCTGATAACACAGATGAACAGACAGAACATTGAAACAAAGCAAATGCTGCGAATCGACAACGTGCAAGTGAAACACCTCAGCAACGGAGGGCAAGGCTTGAAGTTTTCCACTAACAACATGGTCTATCTTGAAGTATTTCCTTGAGACAAAGATTAATAGGACTCATATGCCAGAGATACAGCTAAGACATGGTATCGCCAAGGGTCAGTGGGGCAGCAACCACAGGTGGGTCCACGACCTCTGCCCTGAGTAATTCTTAAGAGTTAGCTGACGCCTCTCCACGTTCAAGAATATAGTAAAACTGCCAGAGTCTTCGGGTAGTTTTTTGTCCTGAAGACCACACCCAGTTAGTTAAATAATAAATGAATAAATGCACAAATAAATAAAAGTACTATAAATTGTGATAATAAATTAAGAAAAAGAGCATGAAATGTGGGTGTCAGTCATTCTCCAACACGCTATATCCTAACACAGGAGCCAATCACAGCCAGCACAGGAACACACCCCAGGCAGGGCGCCAGCCCACACACCCCAAGCACAATTTTAGGATTGCCAATGCACCTAAACTGCATGTCTTTGGACTGTGAGAGGAAACCCACACAGACATGGGGAGAACATGCAAACTCCACGCAGGGAGGACTCGGGAAGCGAACCCAGGTCTCCTTACTGTGAGGCAACGATGCTACCACTGCACTACCGTGCCACCCAAATGTGGGTGTACATACATAAATATATGTCATGTGAAAATGTATTGCAAACCCTGTGACTGGTTTTGAGCAGGCGTCCTATCTTCAACTTAACTTTGAAAGTTAAGCAAAACCCCTAATCAAAATCAGCCAAACTACAGCATTATGGGACATTACTTTCCAGAAGTTAATAGTCCTTGTCAGTAGTAATGAGTGATACAGGTAAGTTTAAATTTGCACAGTTTTACATTCTTTGTTCTTACAACTTGTGTAAGCAACAGCAACAGTTATATTGAATATACAATAAACTCCTTAAAATAAAGCAGAAGGGTATAGTTTGAAACAGGCTGCAAGTATTTTAAATATAAGAAACTTTAACTTTTCATCTTACAGTGAGCACATTATTATTGGGCTTTCTGGACCGAAAGTTCTGGATTAGCTCATCTGGCTGAGATGGCTGCACTCTCCGTGTTAAATCCATCAGCTTGATGTGATAAGGAGAAGTCTGTGGCCGTGCAAGTTTTAGGATAAAGCAGTGCATTTATGCTCAGGGTGTGGCATAGGTGAGCAGTAGGGAAGTACAGTGACTCCGAGTCATAGATGAGGCATGGGCTCCACATCCGGAGGTGCTGGCAGTCAATTGCCTCATTAACACCCCTGGAGTTTGTGATTACACCACTTCTGCCCGTAAATGCCATTTAAAAAGAGTTGTGCAAGAATCGAAAGGAGAAAGGCTTTGGAAGGAAACCAGAGGCAAAGAGAAGTGAGCACGGTTGTGAGGAAGCAGTGTGGTTGGGCCCCTGTGCGGGATCGAAGCCATGGTGCTCTGAGGGGAGTCTCTGCTATGCAGTTGTGTTGGAGCGAAACCTCTCAAGGATCTATGATCTAAGCTCTGAGGGAGCATGAAGGATGACAGAGGTCTGACTTAATGTGTTTTGGCAGATGCTATTTACGGTTTGCAGGACAGGAGTTGGGAGAGAGCGAATGCAACGTTGGGCATGTCTGCCAGCTGGGAAAGCCCATTGGGTTTAGTGGGTGAGCCGCTATGTAAGGATTAATGATCAATGCAGGAGGCCTGGTTTCCCTGGTGGATTTTAATTATTTATTGGTTTTTAGCCTGCACATGAGCAGGTCAGGTCAGGTTGGGGAGCATACCCTGGTACAGCACGTTGCCGCACCCAGCACATGACGAAACAGCTCGGGATGTTAGTTGGCAACCTCCCCAGGCAGACACACGGCCCAGTCGCACCCTCTGAAAATGACCCTCTATCTGCAGCAGACAGGTGTTAAGTGGGGGTCCCCTTGGCCTGGTCCAGCCACTATGGACCCTGCGAGCTGATCACCCACAGGGAATTGCGCTACAAGGCCTTTAGTGCCGTAACTGCTGTAAAAGACAAGCCTTGGATTTTATCATTTATTTATATAATGGATTTGCAAACTTTGGAGTTTTGAACGTGAAAACCTTGCATCAGCTCATTTTGTTTTATGACAATTGACAGTTCTGGGTTTAAGCAGCCAAGGACCATGGCGCCAACCTGGAGCATCACACGTGATTTCATGTCCAACAGAGTCGGGAAGCATGCCATCTGAAAGAATGTCTGTCAGTCTTTCAAATACTGCTATTCACATATCTGTCTGTTTGTCTGTCTACATATCTGTCTATCTAGTGATGTTTCTTATCGATATGTCTATCTGTTCTTTTAGAGAAAGTCATATCTTCTTAGTTTTTGTTCAATTCTCTAATTATTTTCTGTACACATTCTTTCAATTTCCAATGTACATTATGAACAGACTATAATCTGCTGTTTATTTTCTATATTCCTGCCAAAGTACATAAAGAAAACAGACAGGCTGACATGTGTATTTGCTCACATTGACAGATTTCACTGGCTTTAGTTCACACTGAGAATCACATGACTCCATGTCTTTCCACAAATGGTTCTTCTCATGCATTCGATTTTCAGTTTGAAGGCAGTGCCCTTAAATGGAGGTTAATAAAACGAAACATGTGTGGCCTGTTGCTCAAATGATTAGTGTAGTTGTGATCATGGAATTATCAAGAAACTTGCGTCCAGGGTCAGAAAGAGTGCAGGGAGGGAAGAAGGCATCTGGCCATTGGTCACGTTATGTACCATATGTGAAAATGCAGCTGTTCAGCAGAATCCAAAGCCTTTTCTAAAGTAGGCTGCTGTCTAGAAAAGCAGGAGAGAAAGCAAACCTGCATTAGAAGTACACAGGGAGCGGCCAGTTTATCATCCGTTTTTGTGTATCGAAATAATAATAGCACATGATGAGTATGTCAGTTTCTCTTTTAGTCATCCATCTCTTCATCCATCCATCTTCCAAGCCCACTTATCCTAGGTGGGGTAGCTGGAGCCTATATTTCATAAACACCATTAGAATCAAATCTTGCAGAAACATAAATCAGAAACTAAAGTCATTTGCTGTTACTCTTGGTCCAAAATGTTTGTCACTTCATATTTATAATGCGATTTTTATTTACTTTATAAACTAGCAGTTAGACAGGCTGTAGATATTTGAATAATTTTACTGCTGACAGATTGCACTCTCAGCCAACTGGTCAGTTTTTGCACCTTATTTATTATAATAAAAGTAGCAGTTTATCCACTGCACGTAAAAAATAAGGATTTTGCAATGCAATGACATGTTGTATTCTACAAAAAAATACAAATAGACATGAATAGACTACTATAGAAAATAGATTAGATTAGCTAAATTACTCCCAAGGGGAAATTTAGATGAATACAGCAGCAGACACATAAAAACTAAGATAAAGATGATATGTGAATTTGTATGGGATGTGAGTGTGACAAGTAAAAAAATTCTTTTGCTGCCTGAAAGTTCCAGAGGTTTGCATTGTGTACTTGTGCCTAGACACCGTCTTTAGATTTGTATGTTTGAGTTTCCACAACCGTCATATTATTTGTGATGCTAACTTGTGAAGGCATTGTGGGATATGATGAACAGCTCTGCTTTTTTTACTTGTTTCTATATATTTTTTATTGTTATTTTTTTTTCTTCTATTCTGATATGTCAGTTGTAGGCAGTTAACAGATTTGTGCATCTCACCATGCTGAGAGAACACAGAAGTGCCTGAAATTCACAGATAAGCAAGACTGACAAATTGGGGGGGGGGCAGGGGGAGTGGGGGTGTTGGACAGAACATCAAGCATTAGCTCCAGATGACCTGATTATTAGTTAGAAGCTTTGCTCTGATTGGATCTTAACAGCTCCTAGAAGTGAAAGAAAACTCATAATTCATAGAAAATCAAGTCATTATCCTCCTGTATTGAGCTGCTTCAGAAATGCAGACAGACACACTACTTACTTGTATTACCGTGAGGGAAATCTTCAGAAGCTGAGAAGTAAATGAGCAGTTATTGAAACCTTTCATTCTTTATTGTGCTGCGTGATTTTGGTCTGGACGGCATGCTGAGGTGTGCCATACTCAGGTTTCTTATTAAAGCTGTAACACTGTGTACAATACGCAGGATAGCTTGTTATCGGTAATGTTCAAACACAGAAGAATGTCAAGGTTCAGGGTAAATATGAAACGATGGGATTTATTTTCAGTGTGAATTCCTATTCTAAGAGTGACAGCTATGTTTTAGAAGCAAATGTAGCAAGAATGGTTATAATGCAGACACCGGCTCTTCATGGGCAATGAATCAATGTGTGTGTTATGGTATGTATTTGATATATATGGCACATTCTGGGTAGGAATGAATGTGGAAGTGAGTGTCAGTGTGCGTTGTAATGGACTTGAGCCCACTAATTCTGAGATAGCCTCTGAGGCTCTGCAGATAATATTAAGTGAATTAAGGAAAATAAGAGTATATCATATCATATATTGTACTGGCACATTGTCCAAGGGTTGTTCCTGCCTTTCCGTGTCGTTTACTGGAATAGGCTCCAGCTGCCTTGTGAACCTGCTGTGGATAAGCAACTTTAGAACCTCTGTATTTCATTTATTTAAAGAGCTTCTGTAAAATGCCAAATTTCCCCCTGGGGATAAATATCTACCACCATTCTCCTGAAATAAAATAGTGTCCTATCTATCTATCTATCTATCTATCTATCTATCTATCTATCTATCTATCTAGCTGTCTGTCTGTCTATCTGTCTGTCTGTCTGTCTGTCTATTATATAGTGATCTATCTATCTATCTATCTATCTATCTATCTATCTATCTATCTATCTATCTATCTATCTATCTGTCTGTCTGTCTATTATATAGTGATCTATCTATCTGTCTATCTATCTATCTATCTATCTATCTATCTATCTATCTATCTATCTATCTATCTATCTATCTATCTGTCTGTCTGTCTATTATATAGTGCTCTATCTATCTATCTATCTATCTATCTATTTGTCTGTCTGTCTGTCTATTATATAGTGCTCTATCTATCTATCTATCTATCTATCTATCTATCTATCTATCTATCTATCTATCTATCTATCTGTCTGTCTGTCTATTATATAGTGCTCTATCTATCTATCTATCTATCTATCTATCTATCTATCTATCTATCTATCTATCTATCTGTCTGTCTGTCTGTTATATAGTGCTCTATCTATCTATCTATCTATCTATCTATCTATCTGTCTGTCTGTCTGTCTGTCTGTCTATTATATAGTGCTCTATCTATCTATCTATTTGTCTGTCTGTCTGTCTATTATATAGTGCTCTATCTATCTATCTATCTATCTATCTATCTATCTATCTATCTATCTATCTATCTATCTGTCTGTCTGTCTGTCTGTCTGTCTATTATATAGTGCTCTATCTATCTATCTGTCTGTCTGTCTGTCTGTCTGTCTGTCTGTCTGTCTGTCTGTCTGTCTATTATATAGTGCTCTATCTATCTATCTATCTGTCTGTCTGTCTGTCTGTCTGTCTGTCTATTATATAGTGCTCTATCTATCTATCTATCTATCTAACATATAATGTGGATAACACAATGGTATAGTGTGTACTCCCATTTTCCTCCTATATCCCCAAAGATCAACAGGTTAATTTATATGGTGTATTAGTGTTGGTGTTTTCATGATCGAGCCTCGTGACACACTGGCTTGCTGCTCAGGGCTTTTTTTTCCTTCCTTTTGCTCAGAGGTGCTCAGATGGGCTCAGATGCCCTGTGACTGTGTATTGCATTAAGTGTGTTTGATGTCAGTCAGTCATTTTCAAACAGTTTATTCCTGAACAGGGTCACAGGGGATGCCAGTGCCTATCCCAGCTAGCATATGGCACAAGGAAGGAGGAAACCCCAGATAGACACATACACACACAAACTACAAACAAACCACACACTAAGGTCAATTTAACAATGCCAGTCCACCTAACCTGCAATCTTTTGGATTGTGGGAGGAAAGTGGAGCACACAGAGGAATCCCATGTAGACAGGGGGAGAACATGCAAACTTCATGCAGGGAGGACCAGGGATGGCAACCTTGGTCTCCTAATTGGGAGGCAGAAGTGCTACCACTGTGTCAAATATAATATAATATAATATACAATTTATTTTTTATTTTTGTATAGCACAAAATCACACAAGGAGTGCCGCAATGGGCTTTAACAGGCCCTGCCTCTTGATAGCCCCCCAGCCTTGACTTTCTAAGAAGACAAGGAAAAACTCCCAAAAAAAAACCCAGTAGGGAAAAAATGGAAGAAACCTTGGGAAAGGCAGTTCAAAGAGAGACCCCTTTCCATGTAGGTTGGGCGTGCAGTGGGTGTCAAAAAGAAGGGGGTCTATACAATACAATAAATACAATACACAGAACAGAACAAATCCTCAATACAGTATACAAGTAAAAATTTTTAGAAGTATGCAGCAGAATAATATAATATAATATAATATAATATAATATAATATAATATAATATAATATAATATAGGCCAAATTGTTTGTAGATTCAACCCAGGGAAGGACTATGAAAAACGTATTAAAATGTGGCAACTGTCCATCCAAAATGCACATAGCTGCCCCTCACCTGCATAGTACTCGATATACATACAATCATGCCAACCATGCTGTGTACTCAACAGAGTACAGCTAATAAAACAGCACGAGGAATAATATGTCGGAATTACCTCATATAGTCCCCAGAAATGAAGCTCTCCTCCCAGAAAGCAGCAGCAGAAAACCTAAAATCCCCCATCATAACTCCAAACAACTGAGCAGCATAGGAATTATGCAATTGAACTCTGCAAGATAAAGTGCCACCTGTGTGTGTTCCACATTTTGTTTGCCATTTCCCATACTTCGGGCTTGTGGCACTTTTGGCTGATTATAGCACAATGCTTGCATCTCAGATACTGGACTGGAAGTCACAAGGCTGTATGTCCTTCAGACCCATTTGTGTGTAATTATAGAGATTTTCTTTTTTGTCAGTTGAGCTTTATTTTCTTTACCATCATTAAAAGAATGCAAAATCAGAAAGAGTTTTAGAGAGCAGCCAAAACAACACCACTGTGCTAAAAAAAAGAGATACTAGAAAAAGCTTAAACACATTTTGCCAGATAAGCACTTTAGAAAATAGAGTGCCTGTTTACTTTGTGCATCCAAGAGCCAAGGCTTCATATATTATAGACACTAGTGGGCTGCTGGCCACCTTCACTAGAGCTGGCGAGGACGTGGGCTTTGATCCAATATAGAAATCCAGGTGTTAAATTTCAGTTGCTGGGCCAGAGTTTTTATTTAATATATGTTAGTGAACGTTTGTAAATCTTTGTTTGAGTTGGTTTAATTTAGATACTGTTAGATTTAATGCAGCCAAGCCTGACAGAGTAAAAACCATGGAGTTCAGCCTGTTATAAGCTAGAGGTGTTAACGTCTTGACTTATGGGCACGTAATGCTGTACCTTAAAGTGTGTTCCTTTGTATCCTGTTCTTTTCTGCAATTTATATACCTTAATCTACTGTATGTGACTGTCGCACAGAAAACTTTGAGCCAAAGTGCCTGATTTACTATGAGCTGGAGGACTAAATATGACTCTAGTAAATTCAGCGTTTGACCCACTTGTGGACATGCACATCTTCTACCTTACAGTGTCTGACCAGTGTACAGTGTGACCCAATTTCAGTATAATATCCCAAAATGTCCAACCTTCTTTGAGATGAAGGACTCAACATGAGCCCTATAATAACAGTCTGTTCTCCCTGTGAGCACCTCAAAGTGTGCTGCCGTCTGATGTTCTGTGCCTGTCTGCATCTCAGCAGCAGGTGACCCAATTTAAAAGTGTAGAACTCAAACACAAAACATTTTTAACCTAGAGAAATGTCGTGGAGTACATTTTGAGCTGAAGTATCCACTTGTTTTTAGCACATTCTACAGTATATGAAAGTATCGCTCTTACGGTTTTGCTCTTCTAAGCAGTTATATGACCTAATGTGAAGACAAAAATCCAACCGCAAGAATTCATCTTCACAAGCATGAAATAGTTTTTGCCGTTTTATTTTTTTAGTCTGATACTATGTGCTCATTCCTCTTTTGTTACTTGCCAATCCAACCATCCATCCCTTTATTTTCAAACACCCTTTCTCCACTTCAGGTTTTACGGGGACTAGCCAGTCCTGGGGGCATTCAGGAACGAGCACAGTACATCACAGGGCACTGTCACGTACAAACTCACAAAATCCATTTAGTGTCATCAGTCAGCATAACCTGCCAATGGGAGACGGGAGAAAATCCCACAGGGACACATGGAGAGCATAGAAACTGCTCAAAAAATTAACCAGTCTCATATTTTTGGAAGTTGGCAAGAACTCTTGTGCTGTCAGGTGGGCCACACTAAGCAGTGTGTCATTGTGTTGCCCCTTTAATCGTTAGGCCTCTGTGGATGCTAGGGGCCACTGTTGCCCATTAAACCCAGCAGACAGACACGCAGGACACCAGGTAAAAGCACCAAGAATTTGTTTTAATAATTTTCTTCTTTTTACAGTGCCCTCCAAGCACCATAGCCAAAATTAAACAGACAAGTAAACCACAAGCACAATTCTTCTCTCTCTTTATCTCCTCCACACCTCTCAGCAAGCATTGTCTATCTCCTCCCGACTCAGGCTCACCAGCTTGGTTCCCAGCAGTCCTTTAAATAGTGTACTATTCTGTCCTTCCGGGTCGGATAGAGAACTTAAGTTTTTCTTCATCCCGGAAGTACTTCTGGGCTTCCATTCCCGTGACTTTCTAGTACTTCCTGGCTAGGCGAGCACTTTGCCTCCCATCCTTGTCTCACAGCATCCCCTGGCGGTACCCACGGTACCCAGCAGAGCTGTATAAGCGAACTTCATTTCCCATGGTGCCCTGCTGGAATCCGGGGTACTGCTACAGCCCAGGGAAGCTGTCATCTAGTGTTCTGGGGGAGGCAGTGTCCCAAAGTAGCTGACTTCCCCGATCCTTCCACTCTTTGGGTGTCTCGGCCGGGTTTAGCTGCCGGCCATCCATCACAGCCTCATATAATTTTCTCCTATGAACTGTAGCTTTCTGACATCACATGTCTTGGTGGTCAAATGACAGTAGACCTCTGTAATGGAAGGGTTTTATCTACCAGATCACAATATGTTGGGTATGAAAAGTGGGAATTTATTTATGGTACATAATTAGTCATTAAATAGTTATTGACTCTAGTGAAGAAGAAGGTAATGGCCAAATTGGGCAAAGAGGGAACATTGCTTAGAAACACACAGTAGATAAGGTCTTTGCTTCTAGTTATTTCAACTTGGAGCTTTCTTGCTTCAGACTCTTTTATTGGAACAAACCAAGCAGTTGAGAAAAGAAGACCCCAAGTCATTCTGGGAGTCAATGCCAGAGTAGGGAGCTTTCCTCGCTTAAATTCCTTATTGTGGCCATTGAGATGCCTCATCTATAAAAGACATAAGATGCTGGAAGAACTTGAGTCTGGAATAAACTGAGGATCTGTGGCTGAGGTGAAAGTTTTTATGATATTATGAGGTCATTGTATTTTAATTTTTTCTGAACTTTCTGATATTTTTTTTTTCAATGTTAATTCTTCTGGTTTGAGTTTTGAATCAAGAATAATCCAAATTTTGTAACTTTTTTTGTCTCTGATGAGTATTGAACAATTCTTAATTTTTATGAATGCCATCATCTTTAGGTGTTTTGTTGTAGACTTTTGAAGGTAACAAACCAGATAAGCATTGCGTGTGACGCTTAAGGTACAATGGGATAAAAAGTCAACAGGGTAAGTGGGAGTTTTCTGCACTCAAACACCTTAATGTAGCTGACTGGACATCTGTCCTGAAAGACAAAAAAAGAGACAGTAACCCAATTCTGGGCTACCACTTGAATATTGGAACAGTTGTGACGAGAATAGACCATTCAGCCCAACAAGCTTATCCATCTTATTCACCTAGATTGCCTAAAATAACTTCAAATCAAAATCTGAAGGTCTTTAAAGGCCTGCTCTCTATTATAACACTTGGTAGTTTATTCCATGTTGTGTGTTCCATCTTTCTTTGCGTGAAGAAAAACCTTGTAAAATTTGTGCAAAATCTTCCCTTAACCAGTTTTCAACTTTGTTCCTGTATTTCACTGAGGGAAAAACTGGGTGTCTTCGTGTGCTAAACCCCTGATTATGGTTATCTAGACATCTGAAAGACATTAGCATTTTAAAGACCTTGAAAATGGGGTATGAAGAGACTCTTGGGAGCAAAATGGGGGGTCTTTAGTGGTCAAAGCCTTTAATATGGCCAACTGAACATCTGTTTGAAAGGGACACAGTAATTTTTCTCTGTAATGCACAGGAAGTCCACACCTGGCGTGGGTTGCTTCTGGTATTAAAAACCCTGATTATAGTTATTTAGACACCTGAAAGACCCATGTAGTTTAAAGACCTTGAATATGTGATATAATACGACAGTGGGGCAAAGTGGGTGTCTTTGAAATGGCTGACTGCTTTCAAAGACAAGCATAACTTTGACTCTGGAATGTGCTCAAGTCTGCATCTGGACTGGGTCTTAAAACTCATGATTGTTGTCACTCTTCTGAAAGACACAAGCAGTTGAAAGACCCTGAAAGGGAGATATGCATTACTTGGAGTGAACTGGCAAAACTAGGAATTGTTTGGGCTCCCAATTGGACATCTTTTCCAAGTAACACAATAAGACAAAGTTACTTGACTCAGACAAATACTGCACTGGCAGCTGCGTAGATGTGGCTTCTGGTGTCTGACCACTTAATTTGGTCATCTAGATGCCTCTTGACAAAAACAAAACCAATCAAAAAGAATCTAACTGGGATTCAGTTGCTGACGTGGAGGCCGTCTGAAGTGAGACTCCTATATGTGGCTGACAAGATGTAATTTCTGAAAGACGCATGATAACAAATACTCTGGGATACACCATGGATAAGTGACTCAAGTTGACTAAGAGGATTCTTGGCTCAACTACGTACACAAAGGAGAATGAATAGCCTGATTTTAACTGAAGGAAGTAGCTTGATTTTGTGTCAGTGGCTGAAGTGGGGACGTTTTGGAGTCAAACGTATAATGTAGCTATCTGCATCATTGAGCATGAGAAAGGTGTTATATAAATAACAAGTATTAGTATTGTCCTTTAAAAAAATGAAGGCTGTGTATTCGGGACGTAGAGGTCACGCAGTGGGTCATGAGGGGACTGAAAATAACTAAACAGACTGGTTTAACCTGAGAGCTTTCTGGCTCATATTCACTATTCTGAAGAACACAAATGAGATGGAACACTTAACTACATGTTGGACTGGCTCTCTCATTTTATATGGGGATAAACTATGAATAATTGAGTGTTTGTGTTTAAAATTTTTATGCATGTATTGATCAGACTGATAATACAATAGAGATAAAAGCATAGGAAAGTTTAGGGTTAATTATACGTTTTCTAGCTATTACAGGTCGGCCCTTGCAATTTGCAGGTTTATGATTCGTGGATCCGCCTATTCGTGGGTTTGTCATCAATAATTAAATGGAAATTATATTGCGGGTTTTGTGACTTATTGCAGAAAATCACAGTCAACACTGTAGCAGTGCTACTTAACTGGACTGCAAATCCCAGCAACCCCGGGAGCACTGTGCCCTTGGGTAGCTTCAGTGGTTGCTGTGAGGGCTGCTGGGTGAAAGATGAGGGTACTAGCCTTAAAAGTGCACCATAAGAAGCTAGCTTGCCATATGACCAGCTAGAATTGATAAAGAGGGATATTGAAGGTCAGCCTGGGCCAAAGGTGTAAAAGTACAAGGTACAATACAATTTATTTTTTGTATAGCCCAAAATCACACAAGAAGTGCCGCAATGGGCTTTAACAGGCCCTGCCTTTTGACAGCCCCCCAGCCTTGACTCTCTGAGAAGACAAGGAAAAACTCCCCTTGTAGGGGAAAAAACGGAAGAAACCTCGGGAAAGGCAGTTCAAAGAGAGACCCCTTTCCAGGTAGGTTGGGCGTGCAGTGGGTGTCAAAAAGAAGGAGGTCAATACAATACACAGAACAGAACAAATCCTCAATACAGTATAAAAATAAAAATGTTAGAAGTACGTAGCAGAATTTAACAGTAGATGATATCATGTAATATGATTTGGATTTGTTTAGAGTCCTGGAAACCTCATTCATCAAGCTGCCTCCCCCATTTGGCCATTCCACAGCTGAAATAGCGCTAATCCGATGAAAGGACCCCTCTTTCCCACGATTCCTGCGATCCTCCATCAGGTACTGTAAGTCCAGTGAGACTGCTGTCATGCTTAAATCATTGACTAATGGAAGAATTGAAAAGAAAGATAGGACTTGGAAAAGGAATGGATGAGGGGGTAGAGGCCACCAGGTAATAGGGGTTAGCCTCTACTCTTTTGATGCCCCATTGGCCCAAAAATGGTGCAGGGAAGTGGGAAACAGTTATAAACACTAGGGCAAATTCACAGTTTGAGTACCACCCCAGCCATTGTGTATTCAGAGGCCATGCCAGACAGAGCAAATCACTGTTTAATGCAAGAAATCCTTCCTCCTGGAGCACATTGGGTGCTTAGCCTTTTTAAAAGAAGCTCTGCTATCCATCCAGGGTGTTTTTGGGGTAAATGCAACATCCACGCGTAATTGCTCTGCTTCAGCTTTAGGAATTACAGAGTTATAATGACCGAATAAGAAGATGTACCCTTTCCGGTGCTTGACTGCTGTGCACCCTGTTTACTGTCTCTGAGTAAGTTTATGAAAATGACACGAGCAGTTGGTCTGTCTGTGATCAGTGTCAGTGCAGCCTGATGCCTGACCTATAGGTGAAATGGTGGAGGTTAAATTAAGGATGTTATAGGTGAAGTGAGGTCCCTCTAGGTCACCCGCCATGATAAAACACCAATTAGCCATACTACCCTCTATGGAGGACACATAAAGGTGAAAGTTAAGATCTCTGTCTTGTGGCATTTTTACAGTTAACCATGAGAAAAAAACAGATGTGTAAACCATGAAGAATTGGGAGCCTCTGGGCTACAAATCTCTTCAACTGCTGGGCTTCTGAAGAACAAGCGGATGTTAGAAGGCTCAGCCCAGGGACACGCTCAAAGCCATTAGCTCTTATATGAAGAAACTGTTGGATGAGATCAGTACAAAAATTGAACTTCTTTTTTTTTTTTTTGCTGCAAAGAAAGTCTGTTTTTTGGGGGGCAGCTGGCAATTTACTTTTCAAGCTGTAATGTAGTCTGCCTATGTATTTCTAAATGTTACTGTCAGCAGATGGAGCCATGGGGGGCTGCAACAGATATGGGTGTTGGGGGCAGTGAGATGCGTCATGTGAAGAAAGGAAACGCCACTCTATTCTGTAGCCCACAGTCATGAGGATGTGTGAAGGCAGTCTGTTCTAATGAATCCGTTCTACGATAAAGAATTATTAATATTACACTTGAGTTGCCTTTGCAATTAAAGCTAATTACACTTAATTAGTAATCTGGCTTGAAAAACCTAATTGATGTGTCTTACAAAATGCAACAACCGTTGAAGTTACTGTAGTTCTAAAGGTAAAAAAAAGTCAACTTTCAGTTTGTCATTAGCACTTTACAACATTTTTTCAGCTCCTCGGGCAACTGGACAAATATTTGTTACGTTCCAGTGGCTTTGAACTGGAGAAATAAATGCATATTTATTTATTCATGTTGATGCTATGGAGTTAGAATCATCTAATTACTTGCTCTCAGACACAGAATGACTCAAGAATTATCAAGAATTAGAAGACAAGAGGATTAATGAGAGAGACTCTTTTTGTTTAATGCAAAATGTTAAAAGGAATTAAAATAGGGTTTAGCTTCAACCATAATTGGGAAGGTAAAAAGGATGAAAAATGTCTTTAAATATATTTTCTTTGCTTTGGTGTTAGGTGAGTGTGCCCTGAGATAGATAGGCATCCAACATGGAGGTGGGCCCTACCATACACTTAGTTTTGCTCCGGGACCTTATAAACCTCAGAACAGAATGACAGTTTCAACTAGAACAGGCCATTTAACCAAACTCATGAATCTTTATCCACCCATCCGTTATCCAGCCTGCTATATCTTAACTACAGGGTCACGGGGATCTGCTGGAGCCAATCCCAGCCAACATAGGGTGCAAGGCAGGAAACAAACCCCGGGCAGGATGCCAGCCCACCACAGATGAGTCTTTATTCACTGATTAAAAGCATCCATTCAAGATTTGAAAATCCCCAATTTACTGCTGCCTGGTACACTACTTGACTTATTCCTTGTATCTGTGTGAAGAAAAATTTTAACATTTGTGTTAAATTACCCCTTAACCAGTTTCCACCTGAGTTTGTTAAGGACATGAACATAATAAATCGGACAAGTCCATCAAGCTTGTTTTTTTAGCTAGTACAGTAGCGAAGCTGTCCCAATATAACATGGAAATACTTCTTAAAGTCTCTGGATGACACAGTAATATGTTATAAATTCCCACAACTCTTTGAGTAAAGAAGTGCTTCCTGGCTTCAGACTTTATTGCACTTCACTTCCATTGGTGTCCTCAGGTACGTGGTTCGCCACTTAGTTGAAAGAATTTGGCTCTTGGTTCTTGTTGAAGAACATATTAAAGTAACAGCTGACTTGCACCCTTCTGATCCCCTTATTTAATGTCATCTCTTCATCTCTGCTTTCTTAAACTGAAGCGATTCAACATCTTCACTCATTTCTGTAGGTCTGCTATGCAGTCTGGGAAAAAGAAAAGCCAGTTAACTTGTGACCATAACTTGGAATGGATGAGTTTATGCATTGATAGATAGTCTATAGTAAATGGATGAGTGCAGGATGATTGCATCTGAAGAAGTGCATGGAATTCCATCCAATCCAGACGTGTGCACCACCATTTTTGCATTTTTTGCAGTGCGAGAATCTCCTCTGTGTGCTCAACAGTTTATTTATCATAACTTAGGTCTGAGTAAACAAGAGGCTCAACAGTGTTTAACATCCAACAGACACAGACGAGTTTAGGAAATCAGGCTTCAAACTGTGAGTAGATCTTCATGTACGCCTGAGGGTAAGAAGGACATTACTGGAGTACTTTGAACATCCAATTGAAATGAATTGAACTAATTAAAACATGAAAAAACAAAAATGAAATTAGCAGATATCTGTTCATTTATCAAATCTGCCTAATGCAATTTTAGGGTTGTGAGAAGCTGAAAACATCTGAGCAGCACTGAACTAAGCTTCTGAAAGTTATTATGTGATGTGACGCCAGTTATGCATTTCAAGACATGCTGGAAAGTTTTTCACTGCAAAAATCTTAGTTTACTTTAATGTGTATAAAACTGTCTCAGGGCAATTTTTTTGCAGTTGTTGTGTGTGTTTGGGGGCTTGTTGTTCTTTCTTATGATATTTGTCTAATTCCTGACCCTCTGTAAAAGCTACATTTCCCTTGGAACTCTCATCGACTGTCAGTCATAGTTTGCCCAGTAGTTGGTGCTCTAGAACCTGAGGTATACCTTTGCTCATAAAGTGCTGTTTCTCACAAGGCCAAACTATGCACAAACCAAACTAAGGGTGTCCTCTCTACTGATGAAGAAATAACAATGAGCTCTTAATTATCAGGTGAACAACCACAGACAGGTTAGCAATGCAGGCAAACTATTCAATTACTCAATATAATCTAAGCATCTAATACCATCAGCAGAAGCACAGACTGAAGACTTACACAAACCATCCAACCCGGTACCGGTAGCTGCAGCAGTTTTAAGGTGGTCTTCATTCTTAGTGCAGATAGCTTATTTCTTTATTACACAAGAGGCAGGTTTATTTCATTCATAGATATAAAAAACAAGATGAAGGAGAAGAAGACCCTTTCTAGGTTGTTTTTTAGTTTATATCTGCAATCTGTTAGGCAGGCCCATAGTGCTGAGTGTTGAATCATACCTTCTTGTCGTGCTTATTCTCAAGAGAAACACCCAGTAAATAATTAATATATACAAACATGCCATTTGAATGATCAGATATTCTTTAAATAGAAAGTAAGTAAATTAAAAAAAGTCTAGTACCATCAGTTCAGCTGTTTCCGTTTTTGAAACAAATTCTATGTGATCCCTTCTTTGGGCACGTCTCCATCATTAGAATGGGACAGAAAAATTGAAATATGTGGAAATTAATTTGGAAATTAATTATAATACCATCTATTTGTGGTGTATACATCATTTTTTGACTAGGTTGAAGAACCTTCTGCATACTGTAGGAAAAATGGCAAAGTGTGGTATTCAGGTCAGTCATATATGGGCAATTCTAATCATCTAACACTTAGTAAATACCTGTACTATGTTAATTTACTTATAGGGAATTCAGGTTATATGTGTATTTGGGCCTTTTTATCTGCTACTGTAACCCTTCGAGATTATGTCTATCTATCTATCTATCTATCTATCTATCTATCTATCTATCTATCTATCTATCTATCTATCTATCTATCTATCTATCTCTCTATCTGTTATATAGTGCCTTTCACATCTATCTATCTATCTATCTATCTGTCTGTCTGTCTGTCTATCTGTCTGTCTATTATATAGTGATCTATCTATCTATCTATCTGTCTGTCTGTCTGTCTGTCTATTATATAGTGCTCTATCTATCTATCTATCTATCTATCTATCTATCTATCTATCTATCTATCTATCTGTCTGTCTGTCTGTCTGTCTGTCTGTCTGTCTATTATATAGTGCTCTATCTATCTATCTATCTATCTATCTATCTATCTATCTATCTATCTATCTGTCTGTCTGTCTGTCTGTCTGTCTGCCTGTCTATTATATAGTGCTCTATCTATCTATCTATCTATCTATCTATCTATCTATCTATCTATCTATCTATCTGTCTGTCTGTCTGTCTGTCTGTCT
>JANRMT010062802.1:29506877-29521922 GCA_026402145.1 Polypterus bichir lapradei | reverse complement strand
TATATATATATATATATATATATATATATATATATATATATATATATATATATATATAGTGTATGTATATGTGTACAGAGAGAGAGAGACTTATATACTTATAAATAAACTGATGCACCCTACTGTTGCCAAGTATAGAGGACAAATGTAGGACATGAAGGACATTTCCACATCAAAAACTTTGAAAAAGCATTACAAAACTCCAAAATGCTGAAGCTCATACGTCTGGCACCATTGGATGGCTATGATTTTTTTCATCCTTTTATCTCAAGAGGCTTAGAAAATACAGATCTAAAGATTCAAAATGTAACTGAGGTACATGAAACATATCCAAGAGCAAGTTCAGAATCAAAATATTATCCATGGAAATTGTATCTCAAAAATATGCACTTTGTCTATTTAAAAAAATGTTTTGAATGCTTTTATGTAACAGTAATATCCCTGCAATACATTCTGTAATGAAAGAAGAAGCAAAAGTTCTTAAAATTATTTGTGTAATGACTGAATTCTGGAATTCAATGAATTTTAAATAGTCCTGCTTTCAAACTCACACGTAAGGTCAATGACGCCATTACCATTTAACATCCAGAGCTTTGAAATGCAGCAGCCTCATATCGTTCTGTTTAATGACTACAAACTTAGCATGCAAAGCAGCAGCTCATTCAGAAGAAAAATTAGCTGCCCCCTGTTGTAGCAGGGTGGGGACCCCTTGAAATCAGAATTTCAGGTTCAGCACAAGTAAGGCCAATTAATTTCTACCATGCTGGTTTTCTGATTCATAATTAAAGTCAGCATTCTTCACACAGTCTAGTTGTACACTATCTTAATATGTGTCAACAGAGCAGAAAACAATATGAAACACGGGCGCCTGGCAGTGCAGGAGATCCAAGAAAATAAAATTAGTGTCTGAAGTTTAATGTGGTTAGAAGAGTCCTGGGTGGAAGTGATTCAAAACCATTTCCATGTCTCAATGGTTGATTAATATGAAACTCGGTAGGCCCTGATGAGTAGAAATCACTGCTAAGATCAGAGGACTCTGGGAGGGGATCTGATTCTTACAATGCCTTTCGAAAAACATGACTTTCAGGCCAGTGTAATCAGAACACTCCAAAAATGATCCTCTTACAATATTTAGGTAGAATTGTCATTGTTATATAGTGTATGTTTCCAGGTGTTATTAGTTTCATTCAGGTTGAAATTTATTCCTACACACACATACAACACGCTTTCCCCCCTCGTAGTAAAATGGCTCATTTTTATAAAGAATATCCCAGCAGTACTTGAATCAACCATCTCATAAAGGCCACACTCACACGTTTGTGCTGTGCTAGACACTCACTCGCAAGGCACATGATGGTGGTCAATGGCAAAAGAATTTAACTTTTAAGATAATCAAAGATGTCCCCAACTCACAGTGTGACATTTGGAGGCTGCATAACGAAAAAAGTAAATGAGCAGACAATTGAAGAATTTGTTAAGCCGACTAAGAGGGCTTCTAAGCATCATTAAATTGATTGACACTTGTCTTTTTTTTTTTTTTTAGAAAGTTTTAGCTGTGTAAGATTTAATAATATAAGATTAATCTTCATTATGTTCTTACGCAATTCCGGAGAGACAACATGATTCTCATAAATGTTTCATTGGTAAATTTTCAAGATACAGAAAGTCAGAAGATCCACCAAGTTGCATGCAACTTTTTTGAGAGTGTGCCTCTCAGTTTCTAATTGGAGGTCACGCATTATTGAAAAGGTATGTTTAATTTGTATTCTTGGTGCCTTTATTCATCACTGACTCCACCTAGAATTTAGGAGATAAGGACCTCCAACGTTATGGTTAATTCAAGGGAACAGTAGGCTCCAAAAGAAGTTAAGTTCCAATTAAATTGTCAAGTCAGCTATGTCTGATATTTCACTTTGAAATGACCACTTATCTTATGCATCAACATATTTATTTTGATTGGACTTTGAATTATCTCTTTCCTTTCGGCGTATTATGGTATCATCCACGTGTCCGTTTTCCTGGTCTCTCAGCAGCATCAGGCTGTAAATATCGGGCCCTACGATGTTCATTGTCAGCTGTGCTGAAATCAACTATATAGTGGACTACAAAGCTAACTGAGGCCGTTATTTACTTTATTTACTCGGCGATGCTGTTTGCTTTCACCTAGTATTTGCAAAGGCTGTAGCCTTCATTTATAAAGAAGTTAATTAGAACTGCTTTGGTGTGATAAAATATGCAAATATATACATCACAGTCACCATGGTTATGTTATTTGAAATATAAAGAAGGCAAAGATCTGGTGTGTTTAAGTTTTTTCTTTGCAGCTTAATGGTGAGTCAGTTTTATACACTTAATAAAAAAAGAAGTTTATTTCAGTCAATTAGAAAGATTCTTGCATGTTTTACATACAATTTCTTATGTATAAGAAACATTTTAAAATGCACATTAAAATGTGTTAGTTTCATGATCAAATTACCCTAAATTCAGTTTAAGGTCGGGGGCTGAAGGCTATCCAGACAGAACTTGGTTGTAAGGCACAATGTAACTTTCTAGAGACAGAGTGAAGTAATCGATGTGTGTTGTTTAAAATTCACATGAAATGTCTGTGAAATCAATAATCAAATATTGTGAGTGTTAAAGATCAAATATTTTGTTGCAAGGTAAGCAATTAAAAGATGGAAATGTACAGTTGCCGTAAGTTCAACCTTTTAGGAGGAATTTCTGTAAAATTGATACTTTTGTAACTTCAAAATGTTTTACCGATAGATTACACTTGTTTCCATTAAAAGTTAGATAAAGTTATACTCAAGCCCGTTTCACAAAAATGTTATCATTAAATGGGTCAGCTGGACAGGGAAAGCATTTCTGTAGCCAAAACGGTGTGTAATTTGTTTGACGTATATTTCCGTGTGATTTTGACTCACCAGATGTTCATGTTTACCTTTTATTATGGAATATTTTTTTCAATAGATGGGTTAGAACATTAGAACAATCTTGATGAGAACAGGCCATTCAGCCCAACAAAGCTCGCCAGTCCAATCCACTTATTCCTTCTAAAATAACTTTGAGTTGTGTTTTGAAAGTCCCTAAAGTCCTTCTGTCTACCATGCTATTTGGTAGCTTATTCCAAGTGTCTGTGGTTCTCTGTGTAAAGAAATTTGGTAGAAATTTAACATCCTCTAACAGGACAATTCAGTAATCAGACAGTAGAAAAGCTCTTCATTGTATCTTTTAATTACATGGTCAGAATGATCAGAGAATACAAAGAATAGAGGTTCATTTTATAAACTATTGAATTTACATATAGGGTGGTCCAGATCTAATTATGCAATTTTTATTACGCTATACCTTATTAAGTTTATTACATAGAAAATCACCCGAGAAATCCCGGACCATCGAAAAGTGTGTGAACTGACGACATGAAGAATTGTCTTTGTGCCGAACTGGAATCTGCCCCGGATAAATCAAAGTCATCCAGACGATCTGGATCTGCATAATTAGATCTGGACCACCCTGTACAGTGTCAATCAATGCATACGTTTTACTTAGATTGGTTCATTGGTTTACACTCAAATGATTTATATAAAATAAAAGTCTGTTATATTATATTCTGGTTCTTCTTATACCTTTGAGTTGCGCCACCACCCTAGAAATTTCTGTGCAAATAACAATTATCCATTCTCATTTATAGGGCATCTAGTCATCTCTTAGTGATCCTTTGGTACATTTTGTATATTACATCAACCTTTCTTCTGGTACATTATTTACTTGACCATCTCAGTATTTTTCATGAAGCAATTGTTATATTTCAGTGTACATTTTGTTGTTCACTTGACCTTTATCTGGTTTCCTGGTGTGCCTGAACAGGTTTCTGACATTTATTAAGCCTTTATGCTATTTTTTTAAGATGAATGCCATGTTACCCTAAAATTATTCTTCCACAGAAAAGCTTCCTAATGTTTGTGCATAATTTACTCTTAACAAGTTACCAACTATGTCCCCGTGTTCTTGATGAACTCTTCTTACAGTAGCAATCTCGATCCACTGTACTAATTCATCTTCTTTTTTGGTAAACTGCAGATACTCAGCTTATTTAATCTTTTCTCATATTTCGGCCCCTGTAGCCCTTTAATCAGCCTAGTCATTCTTCCCTGGACTTGTCCCTGTGCTGCTATGTCCTTTCTTTTGTAGCCTGGAGACCAAAACTGTACACAGTACTCACCAATACATTATAAAGCTTGAGCATAACCTCCTTCGACTTGTACTCTACACATCAAGTTATATTACCTAACATTCTGTTAGCCTTTTTAATGGCTTCTACATACTGGCAGTTGATAGAGTTGAGTCCACTATATAGTATACTGCTTAGCTTTGGTTAACATGATAATTTACAAGTAAATTGACAGTTTCATCAGAAAAAGTACCGTAATATGATTTAGAAATGTATCGCTTCTTAAATGTTTTCTATATATGTATGCGAGGTTGGTACAGTAAGCATATGCTTGGGACTTGAGTGTCAAACTAATGCTAAACCACAGCAAATTATATAAAAAGTCCATAAAAATCTCACATCACTTCTGTCACATAATTCGCATGTCAAGTTGTCCAGTCACAATTGGCAAAATACATGCATTTTTATCTAAAATAGTGTTTTACATATACAGTGTATGCAGAGGAAACATGTTTACACAGGATCAAGCTTTTGAATTGATGACAGGACTCTTGACCAATGAATGAGGTAGAAAGGCCAGTTTTCAATTCACTTTTCCTGCTCTGATTTTCCAGTTATTTGCTTATTTAGCAGTAATTTAAAAAGCAATGCATGCAATTTACTCATTATGATCATACTCTTTAGTGACTTAATGTGTGGATTATGTGACACGAGTAACGTGGGGTTTTTTAATGGTTGTTTTTGTATTGTTTTGCTGTGATTCAGTGTTGCTCTCCATAGACACCAGTTCTTTCAGAAAATTTATTATCTCCATTCTCCAAGACAACATGAGATTACATTTTTTCACATCCATCACTACAAGCTACATGGGGTAAGTAAGATATATAAAAAATAGAATCATTTAAAAGTAATAATTTTATGAGACTCGAGAGACTGGCGAAATGAAAATTTTTGTTTGCATACTTTTCAGAGGGAGACTTAACAAATAAAAAAAAAAAGAAATAACCCTTCTGGCCTCCTACACCAGCCTTTTTAGCTGAGTATTCATTTTGCTTTAATTTATTTTTCAAAAGGAATTACCAAGTATTTGTCTAAATAACATAAGTAAGAGCGAGATATCATATATCACTGCATGTTTGTGTAGAGTACTCCTTGAATTGATATAAAACAAAGAGTAGTAAGAAAAAGAAAAGAAAAAAAATGTCAAGATGTAACCTGACATAACATTCTCAGTCTGGCATAATTCAGATCAGGGTGGTCAATTGCAGGACGCACTGGTCACAAGGCAGGATCTTGTTACGCATGGACCCACACGTCATGCTTACACTGAGAATGTTTGAGGACGTGGGAGGAAATCCAAAGCACTTAATGAAATAAACACACTGGCAGCAAAATTTAATTGTCTTCAATCCCAGGACTGTGTATCAACAAGTAGGAAATACTTGAAGAAGGGGTTGGAGACATTGACATGAACGGACCACAAGAGCGGTCTATAGTAGTAAAGTTGTTGTAAAACTATATTCACTTCCCCGTCATGTTGAAAACAATAATGTAATTGTTATGTAAATAATATTATAATCTATTTAAATATTACTTTATATTAAATTATTATATAAACTAGCGATTGGGAAGCCCGATCGAATCGGGCTACAAATTCTACGTTTGTGAAATCAATAGTTTCTCTGCAAAGAATTATTTGTTTTTTTAAGTCCTTGAAATAATTTTGTAATCATAGCACTGATTTGTGCTTAAAATAGACCTTTTCGGCCGATGTAATGAAGAGCTTCCTGTTTTAACGGGGCTGCGAAACGTGAACTCAGCTCTTCGGCGCACCTCATTTGATTTTTTTCGGCAAACAAATTTTCAAAACAAACCGTATTTTACGACTCTAATCAGAGTCGGAGTAATAATTATTTGGCGTGGCGGATCATGTCCTGCCAGTCCCTGAAAGGTGCAATGTTGATTAACGTCAACCACAATTCATCCTCGATAATATCTGTGTGATTGCACATGGCAATGCCGTGCCACTGAGCATTTTCACGCCGCAAGGCACGGGCTGCTCGATTTTTTTCAGCGTTAGTAGCATTCTGTAGCGCACGTTCTTCATCTGTCCTTTGTGTCCGATTTGCACGATTTCTTTCAGCGTTAGTAGCATTTGTTGCCGCACGGTGCTCATTCGTTTGTTGTGCCGTTGTGTACGTCTGGTCGCATTAGCAAGTCTACGTTCCTCGTCAGTCATGTAACTTCATTTCCTACGCATTCTTTCCGCAGCCGCTACTCTTCTGGCTGCGTTGCGATCATCACTCATTTTAGATCTGAGATCAGCTAAAATTTAAACAATGACCATTGTTAATACCCAGCCGTCATTACTCAGTTTGCCAATAGATGTCAGAAGGATGGATGCCAAATTGCATGGTTCTAACTTGTATTGAGTCGAGGTATTGATGTGAACACCATACATACGGATAGTATCAAATTATATTTAAGGATTATATTATTTTTGATTAACTAATTCTATTTGGTAATTATATTTTTCTGTGATATTTTTTCTATGGCCTAAAGATTCTTTTGTTTGAAATTAATTTCCACCTCCCTGTAATTGATTCTGTAAAGACCACGCATTGTTCTTCTCAATCTAAATCAAAAATCTATGGAGACCCTTATACTACAGCCCAGTTCCATTTCCACTAAGTGTGTTTATGTGATATAAACAAACAAACAAACAAGTACATATTTAATTAACTAAGTAAATAAGTAAATTCATTACATACAGGCTAATTAACTCCAGTATGGCCTGTTTTACTGGTCTAGTGACTTATGAAGTCCAGAGAGTTGAAAACTTGATGCTTTATCCGGCTTCCAGTAAGTGGAATGACAGGTGTTTTGACCTTTGTTTCAATCTAAAATTCTCAGATATCAGTGCATTATCGAAAACTCTCAAAAAAGACAACAGTATGCATGTTATGTTGGAATATATACTGCAGATCCACTGGAACAGAAGCACAGCCAGCAGCTGAAGATTAACATAATGAATCATTAATATGCAAATGAAGACAGATGTTCATTGTGCAACAGATGTGATTCAGTGTTTGAATAGTGATAAAATTTTATAGTGGAAAATTCTGTTGGGCAGTAAATACTGGTGCTTGAGAACGCTGCTTCCCATACGCATGTGCTATGATTATGACTGATGTCGAGAAAGGAAACACTCTGCCTTGCACCATTGTACCACCTGCTTCAAACTATTGATGCCAAAGTGATTATTCTGTTACAAATTGATTTTCAGCCATACAAGAAGAAATTTGGTTGGATTTCATCTTTGGATATTCTGTACAAGCCTGTAATTTTAGCACATGTGTACACTAAGTGGAAGCTGAAGGAAGGGATGGGCCGTGTCATAAATACGGTGCCTCAACTTGAATGAGATACTGTAGCATTGTTATTATCTGATTAAGCAAGCAGATTGTAAACTTCAGGGGTGTTGGTTCAAATCTCAATCAAAGCTTCAGACAGTAATTTCAATGTATTCATTAAGCAATCCATGTCTTACTGAACCTCTTTTCTCCAAGTCAGAGTAATGGTACTACTGGATTCTAGTCAGGAGGCAGCCTTAAATAGAATAATTGTTGTGGAAATATCTCAAAATGAACATCTAAAAGGATTGGGGTCTTATCTGAACACCCCATTTAATAGTAGTGTGTCATGAGCACAGCTGAGTTTTGGGATCTTATAGTTTTTTCCTATAGTGGAAGCCATTGATAGGGTGATATCCCGCATTTCTAAGGACATGGTCTCCAGGTTCGTGACCTCAAGTTCATTAGCAGATGGGATAAAAGGACAGCGGTTGCACTGAGCTTTATTCAGTCTGCAGATAAATCCTCCATAACCTCTATTGTATTCTCTTTGTGATAAATTATTTGCATCTTGCCTGGTTTTCAACTTCTTGCCTGAATTCTGACTGTGATTTTTGCCTCTTATCTGGGTTCTGGTCAATTTGTTTTATTTTATTTTTGTTTGGTTTGCCATGGTTTGTTTTTAAAATTACTTATAGCAATTAATAGCATTATTGTGGTTGTTATGTTAATGATGAAAACACTATTAATATTAAATTTTATGTAAATGTTACTTTCACAGTACACATACTAGTCGAAGTACTCTTGCTATTAATAAAGTGACAAAGATGACTTTGGGGGTGGGGTTAGTGTTGGGAGTGTCCTTGACCATATTTGGTCTCAATGGGTGTGTTACTTCCTGCAAAATTAGAGGTTATAGTGACTCTAGCCACACCCATTCTTCTTTACTCCTTAAGCAGTGTTCCTTGTGTGTGAAGGACCTGCTGCCTAATTGACAGCTTTGATCAAAAGTGGATGTCTAAATTGAAAATAGATCAAAAAGAAGGTGTGCCCATTGAATTTTGAAATACATCATTATCGTTGCCTAGAGTGGCACTGATAGTCTTTTTATAACTGCTCCATACTCCCAGAATGCAGTGAAAAAATGAGATCAGATGTCTTTTTCTCATGAAAGTGACATTTAAATGATATAAGGTCAGGAAAAAGAGAAATTGAACAAATAAGCTCATTTTCAATGCCATGAAAAATGTGCAAGGAATGTAGCATCTGTGATATTAGTTTGTGTTCTAAGGTATATAACCACATATTCAAACAGGGATCACTGTAATGAATAAAAGCTCATTAAAAAAAATGTAGTAAAATGATAAAAACTGCGAGGCCATTAGCAAGTCGTTTTTGCAAACAAAATGTTTGACACAAATTTCAAAGCACAAATTATATTTTTCACAGTAATATGCTGGTATGCTCACCAAGTCTGACTCCTGCCTTGTACCAGATGTTGTCGGCAAAGGTTGTGTCACCTTGTGACTCGGTTAAAGACAAAAGGGGCTCAAAAAATAATCAGATTGTTTTTTAAAGCTTTGTTGGGCTGAATGGTCTGTTCTCCTCAAAACTGATCTAAATGTGTAAAAGAATTTCATGCTGTTTTGGTGACATTCAATAAAATGATTGAGCCCAGGCACTCTGTGTAGGAAGCACTGTCATCCAGTCCAGTTCCAATCATAACAACATATGACATTCTCAGTCTTGCTTAATCCCATTTAGGGCTGGGGTGGCCAGAGACCACAAGGTAGGAATGAAGCCTGGTCCATTGCAGGGGTAGTTCACTCACAAGCCAACACTCACACATACAGTGGTGCTTGAAAGTTTGTGAACCCTTTAGAATTTTCTATATTTCTGCATAAATATGACCTAAAACATCATCAGATTTTCACTCAAGTCCTAAAAGTAGATAAATAGAAGCCAGTTAAACAAATGAGACAAAAAATTATACTTGGTCATTTATTTATTGAGGAAAATGATCGAATATTATATATTTGTGAGTAGCAAAAGTATGTGAACCTTTGCTTTCAGTATCTGGTGTGACCCCCCTTTGCAGCAATAACTGCAACTAAATGTTTCCGGTAACTTTTGATCATTCCTGCACACCGTCTTGGAGGAATTTTAGCCCATTCCTCCATACAGAACAGATTCAACTCTGGGATGTTGGTGGGTTTCCTCACATTAACTGCTCGCTTCAGGTCTTTCCACAACATTTCGATTGGATTAAGGTCAGGACTTTGACTTGGCCATTCCAAAACATTAACTTTATTCTTCTTTAACCATTCTTTGGTAGAACGACTTGTGTGCTTAGGGTCGTTGTCTTGCTGCATGACCCACCTTCTCTTGAGATTCAGTTCATGGACAGATGTCCTGACATTTTCCTTTAGAATTCTCTAAAATAATTCAGAATTCATTGTTCCATCAAAGAAGGCAAGTCGTCCTGGCCCAGATGCAGCAAAACAGGCCCAAACCATGATACTACCACCACCATGTTTCACAGATGGGATAAGGTTCTTATGCTGGAATGCAGTGTTTTCCTTTCTCCAAACATAACGCTTTTTATTTAAACCAAAAAGTTCTATTTTGGTCTCATCCGTCCACAAAGTATTCTTCCAATAGCCTTCTGCTTTGTCCACGTGATCTTTAGCAAACTGCAGATGAGCAGCAATTTTTTTTTGGAGAGCAGTGGCTTTCTTCTTGCAATCCTGCCATGCACACCATCGTTGTTCAGTGTTCTCCTGATGGTGGACTCATGAACATGAACATTAGCCAATGTGAGAGAGGCCTTCAGTTGCTTAGAAGTTACCCTGGGGTCCTTTGTGACCTCGACCGGCTATTACACGCCTTGCTCTTGGAGTGATCTTTGTTGGTCGACCACTCCTGGGGAGGGTAACAATGGTCTTGAATTTCCTCCATTTGTACACAATCTGTCTGACTGTGGATTGGTGGAGTCCAAATTCTTTACAGATGGTTTTGTAACTTTTTCCAGCCTTATGAGCATCAACAACTCTTTTTCTGAGGTCCTCAGAAATCTCCTTTGTTCGTGCCATGATACATTTCCACAAACATATGTTGTGAAGAGCAGACTTTGATAGATCCCTGTTCTTTAAATAACACAGGGTGCCCACTCACGCCTGATTGTCATCCCATTGATTGAAAACACCGGACTCGAATTTCACCTTCAAACTAACTGCTAATCGTAGAGGTTCACATACATTTGCCACTCACAAATATGTAATATTCAATCATTTTCTTTAATAAATAAATGACCAAGTATAACATTTTTGTCTCATTTGTTTAACTGGTTTCTCTTTATCTACTTTTAGGACTTGATTGAAAATCTGATGATGTTTTAGGTCATATTTATGCAGAAATATAAAAAATTCTAAAGGGTTCACAAACTTTCAAGCACCACTGTATTTCGAGTCACAAATTAACAAAATGCCGAACAACCCAAGGAAGATATACACAGATAATGAAATGGACACTGAGGCTCAAAGAGATCCTGATGGCAACAGTGCTAACCACTTTACTACCAGGCAACTGCAACAAAAGCAAAATGTATTTTTGAAACTTGGAACTAATTGACAGAAACATTTTTAGCAGAACCAAGAGTCTGGCGTTCAGGATCTTTTGTCTGTTGCCAGTGGCAGATGACATATCTATGACAGACTGCACTGAGACTGACAGATTAGAAAGATATAATTGGTTGCAAGACTTCTTACAGCTTGAGAGAGATATTCACACCTGTCAGTAAACATGCTTGTTCTGAAGCTTACATCACTCCCTAAAAATATTGCTAATTTTTGTAAACTTTAACTATCTTCTAGTAGATTCAAGGTTTTCAGTTTTTGGCAGCTTGTAAATAGCTAATGTGGAAGGGGCTTGTGAGGAGCAAAGTGGCATAGGATGGAAGATGGGTGTGCTAAGGCCCAAGCATACAGAAATCGAGCGAGCGTCCCTGCTTTTCAGAGTACATCTCTGTAGAGTCGTGCTGACACACAGCAGACAACAGCATTGATTGCTCTAAGGGAACCGGTGTGTGAGAAATCCTGCAGGATTAACAGTAGAGTAACGCCACACATTCATCTCACTTGGAGGCACCACACAGCCACTAAATGGGACAACTGGGAATAAAGTACCAAGTAGGGTGGAAGGTAGTAGGATTTGAAATCTTCATTTGATGTCATTTTGGAAAATACTATGAATAAGACGAATGATCTTGTTGAGTGTGTTCTTATCAAAACTGTTCTAATGTACTAATTTTATACTTTTCAAATTATATAATTTTTGATTTAGGAAGAAAATGAAATAAAATGAGAAAAACTATGCAGACATGGAGAATGTGAGGATGTGCAAGCACAGCGCAGATAGTGACTGAGCCTTTCTCTGTCACCAGCACTAACTGCTCATGTGTGTCAGGCTAATTAATTACTCTGAACTGATCCCACGTGAGTGCGTCCATAAATATTGTGATAATAATACGCCAAAGACATCATAAAGGTTTGGGGCAGCCACCTGTATATTGTTTTTCCCAGCTGCAAAAGTTTGTTTTTGAAGCACGATGTGCACAGAACAGAGTCCACAACAGAACTGGCTAAAGTAGCCCAAGATGGAGGCTTTAAAGGTCTAGAGAGGAACTGATGTCAGCAAAGGGGCCAGAACCAGAAGTGACGTTATCAAAGGGGTCGGCTTTGGAAGTGACGTCTTCTGAGGCACTGGAACCTTGCAGGATTTCCCGGGAAAGGTCTGTAGGGAACTGAGAAAGACAGTCAGCGCACTCCGCCGCCCCCAGTCAGATGTTTCATTACTCTTACTCAGACCCTTTAGCTGCCTCCTACTCACACGTGTGTGACAATATGCTCTGCGATAAATTGGTGCCCTCATCAGTCTTACATCCTGCCTTGTACCCGCGCAGATTCCTGTCCCTCAAAACCATGAATTTGAGTGTTTTTGTAAGCAGGAGACAGAAACATGGTGCAAGGCCTCCAGAAGTATCACAAAAGGTAGGCCAGGACCATCACTGGCCAGCCCAAAAAAAGCTCACCCCAATTCATCCAGTCCACAGCTACTAGATGAGCCTTTGGCCTAAGCTAGACTCAAAATGCGGTTCAAAAAATTCTTCAGAGTCTTAAAATACCAAAAAATATTCAAAAGAGGAAGAAATTGTAGAAAAAATGATCCTTATGAGTAAAAAAACTAAGCCAAAAATTCCCAATTTACAAAACCAATGGCAAATTCAAAAACCAGAAACATTTCATAAAAAAAAATTAAATCCAAAGAAATAACAATACTCATGAAACAGACTCTAACCAAACTCAATGAAGCACTGCTTGCATCCTTTCATCTGGGCTACTTATCAAGCCAGATAGAGGACTCAGCAGCAATGACATCTGGAGGGCCCTGCCTCCTGAGGTTCCACCAACAAGGTGCATGGAATTGACACACATTTATTTATGAATAAATAATAAACAGAAATAACAAATGAAAAATAATACTGCAAAAGTAACAAAAACAACAATAAAACAAAACACACATAATTCCTGGTTGTAATAAAAGTACATGTTACTTTACATTATGTTACTTTATGTTATTAGAACAGGCCAGTCAGCTCAAAAAAGAACATTAAACTTAATATTTTTAAAATAACAACACAGAATTTTAGAATATTGTGCTCTGTTATGTTACAGCTTGTGTATTATTTCCCAATAAATTCATTGTCATTTTGATAGAACACACTGAGAGCAGCACCACATATGGTAAGCAGAGTATGAATAATGTTGTGAGTTTGTAGATCTTATCAAGACAAAAATAAAAAGATATGTAAAATTAGTGACATTTTTTTTGCAGTTCACATTGTAAATAAGTTAGAAAATGTATGTATGGCATAACATTCAGGTTCGTTCCAGGACTGTGGTGATCAATAGACTGAGATCAGTAGGTAGGTTTACACAGTGCAGTTTGGATGTGTCACATGACAGCAGTTATTGGACTGATGATGTTCCAGAAGTGACACTGTGAATATGGTATTATTCTTCAGTGAATACATGACATCTTAAAAATCTTTCTGGTGTAGTTAGCTTTACTTCCGAATAGGCCCTAATGCCAGGTTTTGTTCTACTTTTTGATTTCTTTTTGTTATGAAGAGGATTCTTCCACAAATATAGCAAAAGTCCCACAAAAGAAGAGATGACCATAAACCCTTGTATAAAATAGTGCAAATGATGAATTATTATGAATAAGAATTTACTAAAAAAAAGTTCAAAATATAAATATAAAAGACAATCTAAAGCAAATAAGTCCAATCCATAAAACACAAAAATAATTCAATAACAAAATGAATGAAAACAAAAAACAATAAATCCAAACAGGACACAATGCTAAGTAACACTCCACTGTAAATGAATGATCTTCGGCTACTGAGCCTTCTCAGCAGATTTATATAGCCAGAGGGAGAGCTTACGAGTAGTGACGGTAGAGTGGCCATGCCTTCTGGTGCTCCACTCACAAGGAAAAGGGACCATAAGGACACTGGAAACAGAACACAATAAACCAATAATAAGCAAAATTGACAGAAGTAGAACAAATTTTGTGGCTCGGTGGTGCAGTGATAGTACTGCTGCCTCCCAGTTAGGAGACCCGGGTTCGCTTCCCGGGTCCTCCCTGCATGGTGTTTGCATGTTCTCCCTGTGTCTGTGTGGGTTTCCTCCAGGTACTCCGGTTTCCTCCCACAGTCCAAAGACATGCAGGTTAGGTGCATTGGTGATTCTAAATTGTCCTTGGTCTGTGTGGGTGTGTGTGCCCTGCGGTGGGCTTGCGCACTGCCCGGGGTTTGTTTCCTGCCTTGTGCCCTGTGTTGGCTGGGATTGGCTCCAGCAGACCCCCGTGACCCTGTAGTTAGGATATAATGGGTTGGATAATGAATGGGTGGATAGAACAAATATATGAAAGTAAATGATACAAACACAACAAAAATTACAATAAAATACATAAACACACATTAAATTGTGATAGTTGTTTGCTTTGATTTGCCCCTTTGATTCCCAGACAATGTCTGTGCCTTTGTATGTCATCATCTGGCCTAACAATAATTCTTGGACACTTAAGTGCCTCATAAACAGTGTGGACACTGACACATTTAAACCTGTAAAAGACTTTGAGGGTTAGTTGCAGTGTGCAGTGAGCTTTTCATGATCCCGTACTGACTTTGCCTCAGTATGTATTTACAGTAACAAGACTAACTTTGGGGTTTAGCATTGTTGCAGTGCAACAGCGGTGCAAAACTAAGACTTAGTGCAGATGTAGTGTGCTTCTGGGAATCTGAGAAGGGGAACAAACTTACTAAATAAGATCACCTCGTGAGCAGGTACAATGGACTTAGTATGATGGGTAATGTTACAAAATGAATCCTGCATGCATCACATAGATAGATAGATAGATAGATAGATAGATAGATAGATAGATAGATAGATAGATAGA
>JANRMT010062802.1:29487520-29503318 GCA_026402145.1 Polypterus bichir lapradei | reverse complement strand
TATATATATATATATATATATATATATATATATATATATAGCAGTACCATTAGTGTTAACATAATTTTGACACACCCTGTATATACTGTATATATATATATATATATACCGTACAGGCCAAAAGTTTGGAAACACCGCCTCATTCAATGTGTTTTCTTTATTTTCATGACCATTTACAGCACTCCATCACTCTACTTCTTGGTCAAATAGCCCTTACACAGCCCTGGGTGTGTTTGGGGTCATTGTCCTGTTGAAAAATAAATGATCATCCAACTAACCTGACTTCTGCACAACACAACTGCTGGTCCCAACCCCATTGATAAAGCAAGAAATTCCACTAAATAACCCTGATAAGGCACACCTGTGAAGTGAAAACCATTTCAGGTGACTACCTGTTGAAGCTCATCGAGAGAATGCCAAGAGTGTGCAAAGCAGTAATCAGAGCAAAGGGTGACTATTTTGAAGAAACTAGAATATAAAACATGTTTTCAGTTATTTCACCTTTTTTTGTTAAGTACGTAACTCCACATGTGTTCATTCATAGTTTTGATGCCTTCAGTCATGAAAATAAAGAAAACACATTGAATGAGGAGGTGTGTCCAAACTTTTGACCTGTTCAAACAGGGTTAAACTTCTATGCTCATGACCCATGGCCCAGATGGAAACCAAGGTGGCTGCCCTTTGTCAGTCTCATGGAGAAACTGTCCTGGAAAAACCCTCTCCTTCAGTCCTTCCATAGTCAGGGCATCCTGGCTAGGTAAGGACCCCGTCTGGCTGCCACAATTTAAATATCTATCTATTATATAAAAAAAATCTTGGGTCATGATCAGTTCGGATAGACACTTTGACGTCACATGAGACTAGACATTACAACCTTAGGAAGCAAGACCTGTGAGACGGAGACTTTTGCATGTCATGCCCTAATTTAAAACAAGTTCACGGACATCTAACCTCACAGTTGTTGGAATATTTTTGGCAGACACACTTCATGTGCTCCTAGCTTTTAAAAATATTATACATTCTAGATGGCACGTTAATGACTAAGCGAAGAAGAAAGAGCAGCGTGTCGAAAAGATACACAAAAGTGTTGGAGAGAAAAGAAAGCAAAAAAGGATGCACAAGAGAACAATAATAATCTGTGTGCAAATTCAGAAAATAAGGAAAGTAATAACCAGCCCAGACGTCCCGCGAGAGACACTTTAACGTCCTGCAATACAAAGCAGTGAGACCAAAAGACAGCTGCTTTACAGGCTTTTAAATGATCGACGAGCAGTGCGACAAGCAGAACATGCAGCTCGGCAGCAGGAGCAGAAAGACAGCAGCTGATCTATCTGCATCTTCTTAGTGTGCGTTCACCTCCCCACCACTCCTTCACAACGCGAATGGCAGAGACGTGAAGTGGCAGACACTTAGCGTGCCCCAGATGCGAGCAAAGCGAGGACAGCTGCTGTACAGGCTTTGAAATGATCGACGCGCAAGAAGCAGAACATGCAGCACGGCAGGAGGAGCATTAAGCAAGCAGGTGATCCGTCCTCACCTCCAAAGCCTGCGTTCAGCCACCCCCTTCACAATGCGAGTGGCAGAGACACGAAGTGGCTGACACGTGGCGCAACCCGGGGTGGGAAGGATGGGGTGGTCTCACAAAGCGAGCAGGGGGCAAAGCCCCCTAGTAATATATAAAATATATATAATATATAATAAAATATATAATCCAGAAAGACATGTTATGTTGTGCAATAAAGGCAGAGACACATCAAGCAGAGTAAAGCTACAACAAATAAATCGTTTCAAATTTCTATAATCTATGCTCAAAGCACAAGGTGGTAGTTGTACTGGCTGTGAAGAGTAGCAGCAGACTGAATATGAAATTGGAGTCAGGCAATTCAGTGAATTCAGGGATATGAAAACTAAAGTCATAATTCCTGGCAGCAACTAAGTAACAAACCCAGGACATGAGACACGAGTTGTAGTCAAAGAATGAGATTGGAAGCCTGAACAGCACACAAAAGTGATCCAAAATGAAAGACGTAAATCTTGATCAGGGACAGAAAAGAGTAATTAGCTTCAAATGCACATTAACAAGACACTAAGTCTCTTATCCAAAACTCATCATTTTTCATTTGTTATTGATAATTTCTCTGTCTCCCCTTCCCCACAGGTTAAGAGTCTGGGTGTCATCCTTGATAGTACTTTATCCTTTCAGTCCCACATCAATATCATCTCCCGGTCTGCATATTTCCACTTGCGTAACATTAATTGTATTCGCCCTTCCCTCACTCCCCACACCACTGCTATTCTTGTTCATACCCTTGTCACTTCTAGCCTGGATTATTGCAATTCCCTTTTCTTTGGTCTTTCTCACAAATCTCTTTATAAGCTTCAACTGGTTCAGAATTCAGCTGCCCGCATCATTACTAGAACCCCGTCTATTCACCATATCACTCCCATTTTGCAGCAGCTTCACTGGCTCCCAGTTCAGTTCCGCATTCAATTCAAAATTCTTCTGTTAACTTTTAAGGCTATCCATAACCTTGTCCCTCCATATCTGTCTCACCTCCTCCATGTTGCCATTCCCTCCCGTACCCTAAGATCCTCTTCCTCCATCCACTTGACTGTCCCCTTCGTTTGTCTTACCACTATGGGGAGCAGAGCATTCAGTTGCTCTGCTCCCCAGCTCTGGAACTCACTGCCATCTGATCTTAGAAATAAGTAATACTTTTTACTTTTCAAATCTAAACTTAAAACTCATTTGTTTAAGACTGCTTTTTCTCTTTGATTACAATTGCTCTATTTGATATTATTTGTATTTTACTATTGTTTACAATCTGTGTTTTGTCTATTGTTCGGTGTCCTTGAGTGTTTAGAAAGGCGCCTACAAATAAATAAAATGTATTATTATTATTTATTAAGTTGTATCCATTAAGTTGGTCAATAAGACTATTAAACCACTGGCTTTAAAAGGGTTACATGTGTGGTATAATAATATGCAACCTCCGGAAAATAAATAATAATCTTTGACGATGATCTCATTATATGTCATCAACCACAAGAAAAATGAGATGGCATTGCAAAATGATATAAATTATTTATAAAGATGTTTAAAATGCATCAAATTCAGAAGCAAGCATCATCAATAAATTCCTTGTGCTCCAAAACCACAAGTTTAAAAGATCTTTTGAATCCAAGAATTTGCTTCAAAAAGTAAAAGACAAACACTAGATCATGGCAGTTGCAAGGAAGCAATAAAGAGAAGGACAGAGCAGGATGGATCACATGGGATGAAATGAGAGTTGTTAAAAAACAAAGACTTTCTGGAAAACTTAAGTTTACATTGTGTATGACAGCAGTCAAACCAGAGCTGCTTTATGGCTAGAAAACTTTCAGAAAGTTGAAGAGGAGCTACTCCCCAGAAAATAAATAGGCTGCGAAAGCTTCTAGAGTTCTGTATAGCAGAAGTTCTTAAACTATATTGTCAGAATTTGGGTTGCACAGTCATGAATCACATTAGTACTCAATAGGAAAGAACTGCAGATGGTTTGTACAGTGTCTTAAAATGAGTCGCCATGGGCAGCTTTGCTATGACCTGAATTGGAGATTCTTCACAAGGGACCACTCCACCAAGAGGGATGATGATCAGCAATGATTCTGGGTCTTGAAGACACAAAAAATGGTGTCATGAGAATTAAAACTATCAGAACCACTGCTCTATAGGGAAACATAAAACAAATGAAGATGTCTGCAAAAAAGCAGGGGCCACATGTACTATGGAGAAAGTTATGGGAAGCAAGATGAACTAGTTTTAGCACACAGCAGAGAATATGACCAGGAAGGAAAAGTATGGCAACAGTTGGTGGAAGGCAGAGGTTTTACATGGAGAGGCTTGAATCTAGTGGGTCTTGGGAGTGAGAATGTTGAAGACAGAGATAAAGTGACAGTGGACAGAAGATCTAGATGGCTGACCCTAACAGTTGGGAGGTGGTTTTCAATTTGATTCATAGATAAATAGTGTGGTAAAAAATAATCAACAGACAGAAGAAGGTTTGGGGATGGCTACCCTGTATACTGAAAAATTTAACATAAGCGAAGTTCACAGAAAACTGACTAACAGGTTGTATACTCTTCTTAAACATGGTGGATAAAAGGAAGAGGTTGAGTCAGGGCAGCCGGAAAAGGAACTGATGTGGCAGTAAGATGAATTCTGGGTGCTGGAAATTACATCATCAGAGGTTGCCGGGAGGGACGTCAGCAGTGGGTGGACTGGTGGTGATGTCATCAGGAGGCAGGGTTTTTGGCTGAACCGCAGAAGAACAAGAGTAGGGGGGATCAGGTGAGAGCGCCAACCCCCGGTCTGGCTGATGAATAACACAATTAAAACGTGTAAACTGTCCCCCATTTGTGTGTGACGAAAGATACATAGATAGATAGATAGATAGATGTGAAAGGCACTACATAGATAGATAGATAGATAGATCATTTTACTTCATCCTTTAGGTTTCTGTTAGAAGTATTAGACCATTGCATTAAGCCAATTCAAATGATGAACATCCGTGCTGTTGTTTATTTTCATTGTTGCCTTAAACAGAGGATGAATAAATAATGCATTTGCACTACTTAACAATGGTGACAGGAAGATATGAAACGATGGCTTTTAGTGACAGGAGAAAAAAAAGAAGGCCACAAAGTTGTAAATCCACATACTGTCTGCTAAACATCAAACTGTTCTCAATGATGCTGCTGAGGCAGCTCTTAAAGCTCGAGTCCAGTTGTGATCAACTCTCTTACATACTTCACAATAGAGACTGTTCTCAGATGTGATTAAGTAAAGCACATAAAATTCAGACAGCCAGAGAAGAAAAAACCCTTAGCACCAAATTATGCCTTGACGTTAAGGCTGATTAAACTTAAATTAGGTGTGCTATTCTTCGGCATTTTTGTTTTAATCAATCAATATTTAATTGAAAATGCATCTTTCACTAGACACACTCTTACAAAGACCTCTAGAATGCAATGCACACAAGATTATTATTATTATTCTGTAATATACTGCCATGGACTGGCCCGTGTCTAGTTACTTCCTCACTTATACCTGGTGCTGCCGGGATTGGCTGCAGCCCCTGAATTGGAATAGGCTGGCTTTGGAGTGATTTAAATTGCACATATGGCACAGGATTAACTAACCACTTCCAAGTCCAATCCTTCATTGCATGGTGTTTTTACATTTTACCCATTTTAATTTATAATTTAATTATAATAAAATCTGACACAATGTGTAATCCCAAATTTTTCATTCCTCTTTTACATATTTACATTTTAGCTCAAGAGTCATATATTACAAAGGTGCCAACTCATTCCAAAGAATTACCCGGGATAGAAGACATAGAGCCAAAGTAGTTGAGGAGCTATTTTGCAAAAACTATCTCTTCTTCCAGAGTTGATTGTCTTGGTGTGATTATTGCTGGCTGTCTGTCGTGAGCTGTGATCATTGCCGGCAGCAACCATGTTGATTGGAAGCAAATGGATTATACCACTCTGACGTTCACTTCTGTGCACGTGCATGTGTAATGCATTTGTTTGCATAGCGCTCACGATACACAAATACATATGTTGAGGCAGGATTGAGATGAGCTTTGTCACAATATTTGTTTGCTTCATGTATAACTATTTATAGTTTTATTTCAAATTTTATACTTTCTTTTTTAAATTACCATTGATAACATGACATGCTGTAGAGTAGTGCTCCTGTAAGAAATGGCTAGACAAGAACACACTTCAGATGGAAGTGCATTTGAGATACATGAGTGGCCTACAGAGCCACATACACCTTCCTGAGAATTAAAGAGCTGGCATTCTGGTATTACTCTGTCACTGCAGATAAAAGATGGCAGATTAGTCTGCTGGCAAGGAGAAAGCTTGGGTGCTGGTTCTCTATAAAGTCATAAGCAAGTAGTTTAAGGGCCCAGGGAAAGTTAAGGAATAGTTACCTGAGAGAAGGATTTCTTTGCCGGCTTGCAGGTACATATGTGCATGAGAGTCTGAGCCCATTGATACAGAGAGTTCATACCAGAATGATGCACGCAGCATTGGCAGGACCTAGAGAAGCATCAAAAGGGAATGGATGAGGAAATGAGGCAGAGTTAAAAATAAATAAATAAATAAACACACCAGAACAGACAGTAAAGGGGTTGTCTTTCCATCTTGACCTCTCATAGTAGAAGAGAGAGGAGAATACAGTGTTTGTGGAGGAGAGTGATAGGACTAATCTGGTGAGCTACCCGTTTGCTTATTTTCATGAATTTTGTTTTATTTTGTTTTTTTTTGGGGTGGGAAGGATAAGAAGAATTGGTTTATGTTTGCCTTTTCCATTAAATTTTTATCTTTGATTCTTGTATCATTGAACTGTATTTAATAATTGAAGGTATGACACTGAACTTTGAATTTGTTTTGGCACTTAATAATACAGAGAAGCTATTTTGTACCATTATTTTTTTTTTGTCTTGTCTGTGTCTCTCAGTTTCACCCTGTATTGTCCCGGTACATGAACTACAAGATGCATAAGGATGAGGTCTGTGCAGGGATTTGAATGCACGGGTGCATCAGGTGATGCAAGATTTAACGTGAACAATGCAGACCAAGCAGTAGTAAGCTAATATGTAGATCGTACTATATGTAGTATCTGATTGATATGAGGTACCAGACATTCTTCCTGAAAAACTCTTGTGTAAAGGAATAGACTTTTCTTTTTATTTCTTTTAAATTATTTATTTATTTAACCATACACTCATATCACATGCACTTCAGAACAGGTTATCAACCTGAAGCTAAGCATGTTTGGCCTAGCCAGTACCTAGATGGGTGACCAACCAGAAAAGCTTGGGTTGCTGCTGGAAAAGGTTTTGGTGGCGTTAGTAGTGGGTGCTTGCCCTGTGGTCTGAATATGGATTCCAATATCTCAGTGGAGTGACCGGGATACTATGCTATAAAAATGGTGCAGTGCTTTAGATGAGACATAAAACTGAGGTCCTGACATTCTGTGGTCATAAAAGACCCATGGGCATCCTTCATAAATAGTAGGTTGTATCCAAATGTCCAGGCTAATTTACCCACCTCGGCCTAGTCATTCTGCCCCCCAAATCGTCCCCTGTCTCTAATTGGCTAACTATCTCTCCACCCTTCACCACCTAATAGCTACTGTGTGGTGAGCGTACTAGCGCCAAGATGGCAATTGTAGTGTGATGCTACACATTAGTGGTGGTTGAAGTATCCCCACTTGCTACAATAAGTGCTTTGAGTAGTGAGAAAAAACAGTTATTATTATTATTATATATTTTTCTTTTTACTTATTTTTGTTTTCAATGCAGCATTTGACTTTGGCTTAATACCTACCCCTAGAGACCGTAACTGATGTATGTGGTGTTGTACATGCTTACTTACAGAGTAAAACCAATGTGTAAAGGTGTAGCTTGTCAAAAAGTAGTAACTCTGACAGAATCTGAATCCAGAAACTTTCAAGAGTGTTTCCATGCATCATGACGCTTGCCCTATCCACAACCGTTTGCTGCCTTGCAATGAATGCTACCATGGTAGGCCTGTCCATGACCCTGAATTGAATTAAATGGGGTTGAGATTGCAATAGTTTGGTATCTCTTAGGTTGCCTTTAGGTGATCAGATTATGGGTGTTCTGGTCAGGCTAGGACTCCTTTACTAGCTCTTGTTTAAAACACTTCTTTTTGTTTTCTTTATGCTCTTTTCATAATTGTTTTTTGTTTTCTATAGTTTTTTTTATAATATTGTTATGGTACCCAGGTATTTCGAAGTGACAGCTTTGCAGAGTGTGAATTTCCCCACCATGGCAAAAACGCTGATTAAGGTTTTTACTTATAGAGGCTTACCTCATGATCAGGGTATACCTTTTACTTCTAGACTCATGAAAGGATGTGTAAGAGTCCTACTGTAAATAAATTAAACAGTTTATCATCCACAAACAAATGAGTTAAATAATTTCTGATGTATTCCATCTACCGGTTTAAGTCCATATGAATTGCTTTTTGGCAGGCAGCCGTGTGATTTGTTAGATATTTTAAATGTGGCTGGATAAATGATCAAAAGTTTAAATTAGCGAGCTGGGTTGTTATTTTGCAAGAAAAAAATTCTATATTGTCCTTGGTTGCAACGGTGCATCTGCAATGTGAACAAGAAGCACAGATACATTCGTATGATAGAAAGTGTAATCTACGTGTATTCCACAAAGGTGATTGTGTACTTGTTTTTGTTCTGACTGATCCTCAAAAGTTTCTAGCAAAATGGCATGTCCAGCCATAATCAAGCAACATAAAAACCCTATAAATTATGAAGGTAAGATACACTGATGTTGCAAGTTGGTTCAAATACTATATGTCAATCCTTTAAAACAACACCCAGAGGAGACACTTGTAATTGTAGTTGCTGTTTCTGAAACCCTAGGATTTGGTATAAGGGATGATTTAAATTACACACAGAAATGTGGATTGTTTTCTCTGATACAAGAGAACTAGGATGTCTTTTTGACCCTAGCTGGACAGACAAAATTGGCAGAGCAGAAAATAATCACTGAGTTTTGTGTTAAAGCAGAAATGCACCCATGTACAAAATGTGAAAGCAGAATAGAAGTGGTGCTATAAGAAATGAAACTAATGTTCAAACTGGGTATAATTCAGGAAAGTATGTGCTAATTGTGTAGTCCAATTGTGTTGGTTCCAATACCTGATGTGTTCATACAGTTTTACACAGATTTAAAATGATTAAATACAGTTTTGAAATATGTTGAATACTTTATGCCTTGTTTTCTTGAGTGGTTAGAAAAGTTGGGTCAAACCTTATATATATCTCAACATTAGGTCTAAATAAAGGATATGCGAGAAAACTGCATTTGCCAGCATGAATGGTTTGTTTGAACTTATAAGTCATTTGTACTTCAAAGGGTGCCTCTTACATTTTATTATTTGTCCAGTCAGTTATTTTAGTGTCATGTTTATTTTATTTTTTGTTTATTTAGTTTCTATGTGTGAGAATGTTCTATGATCTATTTTGTGGGTGGATCGTCAAGAGATGTGGGCACTCATCCACCATAGTTAAGGGACCCTATAAAGGGTGCTGGAAATCAAAGTTAGGTGCAGTTCATTACTAGTTAATTTTGAATAACCTTTGTTTTTTTTGGTGTAATTTTAATTATTCTGTCTTTGTTTTTGGTTTTCAGCTTTTGGTGGTTCTGGGTTAAGGACACTGTTTAAGATGTTTTTTTCTTTTGTTTACCTGGATTGCATTTTTGGCAACTTTTTTTTAAACAAAAGCCTTTTGTGTTTTGTGCTCTTTTTTGTTAATAAACATTATTTTCATATGATTTTTTTGGCATTTCCATGGTTCTCCCGCTGGAGTGACATATTTCAAGGTTTTTCCTATTGTTATCAATTTAAAGCTTGGCCTCCCTTCTGAGTCCTAGTCAGGCCTGAAGCCTACTGCTTTCCTTGGATCAGACTTGCCTTGGGATAAGATCTGTTTTGTCAGCTACTTTTTATTTTGGGTACCAGGGCAATCATAACTATGGGCTAATGGCATATACTGTAAAGAATAACAGGAGGACAGGGGGTGCCATTTATCATCAAAAATTAACAATAAAATAATACAACACGAAAGAAGATTATATAAATGTATTCGGTCAGACAGAAAAATCAAACAAAGCCTGGACTCCATTTGCACTGAGCTGAAAATAACTTTTTTATTATTTTTAATCTAGCCCTAAAACCCTTTTTGATCCTTTTGTGATGGTAAACATTTTATAGTGATATTTATTCTGTTGACTATACTGAAGGAGATTTTTTTTATTTTTTTCGAGAAAAGGCAAGATGTTTAATTTACTTGTTCTTTCATGCTGTGCAACCACTCTTAGAAAATCAAGGTCTGGAAGGTCAAAATCGATCCCAGAAGCTTCAGACTCAAAGCAGGGAACAGCCAGAGATGAGGTGTGAGTCTGTCACATGCAACACTGAATTAAGTACCTCGCTATTGACTGGTGCCCCTTCTACTCCTCAGCTTCAGTCTTCATTCAGTCCCATAGCAGAGTACATATGACATGCATTCTGTTCTATTTTCTCTTCTCTTGTAGAAAAACAATAAAGCTTTAAAAGGCCTCACCCCAGGTCATTACACTAGTAACCTTCTGCTGCACTACAGTCCTGTCCACCCACTCTGGTCCACCGATGGTTGGAAATCTTATCATATCTAAAACTAACCTGTGCTCTATGGCTTACTGAGCTCTACCGCACCCATATGTTAGAATAACCCTCTAAAGCAGTTTCTCTTAAACATTTTCAATTTGAGGAACCAAAATACATAATCAGTACATTACTGGGATTTAGGAAGATAATTACTACCATAATAACAGCAGAGTCAGACATCAACAAATAACAATGCTGTACAATTATTCAACTTAAAATCATCTATCGAGCACATCTGTCTCATTTAAAATTGTCTAAAATGTTTCTAGGGCAAGATCCAACATGCGAACATTGCAATCAAGTTCCAGCCTCATTAGGCCATATGTTTTGGACATGCACCAAATGAACATCATTTTGGACCAAAACCTTGAAATACCTTTCAGATAACCTTGGTGTCACAATTACTCCTAATCCACTAACAGCTGGGTTTGGTGGACTTCCAGATGGGCTTAAAGTGGAGAAGGACAAACGAATTACAGTAATCCCTCCTCGATCGCGGGGGTTGCGTTCCAGACCCCCCCGCAATAGGTGAAAATCCACGAAGTAGAAACCACATGTTTGTATGGTTATTTTTATATATTTTAAGCCCTTATAAACTCTTCCGCACTGTTTATAAATATTCCCCGCAGAGTTATACAGCATAATCCCTTTGTATACTCTTAGATATTAGGTAAGATTCATTGAAATTATGTATATAAACACACTGTTTATATACAGTAAAACCTAAATATTATTTTAAAGATATTGAGTGTCTCCGATATCACATATGTTACAGCCATTACGATAGACAGGTCACCAGCAATAAATACGTACAATGCAAGAAAAATAGTATACAGTAAATATGTGTACAGTGACACTAAACGTACGTACATGTACTAAGCACTGTAAGAAGAAAATTAATTATGGTTACTCACCAACAATGACACGATGACTTGTCCGATAACAATGAGTTTAATTTTACTGCACAACAAAGGAGAGCGTTACAGCCCTTGTAAAGGAGCCACTTCAGGCGATTGTGTAGCACTGCCGTTGTTCTTCTTCTGGCAGTCTTCAATCCAAATCCCTAAAGCAGATTCCATCCAGACTACTGCCTTATTACATCCACTTACAACTCGTTTTGCACCCTGGTTAAAAGGACACTGCAGCCGTAGATCTTATATTCCTTTCCTACTTTTTAAATAAAAAGAATCGTAGCCTTCAACAAATCCAAAACGTTTACCTTTTTGGCAATCGTTAACATCTTCTTCTTGCGCTTGGGCATGGCCCCTGAAGCAGTAGCAGATCGTTCTGGAGCCATAATGAAGGGCTTGACTATGCACAAAGATAAACACTAAAGAGCACAACTCTTTACACAGTGAAACACGTTGATGCTGAATGAGCGAGACGAAACTTCCTGGTTAACACTGCATTCAGCACGCAGGAGCTCAACTGCGTGCTCTGATTGGTTAGCTTCTCAGTCAGGAGAACTTAACTGCGTGCTCTGATTGGTTAGCTTCTCAGCCATCCGCCAATAGCGTCCCTTGTATGAAATCAACTGGGCAAACCAACTGAGGAAGCATATACAGGAAGTAAAAAGACACATTGTCCGCAGAACCCGCGAAGCAGCGAAAAATCCGCGTTATATATTTAGTTTTGCTTTCATATAAAATCCGCGATAGAGTGAAGCCGCGAAAGTCGAAGCGCGATATAGCGAGGGATTACTGTATAACTATGTGGGCAATGAGCTTCTTCTGGCAGCACTTCCGGGTGTGGCGGAAGTGCTGCCAAATAGGGCCCTGTAAAAGTCTAGGCGCCCTCTGGCATTGGCCATGGGCTCCAGTAGGGATGAGCTTCCATACTCATAACCTGTGGCCCCGCTGCAAGCCAAGGGGGCTGCCCTCTGTTGGTCCGCTGGAGAAATGGTCTTGCAAATACTCTCTCCCCCAGTCATTCAATACTCAGGGTGTCCCAGCCATCCGACACAGCTTCTGTCCGCTATTGTTCCTTTTGGAATATTTCTAAAACACTTTGAGCATGTGAAACGTGCTATACAAATAAAAAGTAATATTACTATATTACACTTACACAGATAACCGTATTTCCTTATATCAGCCCAATTATAAGCTGCTAAGCTTAAGATGCCCATCTTGTAGGAATTGTAGGAGGTGTAGGCATTGACCATATGGACAGAGGAGAGCATGCAAACTCAACACAATTAGTAGATAGATAGATAGATAGATAGTGTAAGATTGACGCTATATAACGCCTGACCCTGCACAGATTGGACACGGGAGGCACGTGTAAAATAAAACAAATACTTTTATGCCTTCCCCGTACCCCCAGACATAACACATTCCCAAACACACAAGTAACACAAGCACTTTCTTTTCCTCCTTGGCACCACCACTCCTCCTAGGCAACCTTGTCCTCCTCCGCCCAACTCTGGCCAATGAGTGGTGGTTGCTGGCTCATTTTATAGTTCACTTGGAAGTGCTCCAGGTGCTTGATCCCTGAGTTCCGACTGCACTTCCGGGTGTGAGGAATATGTTGCCCATATGGGTTCAGGAGTCCGAAACACAGTGCCCCCTGGCGGTGCCTGCAGGACCCAACAGGGCTGCACCCAACTCCAATTCCCAGGATGCCCTGCGGGAACCTGAGGCCCTGCTCCACCCCAGGGAGGCGGCCATCTAGCGTCCAGGGGGAGGTATTGCAGTGTCCAGGGCTGCTCCCCCTGAATATCACGTGCAGGGGCGTCCCGACTGGGTATGGACGCCAACTGCCTGTCACAATTGATAGATAGATAGATCTTTACTGTATTTGTCCCCATGGGGAAATTTGGCATTTTACAGAAACTGAAAAATAAATAATATTGTTATATTATGACAAACAACAAAGCCCTCTCAAATATACACTAGAATGTCGAAAAAGAAAGAAAACTACCAAGAAAGAAAATTTCTGACTTGACAGTTAGCGTCACAGTGAGGCATTACATAGGCGTATTGCTTTTGGTATAAAGGAGCCTCCATAGCGTTTCCTTACACAGTTTTGCTAAATAACTTGTTGGCTGAAAGTCCTCAGTGTCAGTGTGTCAGAGAGAGGATGTGCAGTACTCTTCATAATGGCACTTAGTTTTATCTTCATTCTCTTCTCCATTACTATCTCCAGGGGCTAGAAAGGGCATCCCATAACTGAGTCTGCCTTTTTTTAATAACTGGCCTGGGATTTGAAACTGCAGTCAGGGTGTTGAGGTGGTCCGGTTTGGTGGACTCAGGATTGGGTCACTGCTTTTTGAAGATGATGTTGTCCTGTTTGCTTCATCAGGCTGTGATCACAGCTGAGTGTGAAGTGGCTGGGATGGGAATCAGCACCTCCAAATCCGAGACCATGGTCCTCAACCGGAAAAGGGTGGAGTGCCCTCTCAGGGTTGGGAACGAGATCCTGCCTCAAGTGGAGGAGTTCAAGTATCTCAGGGTCTTGTTCACGAGTGAGGGAAGAATGGAGCGTGAGATCAACAGGCGGATCGGTGCGGCATCCGCAGTGATGCGGGCTCTGCATCGGTCTGTTGTGGTGAAAAAAGAGCTGAGCCATAAGGCAAAGCTCTCAATTTACCAGTCGATCTATGTTCCTACCCTCACCTATGGTCATGAGCTATGGGTAGTGACCAAAAGAACGAGATCACGAATACAACCGGCTGAAATGAGTTTCCTCCGGAGGGTGTCTGGGCTTTCCCTTAAAGATAAGGTGAGAAGCTCAGTCATCCGGGAGGGGCTCAGAATAGAGCTGTTGCTCCTCCGCATCGAGAGGAGTCAGATGAGGTGGCTCGGGCATCTGATCAGGATGCCCCCTGGACGCCTCCCTGGTGAGGTGTTCCGGGCATGTCCAACCGGGAGGAGGCCCCGGGGAAGACCCAGGACACACTGAAGGAACTATGTCTCCTGGCTGGCCTGGGAATACCTTGGGATTCCCCCGGAAGAGCTAGAAGAAGTGGCCGAGGATAGGGAAGTCTGGGCATCTCTGCTCAAGCTGCTGCCCCCGCGACCCGATCTCGGATAAGCGAATTCTTGAGCAGAGGAAGCTTCATGGGGATGTAATCCAGGTCTTCAAAATTCTCAAAGACATTGATAAAGTAGGTCCAGTAACATTCCTTCAGCTTAAGGGTGAATTGCGTACTCGAGGATATCAGTGGAAATTAAGGGGGAGTGCACTTATGACTGAAGCGAGGAAGCTCTTCTTTAGGCAAGGGGTTGTGGGACTCTGGAACAAACTACCGAGACATGCAGATAAGGCAGAAACCTCAACAACTTTTAAGAAGTATTTCACTGAGATGTTGGGACAACTTAGCTATTAGTTAATGAAGCAATCCTGGTGGACTGAATGGTCTCCTCTCATTTGTCGCATTTCTTATAGCATAGTCACACACACACACTTATTCAGACTGTGACAATTTAGAATCTCTAATGAACTTAACTTGAGCTTGTTTGGAGTGTGGGAGGTAAACCAAAGAATCCAGAGAAAATCATTAATTAAGTGTTCTTTGATGTTCTATTAATTTGATTAAATAGCTTGAGCAGCAATGAACAGGAAGCACTTACCTTCTTACATGTCTGTCATCTTTTTGCTACTTTTCCCAGTCTGCACTTCTTACTTTAATATGGTCATTTCATTAAAGAAATGTCATTGCTGTTTATCTCTTTGGCATGGTAAAGCTTCATAGAAAACATCTGCAAAGCTTTATGATCATTTCATTGGTAGAGAAACTGAAATCTCCAAATGAAATAATTAGCCTCAGCATGTTTTGTTTTAATTGGGATGGTAGAGACAGGGTAATTAAAATAGCCGTTCATAATTTTTCATGCAATGTTTTTTGTAAAAAAAAAAAATGGCTGTATACCAACATGTAGGGGTCACTAGATTAAGATAAAAACAATAATATCAAAATGATTATGCCTGTAAACACAATAAATCTTGCATTAGGATGCCAAATGATGAAATAAATAATTCAATCCTTCATGCTGTACAGTACCTGTAGACGCCAGACCATTATTCAGTTAAGTGATGAGCCTTTCATCGCACATCTTCAATCATGATTAAATAGCACAGCTACCGTATAATAGATTTTTGTGTGGCAAAATATTGAATACTTCCAACACAGTACTTATGGGTTAGAGTTTGTCAGGTTCCCGTCATGCACTGTTGCTTTCTAAGCTGATGTGGATAAAGGTGTCTGCTAAATAACTTGTAAAAAAGTAAATATAAAAAGGCAGTACAAAACCTAAAACGTCCTGCACATGTGTTTTCTAAATTAAGCTGTGATTTCGAGACTTTACTTGCCCTCTATGCTCATTACTAAACAAAATTATTTGCCTCCTTCCTGATTTCCTTGGCTTAACTAAATTTTGGCACAGAATGTTTTCAGGTTTTTAACCAAAATCTAATATTAGATAAAGACATAACTTTGTGCATTCAATAAGTAACATAAATAAGAAAAGAGGTGCTAATTGTTCATCCAGGTCGCCTTAATCCAGCATTTCTCAACCTTTAAGTATCTGCGACCCGAGTTTTCATAAC
>JANRMT010062802.1:29463092-29487420 GCA_026402145.1 Polypterus bichir lapradei | reverse complement strand
CCCCCCCCTAACATTTTTTTGAAATGTAGATGCATATTTTATTATACCTACTTAACTTTTATCGACATTTATCTAACTCTATATTTATTGTTCTAGTATCAGAATGTAGTTTCAGTTAATTTGTATTGGTTTCAACAGATGTTTTTTTCATATTTTTGATTCTTATTTTTTTTTTTTCACATCTTCGCGCCCCTCTTTTTGTTACTTCGCGCCCCCATTGGGGGGCAATCCCACAGATTGAGAACCACTGCCTTAATCTAATAATATGTTTGGTTAATAGATAGATGGGGGTCCTAATGGGGATAAACCCTGTTCCAACACAGGGGATAGTCCCGGCCTGACAACTGGAAGGTGCAGTCAGACTGGTATCCTGGTGGGGATGGATGGGAGTTCCTTACCTGTGTCGATATGATAGAAGGACACTGTGGGGGCTTCCCGACTGAGACTGTTAGGCCGGATTTATACTTATCGTGACGTGACGCATGCTCCAGTGGACGCTATTGCTACGCAAGAGTTGTTCTGTTTATATTTATGCATGTACTTTAGGAAAAATTTGGAAGATTCCACTAAGTGGCAGTGCGCGATATCATCATGGTTAAAAACAGTTTTGGCTTTGCTATGTTGTGAATTGCCTGAAACACCCATTAAGTTCCGAGGACACGTTGCCACAATTTCTCTGAAAAGGATGTTTAATGATTAAATCCATCAGTCCAAGGATGCACCCATTCCAGCTAGCATTGGGAACGAAGCAGAAACAATCCCTGGACGGGGCATCAGCTCATTGTAAGCTGAACACAAGCACTCACATACACTAGCGTCATTTTAGTATCACCAAATCCCCAAACCTGCAAATCTTTGGAAGGAAACCGGAGCACACTGTGAAAAAAAGCAGGAAAACATGCAAACTCCAGGCAGGGAACACCAGCGACGTGACTCCCTGCGAGACAGCAGCGCTACCCCTCCACCACCATGTCGCCCACACATGTGTAATAATTATTAACAGTATTCATTATTTCGATAAAGTTAACGATTCATTTGTAAAATGTAACATGCATATTTTAATGCATTTTATTATGAAAGTGATATCAAGTATAAATCTAAGGATTCTAAATGTGCAGAGAGCTGGAATATCATAAATGTAATGTGTTCTGTGTGGTGATCTGTTGCTGCTTGCCGCTGTTGTCAATGCAAGAGGAAGCCCGGAAGCACGTAGCATAGCAATTAACAACTAGGTCGGTTTTAAGATGATATTTACAATGCTCTACTTTAATGATAAAGTAAACTACAAGATTAAAGTGAACATTTCTAGATTTAAGCCAAAATTTCCACTTTAATCACAAAATACACTTTTTCACTGTGTCCCTAACTTTTTTTTCTCTGTGGCTCAGATATGCCACCATACATTCTGATGCTGTTTTGAAGGTGCAAAAAAAGAAGGCACAGAAGATGGTATGTGAGACTTAAAACGTATTGTGTCATTACGTTAGAGAATATGCGACACTTGAATATAAAAGTACTACAAATGCATTTGTATGTCAGCATTTTGCTTTACCACATCTAACCATTCATCAAACATCAAAACAGGCACATCGATCAAGGAGGATCCGCAAAGCAGCTTTCTGTCACATGTAGATAGTAAACAGAGACTTTGATGTCACGTTCCAACTTGATCACACTGCCTCCCCCAACTTTTTGCTGGAACTGCAACTCGCGCACGCATCACGTTAATTTCTGACGGACGTGTCAAATGAATGCTGGGAACGTGTGGCAGCCATGATGCGTGTGCATACACTTTCTGAGCATGAAGTATAAACTGGCCCTTACTGTTCCAGTTTCCAGATGGGAGTTTAGGGTGAGTGAAGGGCACTGAGGGGTTGCCTCCTGTGCTCATGTCAGTTACACTGTCAGGTGGCATTCCTTCTGGCCAGGCCCCACTTGAATACCCACAGGGCAGTGTGGGACCTGGGGTCCTGTAGAGCGGTCCTGTTTGTTCTGTGGGTGCTGCCAGGGTGAGTTATTGAGAGGTGAATCCCCTCTCGTGGGGTGATTTTACCTGACCTAAAAGTGCTTCCTGGAGGCAGTGATTGGGCAGCAGTAGTACTTGTGGTTTAAGTTCTAGATGGAGTACTCCACGCAGCTTGGGGAGTCAGCATCAGGAGAGGAGGTGGACAAAGCTTGCTGAGGATGAGTGGATGAAGAAGTAAGAAAACAGAAAGAATTGTGTTTATTGTAGAAGAAAAAAACTTGTTCTAAGATATTTTGTTAAATAAGTCATTTGAACCTTGTACTGTAGTTGGAGTAATTGTGAGTCTGGGACTCAGTGATGTGGAGACACTAAAAGTTTAAAACTTGCAGTAATGGAAACCAGGAAGTATTTTCCTGGCACTGTACATGCCAGTGGAATGTGTAATTCTCTCTAGAACAAAGTCTGCTGGGACTTGCAAATACATACTGTATCTATCTTTTTATTTTTCTAATAACTGTGCTAGGTTTTATTCAGACCAAATTTTTGATTCTTCTGATATTCTCATATACCCATCCATTTTGTTTGGACAATGGGTCCTACTGATGTGGTCAGTTTTAATCCCAAGTTATGAAATGCTTCCTCAATTTCCTTGGAAGACTAATACTTCATTTAAGGAGTTAATATTCTGTATATCATCAAGAATTTAGAAAATGGTTCAGAAGAAGAAAAAATGTTTTTGAAAGGAGAATCACCAGTTATTGTCAGGATTGAAAGAACTAAAAGAGAGAGATCATTTGTCGGGTACGATGGTGAAACATTAACATCTAACACTAAGATTGTAACTTGATTTGAAACAAAAATAATTCCTCCAGAAGTGAAATATTTATTTTTCCCAGTAATTTCCAGACACTAGTTTAACTATGTGGCCATGTTATTTAACATGACAACCATGATGTCAGAAGTCAAATGAGAAATGCATCACACGCCTAGCAACCCCATAGCATTCAAATGATCAGACTCACATAATAGATCACTAACGAAATCCAGTAAACCCAAAGAGGGGGCAACCAACAAAAAAAGGTTAGGACTAGGGATAAGAAGAAAAACTGTTTAAATGTTTAGGCACTTTTAGGCTATAAACTGTTCAGGAAATAAAAGAAAAAGCTTCCTAACCCCTACGCCCTGTCAAAATTATCTACAAGAGAAAATGAGACTTCAACATAGCGCCCTCGACGTACTGCAGGTCGATTCTATAAATCAGATTTGCACAAATCAAATCAAGAGTTATAAAAAAATGTGACGGCAGATTATCTGTGTTTTGGAACTCTTCTTCAATGGTCTTTCCTATTCTTGTGTGCTCACATTCAGAACTTATAAATAGGGTAACCGCCCCTGCACTGGCAGTTGTACCTTTTAATACACCAGCAAAGAAGCAACAGTGAGTTTAAAATCAAAGAATGAGCAAGCAAAGTAGAGAGAAAATGTGTACTTATTAAAGTGTGTAATAAAGGCACAATAAAGTCTAAGAACCTTCTTGGATTCAGCTCATAATGTGGTGAGTACAATAAGCAATGTGGGTCTTATGTAACAGTTAGTGAGCACTTGCTGCTTTACCCTTTATAAGCATTGATGGTGTCACTTGCAGTTTAGTTTTCATAAATGTTTCTGTTGTTCAGTATTTTAGTTTTACTAAGGTTTTCTGCCTCTTTGATCCTAATGAAGTATGGCTTTCCAAATGTATATGTTTTGTTTTATTACTTTTGTTTTTTTTTAATAATTTGAATCCGCACTTTCATATTCTAGTGACTTAATGTGACCAAAGTCACTGTTGTTTTAAATGCTTTTTAGTGGTACACAGTGGAAAAAGTAATGGGAGGTAGACTCTCCTACAAACTCTTTCCTGATCAATGACCCGACAAAGCATGTGCCAGGTTTTGACCTTCCCAGGCAGGACTAGGTCACGCTGAACTGCTACCGAATAGGTTTTGGCAGATATGGGGTAATAGGGGTATTGTGATAACCCACTCTGTTCCTGTGGACAAATGCAAACCATGGCCAATATTGTCAATGTGCCATTCAAAAGTTCACCGGTGATCTTGCTATGCTGTATATGGCCTCAGCATCTGCTACTGAATGGCTGAGATGAGATGAGACAACTGCATTTGCTAAACAACAACAACAAACAAGTGGCGCACAGGCGTGTCCCTCCATTCCAGAGCATTTAGAATTCCTCGGTAAACGAATGATCATCATTTCTAAGTATAGTCCTTCTTTACACAGGTGTTTTCTGTATGGCCGGTGAGCACACTTGTGAGTTAATTAACAAGTGCTGTATCTGCATTGCGTAAATATGTTTTATGTAGCTGAATAAAGTTTACACCATATACCACTGGATTGAAACGACTGCTTTATAACCCAGTTTGCGTCTGTCATGGCACGGAGCAAATGAGAGAGCAAGACAGAGTGCACAGCGAGAGGGCAAGAATGTGAATAAGTGAAAGGCCTCCAAGTAGAAAATGGCAGGACGCATGCTGCACATTTGAAACTCCATTTCCCAATGTCTGTGCACCAGCCGCCAACATAACCATAAAACATGGAGTAAATTGTGTTTCTGTCCTGGTAGCAGACATTCTAGAGGCAGAGCAGTCCATTCCAGTTCTAGAGGCAATGCAGTCCATGAGATCTTCCATTGCTCAGCAGAATATGCCACAATGTTATGACTCTGCTTTGTTTTTAAATTTTTATAGCATTTTTTATCTCTTTTTGTGACCATTCATTATTTTTTGACTCCGGCCTTTCTCTTTATCTGGTTTATTTTTTATATCTGGACTATAATTAAAGGTGTCAAAATAATTTTGCTTTGTTTCTGATGCCATTTTGTTTTATTGTGGGTGCTGTCATTTTGTGGATCCTGTCATTATGACGTGAGTCCTGGTTGCCAGGATGCGTGGCTTCTGAGGTCACGATTCGAAAGGCCAATTAGGTTAAGAGATTAAAAAGTCATCTTGGAGGCCATTTCCTTTTAAAATACTATCTCTGCGCAAAAATTAGGTGAAAATTAAATCTTCCACTTTTGAGCTGCTGTAATTTGACGCTAAGTTCACATTTCTGTATAAATATTTACACATTACTGATTATTTATACAAAATATTTACCTCATTTCTTGGATGTTAACATTCCAAGTTTTGACATCACCATCAAAACAGTACAATTGGACATAAAGATTAAAAAGAAAAAAGGAAAAATAACTTATGCTTCACTGGCTGTTCACAAACCTTACTCATGTGTAAAACTTTTCAAAGAATGGAATCAGCTGAGCCATATCTCATGTATGGTTACTACTTGATTTTCCAATATTGTTCATAATGGCAACAAAAAGTCCTACAAGACATTCGGTCATTTCCAAGACAAATTGTTTTATGATGGAATTCAGCAACCCATGAAGGGGATTGGTCCTGAGACACATCAGCTAGGCAAGAATGAGTCTCCAGACATTCATTGTTGGGTAGTGTTCAGAATTCAGCAGTAGCATGATACCTGACTTCATGCTGATTGGCTTTCATGTTTACTTGGTTTTTGGAACAAGAAGTTGTAAAATCACACATGCTAGAAATGCTTTAACATACAGGTGCTCATCTTTGGATACAAACAAAATTAGTGGCCTAGAACAGGTCTTTCACATTGCCTGTGGTATACATTGTATATGTAAGGGTAGTAATTAAGTAGCGTGGATGGCAGCAGTTCCTTTATAGCTAGAAAATTAGTCTGAGACAATTAGAATGTCGTATTTCCTAGAGTGCCATGCTGAATTTAATTAGAACAGAAGCCAGCTTTTGATTTTAATTTGTTTTTGTATTCTACATTGGCCGCTTACAGGCTGGACATAGCAGGGCACAGATCTCTAGAGGTAATACAGAAAACAGGAACTAGCTAATGGGATAATGCATGTAAATACTGTGAATTGTTAATTGGATCTAGTCTACGTTAATCAAATAATGCTTCAGATCAGTAAATAAATTAATTTAGGATAGGTTATAAACTGTTAACAGATGGGTTTGAGAGTAACTGGACCATAGCATATGTGCCAAATAAGCTTTAACTAGCTGGGCTAACTATGCAGTGTGTTAAACAAATGTCCTTGATCAAAGATGACTTTTAATCAAAATGTGGCAAATAAGAAATATTGCCTGTAATGCAAGATAATGGCCTTGTGGATCGCTAAAACAGGTTTGAAGGCCACAGGAGGATTGCACTTAGATTGTAAAACAACAGGTTGAGCAGAATTCTTTGCAGAAAATCTTGTTAATAGTGTATGGTGAATGGTTTGCCAGCTGCATTACAAACTCTATTAAAATAATGTAAGTTAAATCCCACCACTGCCTCATGCACTCTGTAGAGAAGTAAATGAATTTTACTATATTGAAAAAAGTAAAGTTTGAATTGTTGTAATATGACATACTACTCATGCCATCCCTTCCAGGGTGTGTTTCTTTCTGCTGCACATTACTGCTACAATATGCCACAGTAGTCCCAAAAGGAAGAAGAAAAATGGGTCAGTGACTTGAAATATGCAGTCATCATCTTCTCCTTCCCTGCTGCTACCCCTTTACTATTCAGCTGCCATGATGAGTCTTCTGCTTCTTTGAATATCTTTCACATCCTCCTTCCAGGCTGGATTGTGGCACAGAATGAGCGGAAATAAAAGCAGATAAAAATAAAATGTATTTAGTTTCTATTCTTAATCCAAAAGTCAAGTCCAAAAGCATTTAGATTTGAAAACCCATTAAAGACAGGCGCAAACATCAGGCAAAAGTGTCAAACAGTCTAATCAAGGGAAGATTACAAAGCAGGTATAAGCAAGTGATGAAACAGAACAAGAAAACAATGATAAAACAATAACATGATCTAAAAAGAGCCAAACTTGTCAAAATAAAATAAAAAAAAACATATTTCATAAACACAGAAGGTGCTACCCTTGAGGCTTCCACAATGGCAATAAATAGGCAAGGATGCTAGATTTTTTTGCTGTTTAATAGCTATATATATATATATATATATATATATATATATATATATATAAAAATGGGTCAGTGACTTGAAATATGCAGTCATCATCTTCTCCTTCCCTGCTGCTACCCCTTTACTATTCAGCTGCCATGATGAGTCTTCTGCTTCTTTGAATATATATATTCAGTATGCCTCTGTAATATATATACAGTATGCCTCTGTAATGGAAGGACAGGGGGAGATGGCTTATGAAGGGCTGTATCTCCTCTGAACTGCTATGTGGAAGCTCCATTTGGGGTGTTCTGTGGATGGTTGGCCAGTAGGCAGATACTGTATCTGCCATGCCCTCTCAGTTGCAATTAAATCATAGACAAATAATACAAAGAGTACAGTAGTTGACCAACCTCAAGCGTTACCAGGTAGGTGACCATCCAAATATCAGATTATGATCAGACCTATGCATGTAATACTATGATCTACACCCTGTCAAGTAAGCAAACTACCCGCCATGGCACAATGTCTGAAGCTTTGCTTCAGGTGCTTACATCTGTATTTTGATCCCCGTAATGGGAAGCAAAGATGTGTACACTTGATAAACCCCAATGTGGGCAAAGCACGTGTCGTGTACTTTTTGTATTATTTGGCAGGTACTGCATATCATAGTCTATGATCTGCTTCTCGCAACTGAGAGGGTATAGCGGATGTCTGCCGACTGGCCAACCAACCACAAGCGTTACCTGGTAGGTAACCACCCAAATATCAGATTGTGATCTGACCTATGCGTGTTGTCACAAGAATGACAAAAAGACGTTGCGAAGGTTTGGGCCAGCCACCCGTATAATATTTCCTGGCTGCAAAAATGATTAGCACGATCAGACATGTTCACACAACTGAGTCCAAAACAGAACTGATATACTGGAAGCAAGATGGCGGCTTTGAAGGTCAGTAAAGGAAGTGATGTCATCAGGTCTGGAACCGGAAGTGACGTGGTTAGCTGCCCCAGAAACAGGCGGGATTTCCTCGAGAATGGTCTGCAAGGGATTGAGAGAGAGAATTAGTACACTTTGTCACCCCCTGGCCCGGCGTGGAATTACATCTATTCAAGCCCTTTAGTTGTCTCCTAAACACACATGTGTGACAGTATATATATGTAAATTTATTTATTTTTTAAAGAGCAGTGGCCCCAGCACTGATCCTTGAAGGACATCACTTTTAACATCACCGAATTCTAAAAACGGTACCCTCACAATAACTTCTTGCTTCCTGACATGATCATTCCAAATCTTTCCACAATATCTACAGTAATGAATTGGTGTAATATGTTCATCCATTCATATTACACCCCACTTTTCCTGTTCAGAGAGCTAACAGAAAACCCAAGAAGCATCAGATACAAAGAGGGAACCAACCCTGGATATGATGCCAGTTCTTCACTTCACAGACATTTCAAATATTCACAGATACTCTTTAGAGTGTTCATTTTAACCTAAGCTACATGTCATTCTGTAACTCTCTTATTCCAGACCAGAGTCGCAGGTTATGCTTACATAGCATAGGTCACAAGGAAGGAACAACCCCTAAACAGGGCGGCAGGCCATTACAGGGGGAATGCACACCTACACACCAAACACTCACTAGGGCCAATTTTAAGGTCGCCCATCCACCTAACCTGCACGTCTTTGGACAGGGAGAGGAAACTGAGGCACTTGGAGGAAATCCACACAGATACAGTACGTGAAGCCTGGTCTCCTTACTGCTAGGCAGCTATCTGTGCTAAAACTGCACCATCATGCTGCCCATCTAAGCTACACATGGAAGAAAATTCTATGCAGACACAGGGAAAACATGTAAATTCCACACAGCCATAGTCTGGGTTGTGATTCAAACCTAGGACTGTGGCAGTATGAGGCAGCGTTAACTGCTTTAACAGTGTACTGCATATGGCCTCCATCTTTATGTTTAAAGACCGCTCCATTTAATTCTTTTTGTTTTTTATTTGTTTTCTTCTTTTTTGCCTTCTGTTCTTTTTGCTGTAATCATCTCCGGCTGAAAATCAGATAGAGAAAAAAACAATACCATGAAAACTCTCTATACTTAATACCACACATAGCAAGAGCGGGCTTTGTCGGAATAAAAGGAAAGGTCAGGAAAATATTCTTTTGAGTTTTTTAATGGATCTACCTTTCTGATGATATATAGACTGCAAAAATGATAAATTCTTAAAAAATAGAATGAGAGTGCTGGCAAAAATCTGCCTACCCCTGCATCACAAACTTCCTACCATCTTTGTGTTTTTTTTTTTTTTCATTTTAATCAGATGTTTGCAGATGTTGGGATCATCCTCAGATTGTTCCTCCAGTCTCCAGGCACTTATTATCACATTAATCATATATTCTGTGGACTAGAATAATGACTGAACTGAGTATAGAAATTGTCTATTCCTTTTAATTGAGATATTTGTAATTTTTCTTCAGCTTTACCATTAAAGGTGTACAGTCTATTAAAAAAATTGTAAAGTGACACTTTATTAAAAAATTCCTGTTCAAACAAGAAAGGTCACCTAAAGCTTGTGCATGTGTAGAAAAGTGTGAAACATCATCTTGACGAGAATTCCTGAAAGTAGCCTGAAGAAGACTCCATACCAGAATTTAATAAGTAATGAATGCAGAGCGAATTTTGTCAGATAAGTCTAGAAACAAACTGTTGCCGAGAGCCTATTGCTTTGCTAAATTTAAAACCACAAGTGTGTACAGTAGAGTACAAAGCTTCCACACATCTTATTATTAAGCAAATCACTTTTAAAGCTGTTTAATTTTTGCCCACAGGAATACACATTGGCAATTGGAAAGCAAAGCAATCCTGTTTCTGTTTCTTCTCTGTAATGTAGTTGCCAGAAAAGGCAGAAATGCACCATTGATGAGCCTGAACTCTTCTTCAGGCTATGACTGTGGTGGCCCGGGTGGCTGCAGTGAAATGAGGAGGCATTTTGAAACCCTAATTGCTTTTTCTAACATTGATCTTGTTGGTTTTCTGTACCATGTTGTCTTCTGATATTGAGCTAAACACCTCTTTTAAGAGACAGCATATTCAGAAAATATTTAGACCCTTTCACTTTCTGCAGACTTTATTTTGTTGTGGATTTAATTTTAAATGGATACAGTAATCGCTCAAGTAACTTCACAACATCTCAGAAAATAGTTGGAGAGCCAACCGGGCAACCCTGTTTATTTTGTGAACTTAAATAAACAAGCGCATGATGTCACTGCACAGGTCAGGTCAAGTCAGGTCAGGGGAGTGTGCACTGGTATAGCGCTTTGCCACACCCACCACATGACGAAACAGCTTGGGATCCTGATTGTCCACTCCCCCGGCAGATAGACAGTCCAGTCCCACCCTTCTGAAATGACCCTCTATCAGCCGCAGCCAGGTGTAATATGGGTGTCCCCTTGATCTGGTCCAGCCACTCGGGTCCTCAACGATGAGGATCTTACGAGCCAGATCACCCTCAAGGAATCTCAACACATGGCTGTAGTGCCATAACTGATGCTCCATCACAATACAGGGACTCCATGAGCAACCACTCATTCGACACAAAGTTAAACCAACGGTACCCAAAGATTCTCCGAAGAGACACAGTACCAAAGGAATCCAGTCTTCGTCTCAGGTCACTGGATAGCATCCATGTTTCGCAACCACAAATGTGAAAAAATAAAAAATGCAGACTCTGGCCTCCTAAGACAATCTCATTAATCCAGCTTATACTAACTTCGGGACAGTAATTGGGAGGTCCGTCCTCATACGATGGGTCCAAGAAATGGCTCCTCTACTTCTAATTTTATAACTCCAGGACTGAAAGGGGGTGGTGTCTTTTTTGTATGCGTCACATGCCCTCACTTGTTGCCTTTCTCGGAACTGCAGGAGAATGGGAGGGAACAGTTAGTGACAGCGTACCCTTGTGTCCTGAAATGGTAGTACTTGCTTGGTCTGAGCCCTGAAGATGATCCTCAAGCACCCATGTGTGACAGTGCATTTCCCATTGTTGATCGTCAGTCTACACTCAATAACCCATAATGACAACATGAAAACACATTTTCCAAAAGGTTTGTAGGTTTCGTAAAAGTCAAAAAACTGAAATCTCTCATTCCTACAAGTATTCAGACCCTTTTTCTGTGGCACTCTAAATTGTGATCAGACACATCCTGTTTGCTTTACTTCTTCCTGAGATGTGTCTAGGACTTGATTGGAGACAACCTTTGGCAAACTGAATTGATTGGGTATCATTTTTGAAAGGCACACACCTCTGTTTATAAGGTCCCACAACTCACACTGTACGTAAAGACAAAACCAAGCCCAGGGAACCCTCGGTAGAACCCCGTGGTCAATTGTAGTAAGGCACAGAGAAGGGTAAGGGGATAGAACCAGTTCTAAAGCTTTGAGTGTTCCCAAGATGATATGGCCTCAATAATTGTGAAATGGAAGAAGTTTGGAACCACCAAGAATCCTCCTAGGCATTGGTTGTAAAGGTGACCAAGAACTTAATGGTCACTCTAGCAGAGTTTCTGTAGTCCTCTGATAAGATGAGAGAACCTGACGGTAGGAAGTCCATCTCAACAGCGTTCCATCAATCTTTCATTTTTGGTAGAGTGGCTACCTCCCACTTGAAGTTTACCAAACAGCATTTAAAGGACTCTTCAAGCATGAGGAAAAAGCATCTCTGGTCTGATTGAACTGTTTGAACAGAATTCCAAACACTGTTTATCACTTGACTAATAACATCCCTATGATGAAGCGTGGTGATGGCAGCATCATGCCATGGAGGGGGTGATTCTCAGCCCCAAGGTTACAGTTTGCTAAATACATAGAAGGACTCAAAGCTGTAATTGCTGCTAAAGTGGCTTCTACAAAGTACTGAATTAAGGGTTTTAATACCTAAATAATTGATAGATTTCCTGTCGAAGACCTGGTAGGACCCACTTTGCCGCACAGAACAGGTCAAACTAAAGACTTTGCCATGATTGCCTGTGTCAGCCCTGCTAGGCATCTGAGTCAGGAGTTATGTGACATTGCGGAGGCTTGTCACACCAGATTGGTCAGTAATTCTACTGGCATCTGTACTTTGTTTCATTAATAGAGGGACCCACATATGAATGAAAACCTTCTGCTATTAGAGTGATTTTGTTTTACTTTTCAAGCAGTGTTTGACTTTGTATTGCCCTGTGATTTGATGGCTGACCCCTAAAATTAGTGCGTGATGTCTGACTGCTTTCTCAGTTGCAGTTTAAATCTCTGCAGTAAAAAAAATAAATAAAAGATCAAAACAAGCTTAAAAGCAAAATGGAATCCCCTTAAAATTGTGATCTTTAATGGGCTCTTCATCTCGCCAGATCAAGGTTGTAGGCGATAGACGCATTAAGTATGATGTAAAACCAACCCCATCCTTGGTACACACCAACAGGGACAGTTTAAAATCACCATATAAAGTAACATAACATACACCTTCTTAAGAATCTGGATGGAAAACTGGAGTACGTAGAGAAAAACACATGCAGACACGCGGAGAGCAAGGAAACAGTGGAAGTCAAACACCAGGATTATAGATCTGACTACTGTGCCACCATGCAATCCTCCATTTAAACAGAAAGCACTTCTCATTTTATGAATGGCTCCAGTCTTGCTTGCATGTTCTTTAGTGTTACTTTAGTGTTAGTGTGAGAAACAGGAATTACAGTGTTGAAACATTTATTAATATTTATCTGGTCCTAAACTGATGCTTTCTTGAAACAGATATCTGAATAAACTCTGTACTGGTTTCATGGGTATTCACCAAGTTCAGGCTGACCATCTGCTCCTCAAACGTTTGAGGGTATTGGAAGCTTTTACGACAGGATGCCCCTTTAGTCACCTTTTAAGACATGCAAGAAAGTCAATAATATAAAGACATTATTGATAGTTTATTTAATATTGTTTTAAGTTTATGTTCTTGAAGTAATCAGCATATTGTATTTAAGGCTGAACTGGGCCTATCCTTGGGACATCAAGTGCCAAAGAGGGTTTTGTTTGATTTTCTACAAAAAAAGACAAACATCTGAATGGCACTACCTGAAACATGAAAGTTCTGGTTTGGCTCAGCAACATGTCAGTGAGCTCACCATAAGCAGGAGATTTTACTGGAATTTAGAATCTATGGAATGAGTTGGTTTGCACTTCCAACAATTATGGGACACATTGTAATCAACAGTGACACCATGCATTTTTTTTTGTGCTTAAGATGAGAAATTCAGGCTGTTCTGAGAGTTGAAGGGCAGTCCACCTGCTATCAGGTCTGCAAAAACCCACAATAGGTCAGTGTTGAATAAGGCAATTGAATTATTAGACTTTGCAGTCTGTTTCAAAGTAAGGGATTATAGACAGTGACAATCAGAACCTGGTAGTATTCTTGTTTTTCTTTAAAAAAGAATAATCACAACAGCACAGAAAACCTTATTTAGGGAAACTGCTTGAGGCCTTGTGTTCTCTGCTTTTCATGCTTGCTCACAATGCTGCTCTGTCGTCAAGAAAGTAGAGTGCGATGCATGCAGATCACATTTTCAGGTGCCTGCAGAAATGTGTGTGTCATGATGCGTGGTCAGCAGAGGGATTGCAGTAAAGTGTGACATAAGGAAGGATTATCATAGTGCGTCAATGCCAGTGGAGATGTAAGGGGACTGTCAGGAGTGTGATATGCCCTGTAGTTGCCCTGCGTGGTCCACAAGGCCTATAAACCCAGCATGATGAGAGGAGGAAACAAGCAATGATTTGTAAGGGAGCTAGAAGACAGGCAGCACATTTGATACCAAGGACTCCAGACCTCCAGAAGGGATTTGTGGGGTGTCACAGATGGCCAGGATTCTTGTCTGGCTGGGACTCCTCTTCATTGTATGGACCGGGGCTAGATGGCAGTCCCCCTGGGTGGCAGTGGTGCCTCGGATTTCCACAGGGCTCCAAGGGAGATGGAGTTCTCTACGACCCTGTTGGAATCCGGGGGTGCCACCAGGGGGCGCTGCAGTAGTTCCTGAACCCATGTGGGTGATTCTTTCGCCACACCCAGAAGTGCAGCTGAAAATGGGTCATCAGACACCTGGAGCACTTCCAGGTGGGCTATAAAAGGAGCCAGCAGCCACCACTCTGGGAGCCAGAGTTGGGAGGAGGGAGACAAAGCTTGCCAGAGAGAGAGTGGAGGAGATAAAGAGAAGAGGTATTGTGGTAATTGTGCTATTGTGCTTGTGGCACTGTGTTGTGCCTGTGGGAAACTTGGAAGGCGTTGCCAACAAGCGAAGAAGAAAAAGAAAATAAAACATTTATTTGTTTTATCAGTGTCCCTCCTGCATCTGTCTGTGTCGGGCGGGGTGCTCGTATAGTGCCTTTGTCACAGGGGACGTTTCCCACCAACAGGACAACAACAACAACATTTATTTATATAGCACATTTTCATACAAAACAATGTAGCTCAAAGTGCTTTACAAAATGAAGAATAGAAAAATAGAAGACACAATAAAAAATAAAAATAAGTCAACATTAATTAACATAGAATAAGTAAGGTCCGATGGCCAGGGTGGACAGAAAAAACAAGAAAAAACTCCAGAGGCTGGAGAAAAAAAATAAAACCTGTAGGGATTCCAGACCAAGAGACCGCCCAGTCCCCTCTGGGCAATACGGCCTACCTACACAACATAAATTCAATAAACTTCTAGTTGGCATCGGATGTTTTAAGTGTTTGTGGTTGGTAAAACTGAAAGCCAATCTTATTTTTTAAACCTTGTTAAGCAGACATGCAGAGTAAAATTGCCATCCACATATAAATACACTTTTCAGATACTTTTTCAGAGTTAGATTAATTGTTACAGCAGTAAAGTAACACTGACAATTTTGCTGTGTGGGTTTATGATTAACTAATATTGTAATCAACAGCGGTGTTTGTTAAAATTAATGTATGCAGCATAGGTTCATTTCCGATTTGAGAAACAAAAATTCTCCAGAACAGGGTGGGGCAGTGAGAAAGGTGGGTGGGCAGAGGCTTACCTGGGCCCTGTACTGGCATTGTGCCTGGCATGAGCTGAAGTGATCTGATGAAGAGAGGTCAGGTGCTATCTATGGCTCTCTGTATGATAAAACACACATACAGTATACAGTACACCGTGAAAACAGTATTTTAATGTAGGTATAAGTGATCCTGGCAACATCTCCTTGAAGATGGTACCAAAATCATTGCAAGTACAAAGTTCATTCTGATGATTGTAATATCCTCTCCCTAAATCACAGGGTCTAACTTGCCTTTAATTGACAAGCTAAACACCAAATGCTGCTGTAATAAAACCCGAGTACTATTGTAACGCCCTTGCTTCAAAATGCTTCCTTTTTTATCTATTAGACAGTTCCATGACATTAAAACCCATACTAGCTGGTTCAGACACTGTGTTTAGCCCCAATTAAAGTGCCATCATGTAGAGTGTTATGTGTTACCCTTCTCCATCTTCTTGTACGCTGCTGCATGTTATATTTGACACCTTGTACCTGACTTGAATGGAATTAGCCTTTTCAATTTATTTCCTTGTCTATTTTTTACTGGGAGAACAGCATATATTGACATTTCCAGTGAAGTGGTTATACAGTATCATGGGAAAAACTTCAAAGTGGACATTAGCTACAGGAGCTGTTTCAGTTAGCTTTAGTAGATTTCAGAACATCTGCTGCCCACGGGAGCTTCAGATATTGCAAACCCCTGTATCTCTGCCCTGGAAGGTGCCACTGAGCATGAAGGTACTGAGTACTGTAATTGTAGCCTCATAAAATACAAATAACCACTATGTTTTATATTTTTTAAAACACCCAGTGTTATCAACTGCTCTTTGCCTTTTTGATTACACAGAAGCAGTTGTCATCTGCTTTTCTTCATTTCTTTCTCTTCCTTTCTTAGTTCTTCCCCTTCCTCCCGCACCTAAAAACACAGCTGGCTTGCTCAACATGTACACTTAAAACGTTGGTTTTTTCTTTTGTTCCCCCCTTCATTTCAAAGGTTAAGGGAAATGAGAAGTCAGTTATTGAGTTCTGTAAGCATCTGCACAAATAAACACTTCTTATCAGGACAGTTTTCTAGATGTGCATTTTTATTCATTGGATTAATTTAATGAAATGCTCTGCCTGTCACTCTTGAATGAGAAATATTCATGTGATAAATCATAGTCTTCAGTCACAGGCAGTTGTCTGTTTTTTTCCCCTCACTTTTTCTTTTCATTCTTATGTGACAACAAATTAGGCTCCAGCATATCAAGCAGCAAAACAAAAGCCAAAAAATGCAGTTTTTTTGTGTAATTTCTGTCAGAGTAATAACTTTGGCAACTTGTTATTTAGGATTCAATATTGTGTTAATTGTAGCCCTCTTAAGTAACTTGTCATAAAGTTAACCAGCTGGTGAGATAAACAGAGCAAATCTGAAATAAATTACAAGTGGCTTTTATAAAATCAAAGAATGTTCTTTGCACATGACAAATGTTAGAATTTTTTAGGTTGTTTTTTGCTTTCATTTTCTTTGCATTCATCTTGTAGAAACTGCTTACTCTAAGGATGTGTCTATTTAAGAAAAAATATCTATCTATCTATCTATCTATCTATCTATCTATCTATCTATCTATCTATCTATCTATCTATCTATCTATCTATCTATTGTATCTATCTATCTACTGTATCTATCTATCTATCTAGATGGCAGCGCCCCTGGATTGCAGCTGTGCCTAGGACTCCCGCATAGCTTCATGGGAGTTGGAGTTTGGTGCAGCCCTATTGGGATCCGTGGGCGCCACCAGGGGGTGTTGTAGCTGCTGCTGAGCCCTACAGAGTAGCCCTTCAGCTACACCCAGAGGTTCTGCCGGAATTAGGTCATCAAACACCTGGAGCACTTCTGAGTGGGCTATAAAAGGAGCCAGCAGCCACCACTCTGAGAGCCAGAGTCGGGAGGAGAGGGAGTGGAGGAGAAAGTAAAGTATTGTTTAGAAGTGATTTGTGCTTTGGACTGTGCTGTGGGCTCGTGAGGATGGTTAAGACGTTCCACACGAGCGAAGAAAAATATAAAGCCTCTTTGTCTTTATAAATGTGCCCCCTGTGTGAAAGGCACTATATAGGCGCCCGACCCGACACAGACTGACAACGGAGGTACGTGTAAAAATCAAAAGAAAAAGGACTTTTATTTTTCTTCAGCCGTGGGGCATGTCTTCACCGTGTCCCACCGGCTCAACACAGTCCCGCACAAGCACACCACAGTGCAACAAAACACAACAAAATTCCCTACACAGGTACTTCTTCCTGCACTCCTCTCAGGCAGCTTTGTCCTCCTCCTTCCGACTCTGGCGCACCAAGAAGTGGCTGCAGGCTCCTTTTATAGCACCCCCTAGAAGTGCTCCAGGTGCCTGTTGACCTACTTCAGGCTGCACTTCCTGGTGTGGCTGCAGTCCAGCCCACATGGGCTTGTTAAGCCATGCAGCTCCCCCTGGCGGTGGCCACGGAGCCCAACAGGGATGAGCTCCAGTGTTCCACCATTGTGGCCCCGATGCAACCTAGGGGGGCTGTCACCAAGTGTTCCGGGGACCGTAAGGTGTAGCCCATGGGTGTTCCCCCGGAGCCAGTGTCAAAGGGGCGTCCCGTATTTACTCATGTACCACGCGCCCTCGTGTAAGACGCGCGCTCTAATTTTTACAAAGAAAATCGCGAGAAAAGTTTTGCCCTGTGTACGACGCACTTTGTGATTGTATAGGAAGCGTTTAGAGAGAGAGAGAGCAATATCGAGCAAGAGCGCGAGCAAGCGAGTGAGAGGGAGCACAAGTTAGCGAGAGAGAGACCGAGAGAGAGAGCGAGTGAGTGCGCGAGAGAGAGACCGCGAGTACGTGAGCGAGAGAAAGAGAGAGCGTAAGTGTGCGAGCAAGCAAGCGAGAGAGAGAGTGCGCGAGCCCAAGCAGAAGAAATAAACATTACAGAATTGCATTTCCTCGTGTATGACACGTACCTGATTTTCTAATGCTAATTTTTGGGAAAAAATGCGCGCGTGGTGCACGCATAAATACGGTATATATATATATATATATATATATATATATATATATACAGGTATAGTAAGTATATAAGTTTAATATGTCACTGTGCTCTGTAGAAAAATATTTTATAAATCCACTTCTCTTTCTACTCACATGTACAGCTAACACATGGCCAGATTTAGCACACATGAGTTCACCATATAAAAACTGCTGGGCAAGCATTTTAAGACAAGACAAGTTAAGGACAACTTCGAAATGGGCAACGTGCACTATTTCTGTGTGTCAAACTCTGCATGATATTATATCATCTCTTTGCCTTGTTTGGAACCGTATTATTCACCTAAGTGGGGGCCAGCACATGGAGAAAGAGTAAAAAGCCTTGGAACATTACCCGGCACACCTTTGAAGCCAACGGACGGATGGGAGATAACATCATCCGATCCGGAAAATCCTTTGAACGCAGCGACGAAAATGGCAGACTCTATACATTGGGCTCCCACTCCCGAACTGGGTTTTTGCCATTGGCTTCCTTCGTCTGTTATGCAGCTTAAGCCTTCATTAAAGAAAGCTACGTTTTTTCTCCTATGTGATTTCATACCGCCGTATCACTAAGGCAGGGGTATCACCTTTTAATATCATATCTATATAGTTTAGGGTTATGTATCAAGCCGCAATTAAAAAAGAACTTATTCCAACATGGGAGCTAGCGCCCCCTGCTAGATACGACAGTGTGATTCAAAATGATTAATCCAATTTCAAAATGATTTATTTCACTTAATCATAAATCATTACAGAACAATGCAGTAAATTGTAAATGGTTTAGCATAAAGTTTAGTATGTAATTTTACAAGTGCTCAATATGACCTCATTCAGCTATATGGACATTATCAACGTAATAGTCAAAATCATCACATACTCAGTTGAGCATGTTGGGCGTCACTGTACTCATGGCTCTTTTAATGCAATTTTGGAGATCATCCAGTGTAGTTGGGAGTGGTAACAGTTAGAAACTCTATGAACTTCTCTTTCAATTGGTATGTGTTTGGTTCCTAGGCACCTCACGATTGTAAAAATATAAGAGTACTTTGAAATTGGATGAATCTTTTTGAATCAATCTGTATATATATACACACACACACATATATATATATACTGTATATTGTAAGACGCTAAGGGTCGCTTTTGCCCCTTTCAACCTAACAGACAGACATACTGGACACAGGTTAAAAGCAACATGGAGATCTTTTAATTCTTGTCTTCCTGTAATAATGCCCTCAAGCACCTCCCTCATAATTAACAGGCAAGTAAATAACAGCAAGCTCTGTCCTACAACTCCTGACTCTGAATCACTTGCTGGGTTCAAAGCAGTCCTTTATATAGTCCTTGTCCTGGAAGTGCTAGCAAGTCACGTGGTCAGAAGGACAGAAGGGTCTAATGAAGACCCTTTTTCTTCAGCCTGGAAGTACTTTTGAGCTTCTATCCTTGTGACTTGGAAGTACTTCCGGGCTGTGGATGAGGCATGGTTCCTCCTGTCCTCTCACATCTCCTCCTGGAGGCACCCATGTTACCCAACAGTGCTGAGAATCCAAACTCCAAGTCCCAGGATACCCTGCAGGAATTTGAGGCACCGCTAAACTGCAGGAGAGCTGCCATGTAGCGTTTTGGGGGAGGCAGTGTCCAAAAGTAGCTGCCTCTCCCCATCCTTCCATCCTCAGGGTGTTCTGGACAGGTTGAGCTGCTGGCTGTCTATCACAATATACACACACACATACATACATATTGTTATAAATATGAGACAGAGTCATATAAAGGTTTGGGGCAGCCACCCGTATAATCTGGTATCCTGGCTGCAAAAGTAATGTTTTAGTAAATACAGCACTGATGTGCACAAAACCGAGTCCAAAACAGAACTGAGGGACTAGGGAAAAGGTGCAGATTTTTAAAGGGGAAGACAGGAAGTGAGATCATATGGATCGGGCTCATGGTCTTCAGCCATTGGTTCAAGTCCGGACATGACATCACAGGGGCCGGGACCGGCAAGGTCTTCTTTCATAGGCTCGGCCCTGGAAGTGACATCAAAAGAGCCAGGTGGGATCTCCCGTGAATGGTCTACAGGAAAGGGGGAAAAAAAGTCAGTGCGCTCTGCCACATCCCGGCATGCTTCGGAACTGCCCTTACTCAAGCCCTTTAGCTGCCTCCCATGCGCACGTGTGTGACAATATATATTTATATATATGGACCCTTGACTTACAAAGTCATTTCGTTCGTGAGGATTGGTTGTAACTCAAGTTGGTTGTAAGTCAAGACTATTTTTTTCATAAGAAATAATCGAAATACCCACAATGCATTCCGAACCTCCCACAGCAACACTTACTTAAACTTTTCATAATAAAAAAGGATTGTATAATGTGCATAATTTACCAAAAACACCAATAATTTTTCTAATGTACTAACCAAATAGTTATAAAAAGTGCCTAGCCTACCAGAAACAACAATTTCATACTGTATTCACCATTTAAGTTGACATCTTTGGCTTGCAGAAAGGGAGATGGAGGAGGAGAATGAAATGGAAGGTGGTTAAATCTTTTCTTTGTAAAACTGTCGAGATGGTGGATTTTGACATGCTGTACATGTTAGCGAGATCGGTCACACAAACGCCACTCTCATATTTCCGCACAATTTCATTCTTCATTTCAATTGTGATCACTTTCTTTACCTTTGTTACCTTCTCTTCCTTCCTTAGCTTCTTTTCTAGCTTTTTTGGGGCTATTTAGATAGCAATTATCGAAATAAATTATATAAATCACTGCACTGACCGAAATGACGTCCACAAACACACATATCTGGGCTCTGATGTGACGCTTACGAACGCACTCAGCTGTTTTCTTTTACAATCGCACAAGCGGATACACGACACACAAAAATTTTGGTCATAGACCAAGTTGTTCACATGTCAGGCCGGTCATATATCGAGGGTCAACTGTGTGTGTATATATATATATATATATATATATGGTTGAAATAGTTTTTACTGTCAAATAATGCAAATAGGGTGAAACACGTGTCACATACTCTATATATATATATATATCCTTTTCAGAAACACATTTTATTTAGATTATCAGCTGGAACACTGTGTTATGTTAGTAACAGATAGACAGATAGCTGGATAGATAGATATGAAAGGCATTTTATAATAAACACATATATATGATACTGTTTAAAAAAGGAGGCTCTAAAAGCCCATTCTTTCAAGAATATCCCAGGAATTGCTCTAACATACTACTTGTGTACTGTAAGTCCATCATTTAAGGTTTCTCTATCCTTTGTGTGCACTTTAGGAGTGCAAATGACTGATTTCTCTGCAGCTGCAGTAGTTTGGCACCATTTTCTGATGATTGAATTTACTTAAGAATTGTATTTACTGTATCAGTTATTGAGCACTAAGTAAATAATGGTATACAAGATGGTATAAAGCAAAGTCAATGTGAACACTCACCTCCCTTTCCCACTCCTTACAATCCCCATGAGGTTTTGTGTTTATACTGGAGATCCTTTATGTGATATAATTTGACCTACGGTTGTAAAAGACAACATGAATGTAGCAAAAAGGCTTTCCTAGGTAGAAGGTAATTAAGTTAATGTTGTCTTTTTCACTCTGTGTCCAATATATTAGAGGAGACTTTAGTCGGGAACTGCAGCTTGCTTATTCCCATGGTACTTCCTCGATTTGGACCTGATAAAACTTTGCCTAAAAGCAGGTGAACATTGGCTTTAACTGGAACAGGCTATGCTGGAATACACAGGTATATGCTGCAGTGTTTCACATAAAATTTTGAAAATAAAAAAATATCAAAATGTATTTTCATTAGCCTATTTTGGTGGTGTGTTTATATTTCCATTTATGATTTTAAACCTCATCTACACTGTCAAACAGTATCAGCAACTTGTATAGATAATTTACACACATACTGTATGTATTTGTGTAATGTGTATATGTGTGCAAACTTCTTGACGTATGCCGTAAAAGAAATTACTCAAATGCAAAAAAATATACATGTGACTAATCACATTAAGAAAGTATAAAGAAACAGAAATAAAACCCTAATAGACCGCTCATCTCGGTGTACCACCCACATGTCTAACTCAAATGTCACACCCATCTGTCGCGATCTAATTCTATTCCAGACTCTGATGTCTCGTCATTTACCTTGTTGCACATTTGCTTATGACTATCCCTACCCGAGACCCATGTTATCACTTCTGAGGTTGTGTGATCTCCAGTGACAGCACCCTTTAGCAACATATGGTGCCCCTGAGACTTTAGTTGAACCTAAAGACTTGATCAATAAGGTATCGCAGCTCTCCCGTCTGTAAGAGAGATAGTACGGTCTAATACATTCCATTTTGGCACCATGTACCAGGTTGTGTGTTGTTACCTATTAGAATTAGAGCAACTGTATAAAGATTAGTGCGCATCCCATAATTATTCAAGATATGGGTAAACTTTAAGTGTGTTTGGCTAGCAATCCTATTTATTTATTTGGTTTCTTCACATTTATTTCTGAGTTTTAGACATCTGGCTTATGTTTAGGCTTTGGTGACAGTACTGTTAGACTTCTGGTTATGTCAATATTTGAATAAGCGCCTTGAACATGGGAAAGGCACTATATAAATAAATTATTATTATTAGTGTTATAGTTATAATTATTATTACATTTATCTCATTTACAGTTCTTGCTCATAAAACACTTTAGTATCTCTCTTTTAAAGACTTGTTAGTTAATTTAGGACTTTTGCTCTTCATTTTTTGACCTATGATTTTTGATATTTTGGTTGTGGTTGCTAGCTCATTCTGACTTTTTGGATATGGCTTTTGCTTTCCCATCTGACTATTCTTTTTTCTAAATCCACTGGGTCTTTGTCTCCTGGTCCTAGCCTTTAAAATATATATAGAAATGAAGAGAGGGGCTGAACGCACCCCAAGGAGATGCGGTCGCTCCTCCAAAACCACCACTTAAATGGCGATACAATGTGAAACAAATACAGTTTTTTTTTATCTCCTCTTTGCTCGATCAGCTACTGACATGCCGTGTGATCTGAATCTCGCATGACGCTTCGAACATTTAAAAGCCTGTACAGCAGCTGTCTTTGTCAGCTACTCTTTGTCTTTTATTTCCGGCCCTGGGAGTGGTTAAATGTCTTGGCACAAAGTCTCGTCCCACAGGACGGGAGTTCTTGATATTTTATTGTTTATAATTTAAAAATGGAATAAGAATCTGAAAATCTATCAATATCACATTAAAGTTCAATACATTTTGAAAAGAATGATACCAAACATATATATGTAGGTTTTAAAATAAGTCCAATTTAAAACGTGACAAAAAACATGACATAAAAACATCACATAAAATCATTGAACAGAATTGTTGCACTTTTAGGCTGTACATATATAGAGTGTATATAGAGAGAGGAGGGAATAGTGGGTGAGAGAAGAGAATGAAAGACCAGTGGCAATACTAAAAGAAGCCATTGGAGAATTGGAAACAAAAGGATAACTTTTTATGTATTTTTTTATACATGCTATATATAATTTCTATCCATTGTGAGTGCTGTAACTAATGGACTTGCGTCTTGACTAGGATGGAGGACGATTCCTTCCCCCAGCTAGGATGTCATAATGAAAGAAAATGGATGGGTGGGCATTCCAGCCAGATTGGTTGTTGGTACTTTTTCCAGTTGGCAGGCTATAGAGGAAGGACAGAGGATGTCTGCTTCCTAGGGTCATATATTCCCATGATACGCTGGGTGGCAGCATTCTCCTGGTGGAGCGTTCATTTGTACACCATTTATGCAATGTCCTTAAATTGGGGTGTTTTTGCTTGACCTACAAGTGCTTCCACCATGCAACATTGCTACACCAGAACTACCCCCATGGGTGGCATAAAAGAAGCCACCTTGTCTTCATCAGGGAATGAGAATTGGGACGCCGAGAGTAACACTCACCAGGAATGAGTGAACAGAGAAAGGATTGTTTATTATTTTTTACTGTAGTGGTTGGACTTTGTACATCAAGAGAAGGTAAACAGATTAATAAAATAACTTTTATTTGATTGTGGAACTATGTCCGTCCTTAATGTGTCTGGTATTCGGGGCTCAGTGACACCCCGATATGATCCCACCTTTCATTTTAGTTTCCACTTACTTTCACATGCACAACTCCACACAAGGCAAAAATTGACCTAATGTCTATCTATCTATCTATCTATCTATCTATCTATCTATCTATCTATCT